>JAJHSJ010000006.1:41724931-42268877 GCA_021015155.1 Magnolia officinalis | reverse complement strand
ATGTTCTTGAACACTAAGTCTTCACTATCTTCCAGTTTGAAGATCTCGGTAAGTTCGTCATAGATATCGGCAAGATAAATTTAGCATGAACAGAACGAACGTCGAAGATTCAATGTGAACAAAAACACAAGCTTGATACATATCAAGATACAAACTCGAAATGGTTTGGCACACCAAAATTTGACAATACTAAGGGTTTATCAACATAACACTTTCAATCTCCAACCAAAATTACAATATGCACAATAGATATTCAATCAACACATTCCACAAGCATATTATGATATGATCCATAATCAATAATATAATCAACAATAATCAAACTCTCCCTCTTAATCCACTACTCTCTGCAAATATAGATATATATATATATATATATATATATATATATATATATATATATTAGCCACATTCATCATTATCATTATCCTTATATCATCAACAATGTTTTCCCCCTTTTTGTCACAACATGACAAAGGAAGCGAATAATGATAAAGGAATAGAAGAAGAGAACAAGTATAAGTAATAACTACCCATCCAAATTAAATAAAACAAAGTATCTGAACTGATACCAAAGATAAGAGTGTAAAGAACATTATCCAAGCAGACATAGGGAAAAGAGTTAGAATTAAGTTATTACAGATACCATCTAAAAAAAAAAAAAACTAGTCAGATCCTGAAGAGGGAACAGGAATAGATGGATCAATTTGAAGTAAACCCTTATTAATGCGCCACATATATTTGCGCGTATAAGCAAATTGAGAATCTTAGGTTACTCGAATCTGTGCCACCTGTTCCTCAAGAGTATGCAACCTCTCATCGAAACCAGAAGGCTAATAATCAGGGTCAGCCTCAGAATCTGATTCAAGTTCATCAAATAAATCGTCCATATTAACGTCTTCTTGAGGTAAAGCATCAGCGTCTTCACCTTCTTCATCTCCTCCATCATTTCCATCAACTTGACCAGGTGCCAAGTCCAAGTTCATCTTGATGATATTAGAATTGTTAAATGGATGGAGATAAATAGAATCTTCCCCAACAGGCATAGCTATCAAGGCATGATCAGCTAAGGCAGTCATAAGACAAGCGAAAGGAATATCGTTATGACCAGGGTGAAGACGAAACTAAATAATATGATGACAGATAAGAGAAGGATGACAAATATGGATGCCAATTATAACAGAATGCATAATGCGGACCATAAAAGTGGTCAGCTCAGTCTTGTTACCTGAGCGAGGATAGACATTTGAAATAAAAATACTATGCAAGACCCTGTATCTGGGCAACATATATTTGGAACTAAGCGCAGTCCCGCCGTTCCATTCTGCATTCATGTTACAGAGAACTCTCGTAATATTAATTATTTAGCATTTTCAGAAGGTCTAGCTTACAAAGTAGATATGGGTACACCGTCATCAACAACAGGTATATTCATAATTGCTGAAATCAAATGATGATCTACCTTAATTGGACCTTCTCTAGTTGACATAGTAAATGTCAAATCATCTTGAGAGAACTCAGAAATACAAGCGTATATGCCCTTCACAATGGATCGATATGCAGACTACCCCAAGATAGTATGTTTTCTCATCCTACAGCTTGAAGGAGAGGGACAATGTTGAAGTGCTCAATATGATTAACAAGGACAACACGCTCAACAATAACATTTATAAATAGAAATCCTGCATACTCTCGGGATCCTCTTCAGGAGGCCGAAGATAATGCACAGTAATGGGTGCGAAACGGGAAGAAGAGGGACCGTGAGTGGTTTTCTTCCTATTTCTTCCTTCCATTGCAACAAGAAAATAAGGAACTAAAGGTTTGCAAAAAGGAATTAAAGGATTCCAAGCAAATCAGATTTTAAGGAAGAAACACTTTCAAACCACCATAAATCTTGAAACAAGAAGCAAAATCAAGATTAAGGATGATGAATGAACTTAAATACACAAGGAAATAAAAAAATGAAGCACTAACCGGAGAGTAATGGGAGATGGGTTCGACCAGTCGTGGTTGGTCTTGATGGAGAAGAAGGAAATGAAGAAAAATCACTTTTCCCCAAATAAAAACCCAATTCACGTGTTTTAAGACTGGTCGTGTACATACTTGACTGGTCGTGCCATGACTGGTCGAGTGTGTACTCGACTGGTCGTGCAACATAGAAAATGTGTAATTTTGCATATATTTAAATAAAATAAAAATGCAAAATAATATATACAAACATTATGATACATATGAGCATAAAACATCAATTCATAGTGTACATACCAAGATCAAATTTCAATTTTGAAAATCAATTTTTGTCAAGCTGTTTTGTGAATATGTCAGCTAGTTGATTCTTGGTCTGAAAATATTCTAATGAAATTATCTTTTCTTCCACCAATTCATGAATATAATGATACTGTTCACTCCCCAAGTATAGGGTTGTGATGTAGTAATAATCTCGGTAAGACCGAGGTCGAATCCACAGAGACTGAAACCTATACGTTATCTGAAACTAACTAGAACCAAAACTAGAATAAGATGAAATCTAAATCGAGTATGATCAAGAGAATAATGGTGAATAATTAACTAAAATCTAAAGAATTCAAGGAAAAACACTAGGGATTCAGAGGATCCACTTGTAAAGATCAGGGAGATCTTATGCCTGTTCCAAGAATTCAACTGGACTTAGAGTCCCATCTTCATCCAGTTGAAGAATGTAACCATGGAAATCAAACTGAACTTACTTGATATAGTTTTCAAAGAGATGAAAGGTATATGAATTAGAATGGATTCCATCACCCAACCATGCCCAGGGGACAAAGTAAACAACAGAATTAAACTAATTACCAACCAATCAACATGCTATGAAGGTTAGGAAGGGTACCGTCATCCGACCATGCCCAGGAGACGATGGTGAACAACAGGGCTTCCTGACGTCATAAACATAAAAAGGAGAAGGAAATACTCAAGCCATCGCAGATCTACTGTAATGTAAGTCACAATAAACCATTAAAAACTAGAGGTAGTCCTTAAAATAAAACTAAAATTAAGAATAGTTCAGAACATGAATTAGACAGTAAGATAATTCCCATCACGCCACAAGTTTCACCTCTTAGCCCTAGCTAAGAAGTTTAGCCCAGCATGAGTGGGATAGATCTCCCAAAAATCATAAACAAATAAAGAAAAAACTCTAAACGTCTCATCTCTCCTCTTCACGTCAGATTCCCCCTCTCTCAACTTTCTTCTCTTGCTAATATAGCTGTTGGGGGTCAGTGCGCAACAGGGCGTGAACAGCTGTTTATGCAGCTACATCCTGCGTAAAGGAAAAAAGCTAGCGTTAAAGGCAGATTTTCCGCCTTCTTCTGGTGTGCGACGCATCCACGAGTAGCTTAGATAAAAACGTCACTTGGGACGTTTTTATCTCCTCTATCAGATAGACGTTGCTGATCGGCCATTCGATCGTTGATGGTGGGCCAAGAAAATCCGAAAATCCAGTTTTTGCGGACTGCGAAACAGAGCCTTCGCGTCTTGCTTTGCTGTCGGTGGGCCCATGATCAATATCAGTGGTGAAATCTAGTCCGTCCACTGTACTTGTCTCGAAAAACCAGTCGAATATGGTCAAATTCGTGTTGGATTCGGTGCTGCCCACAGAGTTTCTGTTTCACCGTCGGTCTTTCATTTGGACGAATAAAACCTAATCTTTGCTGTTGTTTGTAATTCCGTCATCTAGGCGATGGTAAGCAGGCCCTTATAAGTCTGATGAATGGTTTGGATTCCCCATATGGACAATGGGTGGGGCCCACAGCATCAACCGACGGTTGATATGAATTTTTGCTGCCGATTTTGCGAAAGAAGTCGGTCACCACCGACTTTGACCAGGTGCAGCGGTCCAGTGCACTTCCAGTGCATGTACATGGCACCACACCTCACGTATATGGGTCCCAATTTGATGTTTATGAGAAATCTGATCCGTCCATACCTTTTCTCATCTCATTTCAGTCGTTGAGTCCAAAATTGAAGTATATCAAGATGTCAGGCGGGCCCCACTTAATGATTTAAGGGGCTAATCTGTTCGTTGGGCCACTTCTGGAGTGATTTGAGGGCTGAAATTCAACGTGTACGGTTAATATACGGTCTTCAGGCCGTACACGAAGTTTCGAGTTGAACAGATGGTGGGAACCCTGTGATCTTGCATTCTGGATCAATTTTGGGCCACTCGAGCTTCATTTTCTCGGTTTTCTTGGATCCCTGGCGTCAATCTTGGTCCCCTAGAGTCCGTCCCTTACCTTGGTGATATCAGAGCGTTAAATCCACGCTCTTAGCATTCTTTTCAGTCACATGCTCGTAAATTCGTCCTGCAACACAAACACGATTTAAACAGGCCTTTAAACATTTTCATGGTCATAAATCTGTGTAATAATTGGGGTCTAATATGCAATATTTGACCCTCAACAGATACCTAATGTCAATGTGCTTGGTTCGTAAATGTTATATAAGATTTTTAGAAATATTAATTGCGCTTGTGTTATTACAATATAACATCATAGATTCTTGCGCAATTCCATAATCGCTTAGCATTCTTTTCATCCATACTAACTGAGTGCATGTATTACCTGCAACAATATATTCAGCCTCATCAGTAGAGAGCAATACAGAACTTTGTTTTTTACTTAGCCAGGAAACAAGACAGTTCCCGACATAAAAACAACCACCACTGGTCGATTTACGATCATCAATGTTACCAGCCCAATCAGCATCTATGTAACCAGCTAATTGCACACTAATATCATGTGGATACCAGAGACCAAGATTAGCTGAACTAGCGACATATCACAAAATTCGCTTAACAGAAATCAAGTGGGACTCTTTAGGGTCTGATTGATATCTGGCATAAATTCCAACGCTAAAAGCAATATCAGGTCGACTCGCAATTAAATAAAGTAAACTTTCTATCATACTGCGATACACCTTAGGATCCACACTCTTACCTGTTGAATCCTTAGATAATTTCAGAGTGGTACTCATTGGAGTATCAAAATTCTTTCCACTCTCAAATCCGAACCTTTTAACTAAGTTCAGAGCATATTTGGTTTGAGAGATGAAGAATCCACTAGGAAGCTGTTTGACTTACAACCCTAGGAAATAATTTAGTTCTCCAACCATGCTCATTTCGAATTTGGACTTGATAAGATTTGCAAACTCAACAGTCATGTTAGCACAGGTAGATCCATAGATTATGTTGTCAACATAGATTTGCACAATTAAAATATGGTCTTTATGTTTCTTAACAAATAATATTTTATCTACACTTCCCATTACAAACTCATGACATAACAAGAATTTAGTTAATTTCTTGCACCATGCCATGGGAGCCTGTTTCAATCCATGGAGTGCCTTTTTTAAGCGATAAACATGATTATCATGCTTAGGGTCTTCAAAACCCTTAGGTTGTTCGACATATACTTCTTCATACAAATCACCGTTTAAAAATGCACTCTTAACATCCATTTGATGTATTTTGAATTTTTTAAAGAACGCAATGGATATAAATAGTCTGATTGATTCAAGACGAGCTACTGGGGCATAGGTTTCATCATAATCAATACCTTCAATTTGAGTGTACCCTTGTACAACCAGCCTAGCCTTGTTTCTAATTCTGTTACTAAGTTCATCAGACTTATTCTTGAAAGTCCATTTTGTTCTGATAATATGTTTATCAGTTGGTCTTGGAACTAAATACCAAACATCATTTCTCACAAACTGATTGAGCTCTTCTTGCATAGGTACAATCCAATTTTTATCGGTAAGGGCTTCTCTTACGTTAGCTGGTTCCATCTGAGATGTAAGGCACACGTAGTTACACATATCTTCTAATTGTTTACGATTGCGTACACCAGTGAGGGGATTTTTAAGGATTTGATCAGTAGGATGATCTTTATTTGATCGTAGTTCAGTGTTATTTTGATTAGACGAAGAGTCTGGTTTATCAATTTGAAGAACTTCATCATCTTCTGAACTTAAGACAAGTGTATTCATATGATTATCAATGACTACATTAATAGATTCTTGTATTAGACCGGTCCTTTTGTTAAGTACCCGATATGCTCGACTATTCAGAGCATACCCTAAAAATATTCCTTCATCACTCTTGGTGTCAAATTTACCCAGATGTTCTCGGTCACATAAGATATAACATTTACTGCCGAAAACTCGAAAGTATTTGACAAAATGCTTTTTATCAAACCACATCTCATAAGCCGTTTTATTATTTGATTTTCTAATGTAAACACGGTTAATTATATAACAAGCAGTATTTACGGCTTCAGCCCAGAGATTTCTAGGAAGCTTCATACTATTTAACATTACATTAGTCATTTCTTGAAGCACCCTCTTTTTCCTTTCCACTATCCCATTTTGTTGTGGTGTTTTGGGAGTAAAATATTCATGTGATATTCCTTGGTCACTACAAAATTTCTCAAAACTACTATTTTCAAACTCAGACCCATGATCACTACGGATCTTAGTGACTTGTAATTTTTTTCATTTTAGATACGTTTAAGTACCCTTTTTACTTCATCGAGAGTTTCAGATTTCTCTCTTAAGAAGACTACCCAAGTATACCTGGTAAAGTCATCTACAATGACCAAAATATGCTTCTTGCCACCTCGACTCTCTATTCTATTTGGTCCAATGTGATCCATGTGTAGGAGTTCGAGTGGTTTAGATGTGGCATTGGAGTTTATCTTTTTGTGAGCACTCCTAGTTTGTTTACCAATTTTGGCACTCGCCACATATCTATTTTTTTTTATTTTGGGTAGATCTCTTACCAAATCACCTTTGCTCAATCAATACAAGTTGTGGTAGTGTACATGTCCTAGGCGCTTATGTCATAGTTCGGTCTCATCGGTATGGACCATGTAACACGATAACTTACATGAGCTTGAGTCACTAACTATATAACAGTTCTCAGAAGTTCTGTGACCAGTTAATATTACAAAAACCATTCTTATTTGAAATTTCACATTTTTGGTTTGAAAATTTTACACTGTGATTTTTATGGCAAAATTGAGAAATGCTTAGTAAATTATGCTTTAAACCTTCTACATATAAAACATTCTCAAATAGAGGGAGGTTATGGAGTTGAACCGTACCTTGGCCAACAATTTTGCAGTTGCTACCATCACCGAATGTGACTGAACCATCAGTCATGTCTTTAAGACTGGTGAAGAGACTTTTGTCACCTGTCATATGTCTGGAGCAACCACTATCCAGGTACCACTTTGAATGGCTCGTGGCTTTGAATGCGGTGTGGGCAACCAAACAAGCAACCTTAGGGACCCATTTCATTACAGTTTTGGGTTTAGGAGCATAGTTGGTCTTCTTTTGATTATAATTGTTATACGTCCTACCCACTGAGTTAGATTTTAAGAGCTCCTTAAGCAAGTCTACTATTTTCTCAACTAAAAGATTGCGGTTCTGATTTTTATAGTTGACATGGTTCTTTGTAGGATTTAAAGGCTGAAAAGTTTTAGTCATTTTAGAAATATTTTGATTCAGAATTTTCCCTTTTGAATTAGAAGACTCTCCTTTAACGAATTTAGAAGGAGTATTCTTATATTTGGGAGGAGTATTTTTATTATAGCCCAATCTAGATTGATCACCACATTTTCTGGATCCAGATAGAAGTTTTTCTAATTTAGGGTCACCTTGGGCATACCTCCAAGTGTCCCTCAAACTCAAAAGTGAAGAGACTTCTAGTTTTAGGTTGTCATTTTCAGATTTTAAGTTTTCAACTTGAGATGTTTTGAAATCCAAGTCACACTTAGTTTTTTTAAAGCAATCTGAAAGGTGCAATTTTTTTAAAACCAGATTATCAAAATTTTCTTTTAATTTTGAAAACTTTTCTTTCTGTAGTTTTAATTTAACAATTATTTTACAACTTTCTCTCTATAGGGCATCATAAGCATCCTGAAGATCTTCTTCATTCTCATGATCACTTTCCAGATTGTCTTCACTGGTTGTATCATTCTTTGAGAAAGTGAACTTGGCTAGAGTCATCAGGGCTTTAACATCATTACCCGACACGGTTTCATAATCTTCTAACTTAGAAGAGGCTTAAGAGCAGGAAGATTCATCCCATGTAGCCAACATAGTTTTTTTTTTTAGGTTTGTCCTTCTTAGGACATTTCTTTGCTAGATGCCCATATTCATGGAAGTTGTAGCATTAGTTGTCTTTTAAAGATTTCCAGTTTTTAGATCTTGATCTTTTCTTTTCAACAGGTTTTTGAACATCAACCCTCTTTTTACTTTTGAAAATCTTATAAAACTTTTTAACTAAAAGGGCCATATCAACTTCAGAAGTTTCTAAATCAGAATTGTTATTTTCATAAGAAATACTTTAAAAAGATTTAAGGGCGATAGATTTACCTTATGGAGCTTTAAAGTTTAACTCGTAGGTTTGTAAAGAACCAACCAGTTCTTCAACCTGCATATGATCTGTATCACGAAGTTCCTGAATGGCCGTGACTTTTGAATTGAACCTTTCAGGTAGTGAACGTAGTATCTTTGCACAGACTTTGCTTTCTGGGATGCTATCTCTAAGACCCCACATAGAGTTGACTATGTCATTCAACTTGGTATAGAAGTCCACGAATGTTTCACTTTCTTCCATATGAATTTTCTTAAACCTAGTTGTGAGGATTTGTAGTTTAGATTTCTTGACAGTAGTCGTACCTTCTTGTGTCATTTCTAAGATATCTCAGGCTTGTTTCACAGTATCACAAGATATAATTCATTTAAATTCATCTGGCGATAGTGCACAAGTGATTACATTTAAAGCCTTAGCATTGGCACTACTCTCAGTTCTCTGAAGAGTGGTCCAAGTGCTATAAGGAGCAACTTTTAGAGTTTTAGTTCCATCAAGGCCTAAAACTTCAACAGTAGGTGAAGTCCATTTAGTTACTGTGGTTTGCCACACATTCTCATCAATAGACCTCAAAAATATTCTCATTTTGGCTTTCCAATAAGCATAATTAGAGCCATCAAAAGGTGGAGGCCTAGTGATAAAAAGGCTATCAAAATTTGACATCTTAAATGCTTAGATTGGTTAACTTAGGAATTAAATCCAAATAAACAAGCTATTAGGCTCTGATACCACTTGTAAAAGCCGAGCAATATGTCCTAGAGGGAGGAGGGGTGGGGGGGGTGAATATGACTATGCCAAATAAAAATAATAAGCGGCATATAAATAATAAGATAGCCAAATAAATGCAATTAACCAAAGGAAATAACAACCTCAAAAATCAAGTATTGAGAGGTTGATACCAACTTGGTTCTAAGGACAACCTAACACCAAAAACCAATGGTTTATGGTAGGACAACCTTACTAGAACGTGGGTGAGTATCAAAAACTCAAACTGAAGAGGATATGAAAGAAATAGAAACTAATCTATTACAACATTTACCACACAATACTGAAATGTAAAGATTACAACATTTACATCCACAAATACATCCCACAATCTTAAATCATAAAAGATAAAGAAATAAACTACACATCCACCAAACACTAAGAATTATAGTGGTTCGCTTGTGTGTACACCAACTATTAAACAACAGCCACACAACTACTCCACTCCTAATATCCACTCGCTCGGGATATTAGTGTTCACTAATCAAAATAGGTTTTTCAAGGTTCACCTAAAACCTTCACAATTGTGTCTTTCAAGTGGGGTTACACAATTCAAAAACCCCACGCTCTGAGTCTTCTTAATCAACTCAAACAAACCACAAATCGAGATTTTCTGGAACAATCTCACAAACAAAACAAATAGAATTGAATTACAAAAAAAGTAAAATACTTATCTGTATAACGATTTTGAAGCAGCCCGGTAAAACCAACTTGATGTCGACGTAGATGTTCAACATTCAGTCTCACAAGTATATAAGGTTCTAAGTCTAAATGATTTTTAATTAAATCAGCAAGGGCTTTGCTTTGATTTTGATCTCATAAAAGGGTAAATCAAATATCCCTTTTCAACATAAGAATAGAATAGAGAATCAAAATCAAAATACAAGAGCTACTTTAAAGAATCTAAAATATGTACAAAATAGCTTAGAATGTACTTAAAATAAACTCAGAGTGATTACTTAAGAATGATAAGAATTGAATAGAAAACTCTGAATTCGAGCACTATTTATAGGCAAAAATTTGGTTCGCATGACTGGCCTTTGAATAGCTACGACTGGCCTTATCCAAATAGATTTTCAAAAAATTCTGGCGCGATAAGATTTTTCAGTTATACGACTGGCCTGCTCGACTAGTCGTGACACCACACGACTGCTCATGTGAGTCTAAATTGCTCACTGAAAAACGAGTTGAGCACTGCATGACTGGTCGAGCAGTTTCCAGGACTGGTCGAAGACCAACAGAAAAATTTCAAAAATTCATAATAAATCCTGGACTGGTCAAGCCAGTGGTAGGGTTAATCGAAAGAACAAAATTTTACACTAATAAAATGACCAAAATGACCAACCGAAAGTATGAAATGATCTAATTATGATCTAAGGTCAATCTAAGTCAATCATACCTTACTTGTGAGATAGAACATATGAACCATTAAACTATCGAACACTTCAGCAGCTTTAAATTTTGCGCTTGAACTAAACATACCGAACACAGTCTTCAACTAGGTCTTGAGTTCTTGGACTTTTCTGGTTCCAGATCTTGAACCGCAATGTTCTTGAACACTAAGTCTTCACTATCTTCCAGTTTGAAGATCTCGATAAGTTTGTCATAGATATCGGCAAGATAAATTTAGCACAAACAGAATGAACGTCGAAGATTCAATGTGAACAAAAACACAAGCTTGATACACATCAAGATACAAACTTGAAATGGTTTGGCACACCAAAATTTGACAATACTAAGGGTTTATCAACATAACAAGGAGAGAGATAAGAGAGAGAGGGGTGTTCTTTCCTAGGTAATGAGTGGATTATAAGGAGGCATGGCTAGTTGTCATAATGGGTGTAAGGTAATCATTTCATGTGTAAGAGCATGGGGAAGAGCTTGTCATCATTACCTAGCAAGCATGGGGTGATGACATCACCCTCATGATTGCCTAGGAATTGGTACCATATGGGATAGGTGGGTCCCGCAACATGCGGTCCACAACCATTATAATGCGCAGGCCACGTCTTATGATCTAAGCGTTGGAACCGCGGCGACGATGCAGTTGCAATGGCATAGGTCTCGAGTTGAGTCGGTTCGGGTTTACAGGATGTGACTTACGGTCGTGCGCAAACAATATCTACAGGTCGCGAGTCACCCAAATTCGACCTGGAGGACCGCGCGATCCTACGGAACAGCGAGATGCTAGGACGCAGGCCCGATAATCTATTTCAAAGAGATCTCAAGATTTTCCTACAATTTTTGCTTTCGGGATTCTTTAGCCCAATTTACACATGGAGTTACAAATGTCATTTAGTTTAGAGTAAAACTCCATCTTAATGTGTTGTTTATAGAATCTCCCATACTTATTTACTTGTTTCACAATTACGTATGTCTTTAAACTCTTCAGAGAAATAACACAAGACCCATTTGCATTATAACCACAATATGTCCTTTCCATGTCACTCCATTTTGATTTTGCCTTGGGTGTAGTGACACTAGTCCCATCTCTAACCACCATTTCTATTGGAGCTCCCCATCCTTATACAATTATATTCCAGACAAGTGGATTAACTGACATAAAAAATATACACATTCGAGCTTTTGAATATGAATAGTTTGAACCGTCAAAATATGGGGGTCTAAAAATGAAACTCCCTTTGGCCTTAGACATATTTTCAAGCTTACTCTAAGACCAACCTCTAAGTGGTTAAGCCCTTGAAGAGGAACCATCTCTAATACCAATTGAAATTACAAATTTACTGCTAAAGTTAGATTTGAAGATATGACTAATGTCCTAGAGGGGGGGGGGGGGGGGGGGGGGGGATAGGACTTTCAATATTTTGACAAATTTAATTAAACTTGGCTCTATATAATTGCATTAATTAAGACAAAGCGGCTGAGTAGGTGTATGCATGTAAACTAATAGATCCAAAAATTCGAGATAGTAACATCATAGTCATTTCATTAAACACATTAAGCACATGTTTATCTAAGCATGAAGGATATATTAAGAAGGAGGCTTAAGCAATGATAGACAATCAATTACAAACACACAAAAATGTATAGTTGTTCAACTAATTGTCTACTCCACTCCCGATTTCTATACTCTCGCCACGAGTGCTCCGAATTTCACTATCTCCGTGGTTTTAAATTGGATTTATCATCAACACTCACATCTTAATCCTAGGACACACATATACCACCCACCGATGGCCCTCTCTAAGGACTTCCGAAGTTTGGACCTCAAACTCCCACTGATTATAATCCAAGAATCAGCTGCATATGCTCCCGCTGGAGGCCGACACAGACATAGGGATTTACACTCAAGTTTAGGTCACAATCTCTCGACCCCAATCTCCACGAGAAGAGGATCAATAGTGGACTAAAAAAACTAGATACTAGTTGGATGAGCCCTGATTCAACATCGGATAGTGTAGCTTCAGCTCCTTGATGCTTCAGCTCCTCTCCATGCTCCCAAGATCAACTATCAAGAAGAAGATGTGCGTATAGTGTGCCGGGTAGTTGGGAGAAGTAATTGTGTTCCTCTAAAGGTATTTAAGGTTCATGGTTCTAATGTTGGAATCACAAAATCTAAGCATTAAATGGTTATAAATGACCAAACGATTTGTCTATTAAGGTTACGTCAACCATTAATACAAACTTGAGTTCATTCTTCAATCCAAGTTTTAAATACTCAATGATGTGACATTAAACTCAAGGATTGAATGATGGACTCAAGGGAATAAAGAACAAAGAGGTGAAGATTGAAATGAAAAACACTCTCTCTATGCTCTATTGGGTGGTACTTTGTCAACACTAAACCCGCCAAAGATATATTTATAGATGAGTTTGCAACGTGTGAAAAACGATAACAAAACGACTAATTATCGACATGTCGATGTGAGTCTTCGACCAGTCGAAATGGTCCTTTGACCTATTGACTTGATCCTTCGACTTGTTTCTTTGGCACAGGGTATTTCTTGTTGTTTAGTTTTTTTTTCACTTTCAACCAGTCGATTCTCATTTTCGACCGGTCGAACTTGACCTTCGACCTGTCGAAATAATCAATCCATGGGTTGAAATTTTCAATATCACTTGTTTTCTTTCTGTCGTAATTTTGGTCATTTTGTCCTATTGACCATTGCTTTCTACCTGTCAATCAGTTGAGATAGTTGTCCATAGGTTGCCAGCAATATACTTAGTGCATTTTGTGATATTTTCAAATTTGTTTCTTTTGTTCTACCTTTCACAAGGTCCATCCTGATATGATAGACACTTGACTTAGGTTAGATGGTTTGTGGAATGTTTAAAAACGTTTAGGCCACCTAACGAAGGGTTTTGGGATCCTACTAGTTTGTCCAAGTGAAGACTTACCTGCACATTGATAAAGTTTTGAATCTCCACTTAGCAAGCTTCCGGGTTTCAAGTCTTGATATCTTCATCAACTCGATTGGGGCTCATCTAACTTCATGCCAGTTGACAATCTAGTACACTTACAAGAAGTATTATAGAGTTGCAAATATGGATAATATTGACATCCAAATGTTTGAATGAGTGAAAATTTTGATAGCTTGTAAAAACGTTTTTCATAGAGCAACTTCTTATTTAAAACAATCGTAGGAAAAAAAAACTAATAAAAATGTGTTTATTTGTATTAGGCCTCCATCTAGAAAGATTTAGGTGCATAAGCATGATCCAATAAGATATTTTGTGCATCTTAATAATGTCTTAGTCTTTTCTTTGAACCACTCCATTTAATTGAGTGTGGGGAAAAAAGTTGATGGGAATACCTTTATGTGAAAAGACTTAAGAACTCTTGACATTTATCACTTTAATTTTCTCTTGAATAAACTTTTAACCAATTTATTAAACAAAATATTACATTAAATTAAATTAAGATTTACCAATATATGAAAATAATTAAACGAATTTAAAATAGTTATTCATAAGGAAATAATACTGACAAGTAATAGAAGAAAAGGTAAGTACAAGATCCTAAACATTAACATTGATCAATTTTAAAATACATTTAAAAAGAATCCAAGGGCCTGTTTGATTTTCCATGTCAACTGTAAATACATTGTAAACAAGTAATAATTGTTTACTCAAGTAAACATTGCATCATTTCCAATGCTTGAATTTGATGGCCTACTTTTCCAATGCTAAAACCGAGGACATTGTGAAATGTATGTGAGGCCCAATGTGATGTATGTGGGTTTCCACACCATCCATCCGTTATGCCAATTAAATTTAGGGTGTGAGCTAAAAATGAGGTGGATCTAAAACTCAAGTGGACTACACAATAGGAAAAAGGAAATCGAATGTTTACCGTTAAAAACTTCTTGGGGACACTATTTCCTTTGATGTGGGCCACTTGAGTATTGGATATGCTTCATTTTTTTTGCTCATGCCCCAAAATGTTCTTGTAAAATGAATGGAAGGCCCAGATATATCATATACATCACGTTGGGGCCCAAAATCTTAAGCTAGTCCTTTTGGATCAGTTTTTGAAGAAGAAATATTGATATATTTTCTATTAGGGTGAAAGAGTAATACTTGCGTATTTACAAAAGATTTGAAAAAACAAGCAGACCCTAATATATGAAATGATAATCTATTACTTTTTTGGTCAAGTAATTAGTACAAATGTGTGGTGCTTTCTTATTCCCTAATATAAATAGTTTATAATGCTTATGTAAAACCAACCACATTAGTATTAGAATATCTAAGACATATATTACAAATCCATTGAGGTCCATTCTCCAACTAAATTTGTAGATGGCTTACTTGATCGGTCATCATTTCGAAAAATTAGGTAGATTTACCTTTATTGGGTCTTTCGAACAGAATTTTCCCAGTCAATCAATTCTTAAAGCAGTAAATGTAAAATAACATTTTTTTTAAAAAGAAATTTAAATGATAAATAATAGATTTTTTTTTCTTTTTTTACAATTACAAGCATGTGCAATACATTTCTTAATTAAAAACTACAGGTAACGTATGTAAAGATACTATTCCAACATCACAATAAGCATACCATTTTCATTTCCAAGTATAATTTAACTATGCCATCAATAACTTGTATGATTTATTAACTCACATGTGAAGATACCAATTATCATCATAGGAAGATGCAAAATTCATTGCATCAAAGGATGCTAACATACAATTAGCTATTTAATAGCTTTGACTAAAATATTGAAAACAATTGAGAATTGTGCAATTTTGTCCTCCACACATCTAATGGATAATTGATTGTGGAACATTAGCAAGAAATACTT
This sequence comes from Magnolia officinalis, assembly GCA_021015155.1. NCBI lineage: Eukaryota > Viridiplantae > Streptophyta > Magnoliopsida > Magnoliales > Magnoliaceae > Magnolia > Magnolia officinalis. The sequence goes on along the minus strand of JAJHSJ010000006.1, from coordinate 42,253,439 downwards.
GAATGAACGTGGTGCACTATTTGATCACCTTCACACACACACACACACACACACACACACACACACACACACACATATATATATATATAGTCTCAATCCTCTGATGATATGGTTCATTGAAATTATGATTGTTTCAAATTATATCTACACCTCTTTTGTACCCAATTTTAATGTCCTTTTATGTTTTGTGATTTTATAATACAATTATTATAATCTAACTTTTTGGTTAAGTGGCATATCAATGAGATAGGAGAAAGTTGGTGATATGACCTTATGATGATGGATGTGAGAAATGATTTGTAATATAAAAACAATTCAGAAAGAAAATTAAAACAATATCTTCATTAGAAATTGGATATTAAATTACAGTAAGAGAATCTACGGTTTACTTGATTTGCTCTATATATTTAGCATTTGGAAAATTGTTCTTCTTGATGTTCTGAAATTTATGTGGAAGTTGTAGATTGTGATTAAGATGTAAAAACCTAATTGATAATATTCCAAACTTGGTGAGTAATATCGAAACCAAAAATCTAGGTAAGCATGATTCAAAAGGTTAATATTTGATATGTCTTTATTCAGGCATGTAAGCATGATTTTCTTTAACCTTGCTTTCATCAGTCCTTAATTAATGTTACAATTTACATGGTTGGAGGAGTTTGTAATAAAGTTCCATTAATAAATTATAGCAAGTATTAAATTTTCAAAATAAGAATTATGCTCGTGAGAAGAGAAAATTACTTTAATCAAGTTGATTGAAACTAGATGTGTAAAATTTGGATGTTTGGATAAAACTTAAATTTTTTACTTCTTAAAATGGTAAATAAAATTATATTAATATCCTAAGAGAAATTTGAGACTTTTTTGGATGATGGATATTTTTATAATTTGAATTGCAACACTAACATTATATATATATATATATATATATATATATATATATATATATATATATATATATATATATATATATATATATAGAATGGCTGTTAACTTTTTTGTGTAAAAAGTAGCTCTTTCCATAAGCTCATGCTAATGCATGGCACTCAAAAGAAGGTTTTGATCCATCCATTAAGTGCGTCATCATATGAACATATCCTCGCTAAGAAGATCAGGAACACTCATTCAATGGTAGGCTACAATAATGGTGTTGATATAAACGGGTCGACTTTTCCAACGGACGTTGACACATCTATAATCTTGTCAATTGCAAAAGATTTTTAGTATCATCCAACCAAGCTCTTACAATTTCCAATAAAAACCTTAAAATTAAAATACAAAAATACTATTATAATACTATATAACTACCTAATGCTTCTATTAATGTAAATAGCCGCCTAAAGTGACAAAAATAAGGAGCTTTTTCATTCATGATCTGGTCTATCTTCAAAGTTATCCAAAAATCATTATATATATATATATATATATATATATATATATATATATATATATATATATATATATATATATATATATATATATATATATAAATGTTAAGAAAAACAAGCATCTAAGTTCAAAGCTACAGCCGTATGAAGTGTTAGTACTCCAGCTTGATGTGAACATGCAATTGGTTGCATGTCATATTCCTAGCTCCATTATATAAATAATAAAATCCTAGTCAAACTAGCTCTATCTATAAACTATTATTGTTTTTAGTATATGGTTTCACATGTAAGGTAGGCCTGACTTTTTCTGTTTGTAACGAATGAGAAGCTTACCTATCATGCATCGAATTTGTACATGTTGGGCCATATTTTGAGTGGACCATATTGCCTACTCACGTTGTAAGTAGCCAGTAGCTATTGGACAGTGCTTTATGTTTTATCAATGCTGTCTATTGATTTTTTTAAAGATCATTTTAGGGTTTGAGTTTAAAATTAAGGCAGATTCAAATCTCATGTGGACCACACCACAAAAAACAGTGGTGATTGAATACCCGCTGTTAAAAACTTCTTAGGGGCCACAAAAGTTTTGGATTAATTAAGCTAATGATTTTGTTTTCCCTTCATCAGGTCTGTGTTACTTAATCAACAGGTTAGATGGCAAATAAATATTACAGTGGACCCTAGGAACATTTTAATGCCAGGCGTTCAATCATCACTGTTTTCTTGTGGTGTGGTCCACTTGACATTTGGATTTGCCTCATTTTTGGGCTCACGTCCTAAAATAACCTGGAAAAATTGATAGACAGTGTAGATAAAACAAATACATCATGGTGGGGCCCACAGATCACTTTCCAGTAGCCACTAGGCAATCAACCTCCTGAGTTACCGGAGTTATCACTAGCCGACGGTCAACATCGTGGATGGACCATACCCCTAGATATCTCCAATTAGAAGATCCTAGCCATCAATTCTCTGGACTTTCATCTGTTGAACATGGTTTGTTGGTGCATTTATTTGTGACCATATATTTTCATGTCATCAAAAGAAAAGTTAGAGTAGACCATGTGAAGAGATTTTTCGGGGCATGTGAAGAGATTTTTCAGGGCATGTTCCATCATATTAAGGTTCATCAAATGAATGGCTTCGATAAACCAACCGTGTATGGTCCCACATGTACAAACTTGGCTGTCAGTAGGCAACCAAAAATTCCACCTCCATGTAAGGATAAATGGATACTTATCTACTACAATAATTGAAACTCTACCAATCTAGAAAGATAGCCCACAATCCTATTGTTAAAAGAGGGCCTTCCTTTAAGCATGTAAGCTTATAGATAATATGTCACATGTTTCCAAGCATGGAACTTATTATTATATTATATTCTATAAACAGCCATTTATTAGTCATTCCTTTGGAAGTTGAGCAGAGCAGCACTCATGTGAGGTGTTACATTGTCCCCACATGCCCACACACGCGCGTGCAATCACTCCTCGTGTGTATCTGACATGGTAATATAAGTAAAAAGGAGAAGATCTCGAGTCAAACTGGTTGGACCACGAGGGATGGTCCACCCAGAAGATAAATTCCAACCTATAAAGTGCATGTGAAATCCAATCCGTCCAATTGGTTGCCCCTATCATGGGAATTACCTACTACAAAAATCAGCCTTTTCTAATCATCAGGTGGTTTGCGCCAATAGAAAACCATGCATAACCCCTCATAAACAACAAAATAAAAGTGTGTTCTACTTGATGAGTGGATATGGCTGATTTATGCACAACGTGATTCTCAATCTATTGGAGGGGTTGGATGTCACACATACATGAAAGGTTGAAGTTACCCACAGGGTGGACCTTACTCATAGTCCAGCCGTTTAGACTTCTATGATACAATGCTCCACGACCGGAATGTATAATAGTCACAGTACGTTTTGGGTTCTGAGTTTGTACGAGTGTGATGGTTTCAATTATCTAAGCCGTTGAGATTATGGGATTTTCTTACCGTGAATGGCCCATGTATTAAAAAGTTAGAAGCAATGAATGAAAGATATAGTAAATAAAAATTGGCATTTGATTGGTTAGATCGAACCGTTGCTTTATTTGCTTTCTTAACCATTTCTTTGTTGGTCGTCTATCGAGAGTTTTATGAATGTATTGTGGGACTAAATCTATATGCGGAAGAGGCCCACAGATCTATCTGTGCGATGGACATGGTGATTAGGGGTTCAGATAGCTTACCTAACTGAGACACTGCCATGGAAGTCGGATAAGAATACCAGAATTCCTGTAGAGCTTAGGATCTTCCTCTCCTTCACACCCTTTCTGCAATCCAATAAATAAGACTCAAATTTTGCTGTGGTGTAAGATCGGGGACCCAACTCTCTTTTATAGAGATTGTGGAGAGAGAGAGTTTGAAACTCATCAAAACTCTCTCTCCCACGCTCCACATTGTTGTGTCCTAGTTGGACTCAAATTGTCTTGCGTAAGGCTATAGCATTCCACCCCAAATACGTAGTGCTGCGTAGATAGATTGCGCAGCGTATCACCTTAAGTGGGGTCCACTAATTAACTCAATCAAATAGTCCAACTTGAATACAATCCAGATCGTTGATCAGTGAGGCCCACCGTATAGAGTTCTTACATTCTCCCACTTAGGCCTCATTGAGCAACGTCAATGATTGTCATAAAATTTTGAAAAGAAGTTTTGATATTTGAGAAAAATATCTAAATGGTTAACCAATGAAATAATTGGACAATATGAGCAATGTTATTCAATCTGGTCCATCAAGACTGTCAGTATCGAAACGTGGTAGTCGTCACAACATTTAATTTAGGTGAAGTGAGATTAAGCGCGATCACAAGTACTTTCAATCTTAACGACATAGATCACGAACTAGGAAATGCGGTATAAGGATTACACACTTTAGTGTGATGATATGTGTCTATCCTTAAGAGGTCTTGAAGCTTTTATATGTCTCCAACGAGACACGACTGTAGTTCTACTTACTCAAAATTTGCGCATATATATAGAGAAGCAAAATTAAATTTTTATATCAAAATCATCCAAATAAACTGTATAAAACGAGATCTCTAAGTGTCTGTGAAAATAAAAATACGCTCAACTCCCACTAACTAAAAACGTCTGTGGGATCAATGACTCCCATGGATGTTACATGCTCCTGAAATGGCGTGATAGGGAGTCCTTTAGTGAGCGAATCTGCAATCATCTGCTTAGTGCCGATGAATTCCACGGACACTTGATGATTCTGAACTCTTTCCTTTACAACAAGGTACTTGATGTCGATATGTCTCGACCTTGACGAATGCTTGTTGTTACTAGAGAAGGAAATAGCAGCCGAATTATTGCAAAATATTCTTAATAGTTTTGAGATATGCTCCAGTACCCGCAAACCTGAGAAGAAACTTTGTAACCATAGTGCCTGATTAGATGCCTCATAGCAGGCAATAAATTCAGCTTCCATAGTGGATGAGGCTGTGGTAGATTGTTTCACGCTTTTCCACGACACAGCTCCTCCCACCATCATGAAGATGTATCCTGAAGTAGACTTCTTAGTGTCAATTCAACCTACGAAGTCCGCGTCTGAATATCCGATCAATTCCAACTGATCAGACCTTCTGTATGTGAGTCCGAAGTCTTTCATTCTCTTAAGATACCGTAATACTTTCTTTGCAGCTATCCAATGTTGCATTCCTGGATTAGATAGATATCTTCCCAACATTCCAGTGACAAAGGAAATGTTCGGTCGCGTACAGACTTGAGCATACATGATGCTCCCTACTACTGATGCATACGAAAATTCTTTCATTTGATTCTTTTCCAAATCATTCTTTGGACACTGAAATAAACCAAATTTGTCGCCCTTTATAATGGGCGACTTTCCTGGAGCACAATTTTACATGTCATACCTTTCGAGTACCCTACTAATGTAGGCCCTCTGTGACAGGCTGAGCAGTCCAAGTGTTTTGTCACAGCGAATCTCAATGCCGATGATGTAAGAAGCTTCACAAAGGTCTTTCATTTCAAGCATTTGATATAAGAATTTCTTGGTGTCGCTCAACATCCTGGTATCACTACTAGCCAACAGAATGTCATCAACATACAAAATCATCATTACGAACTTACTCCCGCTGGTTTTAATGTAGATGCATTCATCTGCAATGTTTTCTACAAAGTCATATGAGAAAATTACTTCATGAAACTTAAGGTACCACTGTCGCGATGCCTGTTTCAACCCATAGATGGACTTCTTAAGTTTACAAACCAAATGTTCTGAGCCAGTAGCTACAAAACCTTCGGGCTGCAACATGTATACATTCTCATTTAGATCCTCATTGAGAAATGCAGTCTTTACATCCATCTGATGTAACTCTAAATCCATATGAGCTACAAGAGCCATTATGATCCTGAATGAGTCTTTCTTAGATACTAGAGAGAAAGTCTCCTTGAAGTCAATGCCCTCACGTTGGTTAAAACCCTTGGCAACAAGTCGGGCTTTATACCTTTCGACATTACCTTTGGAGTCCCTTTTGGTTTTAAATATCCATTTAGAACCAATCGGCCTTATTTTAGTAGGTAACTCTACAAGATCTCATACTTTATTGTCCTGCATGGATTTAACTCATCTTTCATGACATCAAACCAACGAGAAAGATCAGCACTTTGTTTGACTTGTGTAAAGGATTCAGGATCCTTATCCACCCCTATGTCAAAGTCGTGCTCCTGTAAGTATATGATGTAATCGTCTCGATTTACAGGCCTTATCTCTCTTTCAGATCTTCTTAATGGTTCAGCTTGCTGGGTCTGATCTTGATTTTCTTCATCAGTGGTTTGTATTTGAGGTTCTACGTGGTGTACTGCACCATTAATGTCCACGTGATCTGGATTGACTATGACTGGAGTCACAGTCCTTTGTTTCTCAAATACAAAATTCCTTATGTTCGTGCTCCCATTGTTTTCAGTGTCCTCAATGAATTTGGCATTCACAATCTCAACAATCCTAATAGAGTGGGAAGGACAGTAGAATCGATAGCCTTTTGATCTTTCTGGATATCCAATGAAGAAACAACTTACGGTTCTAGGATCAAGCTTCTTTTCATGCGGGTTATAAACTTTGGCCTCAGCATGACAACCCCAAACATGTAGATATCGGAGACTTGGTTTTCTCCTATACCACAACTCAAAAGGAGTTTTGTTAACTGCTTTGCTGGGAACCTTATTTAGTATATGAACCGCGGTTTTGATCGTATCACCCCACAGAGATTCTGGCGATGTCGAATTGCAGACCATGCTTCACACCATATCCATAAGGGTGCGATTGCGTCTCTCAGCCACTCCATTCTGCTCTGGAGTACCAGGCATAGTGTATTGTGCGACAATGCCACAATCCTGCAGGTATCTAGCGAATGGCCCTGGATTGCGTCCTGATTCGTCATATCTGCAATAGTATTCACCACCACGGTCAGATCTGACAACTTTAATTCTCTTATCGAGTTAATTTTCAACTTCGGCCTTATAGATTTTAAAAGCATCCAGGGCATCTGATTTCTCACTGATAAGGTATAGGTACCCGAAGCGAGAATAGTCATCTATAAAGGTAATAAAATATTTGTGGCCACTCCATGTGGCTATAGGGAATGGTCCACAGATATCTGTATGTATAACCTCTAATAGACTACACTCCTGGTTGCACATTTTTTTCTCGTTCTAGTATGTTTCCCTTTTATGCAATCAATGCATACTTTATAGTCAGAGAAGTCTAGAGGATGCAAAATTCCTTCTTTCACAAGCCTGTCTAATCTCTCACGAGATATATGGCATAGCCGTCTGTGCCACAACATGGAGGAATTCTCATAGTCTAGTCTTCGCTTGGATCCCACTTTATTTACATGCAAGGTATTAATATTATGACGTGAGAGGCAATCAAGTCTAATTGGTATAAGTTGTTTACTATAGAGCCGATTCCAACTTTAGTCGAATTAAAGTAAATACCAAAACTTTTATTTCCAAAGTGGAATGAATATCCCAACTTATCTAAACAGGAAATTGAAACTAAATTGCGCCTTATAGATGACACACAGAATGTATCTACTAAATCCAAAAAATGACCAGACTTTAACTTAAGCCTATAGACTCTTATTGCCTCCACGTCTACCTTGACACCATTGCCTACGTATACTGAGCTCTCCGTATCAGTTGGTGGCCTGGCCTGTAGTAATTCATGCATAGAAGTGCATATGTGAATAGTAGTTCCTGAATCTATCCACCAGGAATCCGCTGACACATCAGTTAGATTAGATTCAAAACAGACAAGAACAGAATGATTACCTTTCTTTATTAGCCAATTCTTAAAGCCTTCGCAGTCTTTCTTAAAATGACCCGCCTTATTGCAAAAGAAGCACGGTTTGCCTTTAACCCATTTGCGTTTAGATCCATTTCCAGATTAATTTTCATGGTTTTCAGTTGGAGGACTAGAGAATTCATTATTAGAACCTTATTTCCTCTTCCTCTTACCTTTATTCCTTTGCCCATGCCCATGACCTGAGGTCACCATATTAACATTTTGAACTTTAACCACCTGCCTGATCATGTCTTCTTCTTGGACACACTGAGTGATAAGTTCATCCAATGTCCACATGTCCTTTAGAGTGTTATAGTTCACTAGGAACGTGTCGAATTGGGGAGGTAGGTTATTCATGATCAAATGAACCAGTTGATCATCAGTGAGTACAAGCCCTAGAGCACGGATCTTAGAAACAACCTCGATCAGTTTTACAATGTATTCACGGATATTGCCTTTTCCATTGTAGGACGAGCGAGTCAACTTATTCAGAAGAATGCCCACCTCAAACTTATCAGATTTCTTGAACCATTTTTCCATTTCAATCAGGAAAGTTTTGGCATTGTCTGTATCAGGCATGGCACCCTTCATGGATTTAGAAATCGAATACTTAATTACTTTCAGGCATGTATCATTTGATCTAAACCATGCAACCCATCGATTATATTCAGATTCAGTGGCATCATCAGATGGTTCTGGCGGTTCTGGTGTTATCAGGGCAAGATCTAATTGAAGACAGTCCAGTACAACTTCAATGGCGTTCTTCCATTGAGCGTAATTAGATCCATTAAGGGCAAGGACTTGATGTGTATTAGTGGGAATCGAGACTAAAATAAAAGAGATACATATATACTCACGTTAGTTCATTGTTTCACAAATTAATTTTGTGAATTTAAACAAATATCAGGCAAAATGAATCAATTCAGTTGCTAAAGAAGGTATCAACTGAATCATCCAAGATGAAGATGGGCCCAACCACACATCTTGGTGAGAATTTGTTACATCATCATTATTCCTCCTGTGGCGAAAATAATAATATGCTAGTGATTCTCCTGAATATGAAGCTGAGTGATGTCGGTGATGTAAATTTGAGACACTCAACACCTGTGGGTAAGATGAGTCTTTTAAATTTACATTACCTACATCATTTACTCCACCCGTTCACTTGACTGCAACGGTAATCATCTGTGTTTTCGTTACCGTATGCATGAAAAAGTGAACGCAACTGTATGCAATCCTCCTTATCCCAATGTTACAAGTCTGTACTTGTAAAGTTTTCATCGACTGAGGTCACTATGGTGGCTAACACAACCGAATCCAAAAACTACAAGTATAGACTTTAGGATTGCCATTATAATCTTGCCTCTCTATAGATTATATCTTAATTAGTCCGATGCGGTCCATAAGTTAGTTGATTCTGGCCTTTTGGAAATCCTTAAAGTGAAACATATAGATAGGTTTCACACCTTATATTCCAACGGTCCATATCAATACTTAAAGATGGGTGATGGGCCGACTATAGGGCCAAATCGGTACTATTATTTGATCTGTACTAGTTCAAATGAGCGAAACTAAATCATGCTACTGTCATTCTAATGATAGATGGACTATATAATCTGATGGGCAGATTCATGTATGGTTTTTCATGGGTTGAACAGATCAGCTCAAAGTCTAATTATAGATGGAAGTTCATGATTAAATAAACAGCCCATATTAAAATAGACAGCTCATAACCTCCTGAATGTGGCAGACTAAATGCTCATGATTGAACACGTAGATGGTTTAGACCAAAATAAAACTGAATGTTATTGAGTGAACCAGACACTTGGATTAATGGGCCTAGAAAGATATCAGGGCCCACTAATCAATATTCTGTAACCAAAAATGATCCGGTTCGAGTTCTGTATTGCAGACCCGACTAACATTCAATCGGGTCCGCAAAACCCATTACCCAAAAATTCGGGTAGGTTAAATCCCTGCCTCTAATAGTTGTTCAAAGAAGAAAAAAAAAAAATAGCTGCTGCTCGCCCTAGTCTCATGGCTATTCGAAGCAGTCGCCGCTGCCAGCCATCCTTAGGACCGGACGACCTGCATCTTTCACAAGGTCGATTTCAGAAATCTCCTGTCGCGATGATGGCTGCCGCGGCTAAGGAAGAACGCTACCAATGTTCAATGGAGCATCATGAGGGTTTGAACGAGATCTATATTCGCTCAGCCATGGATGGAAGATGGTGGATACAAGGATCCAGTCGGCCATGAATGGAGGTTGTAACCTCGGATCTGCTGGAGTCAAACAGGATGCACAACTCCGGCGGTGAATGGGATGACCTTGGCTGCCTCTATTGAAGACACGGATAAGGACTGAGGAATCTCAATCCCAAGTTGAGATCTGAAGTCTCATATTCCAGAAACTGGATCTTGTAATCCCTAATTGTAACTGGATTAGGGATCTAGGTTCTGAAATCCCTAATCGGAATCTGGAATTGGGAATGGGGATCTGAAATTCCCAATTTTGGGATTTGGGATTCGAAATCCTTAATTGTTGTATGTGGGATTAAAATCCCTAATTGTAACTGGATTAGGGTTGTAGGTCTGAAATCCCTAATTTGGATTTGGGAATTCCTAAGTCCCTGATTTCTGATTTGGGGTTTAGGACTGAAATCCCCAAATTAACTGGATTTGGGGTTCGAATAATCCCTAATTAATATCTAGATTTGGGGATTTTAATTCGAAGCCCCTAATTCTGGTAGTGAGGATGAAAATCCCTAATCAGATTTGAAAAATCAAAATCCCAATTTGCCTGATTTAGGAATTCGTAAAATCTGATCTGGAATAAGAATTTCTAATGGATGAATCTGATCATCCATGCTTTTGCACAGATGGTTCTGATACCAACTGTGGGACTAAATCTATATGCGGAATAGGCCCACGGATCTGTCTATGCGAAGGACATGGTGATCAAGGGTTCAGATAGCTTACCTAGCTGAGACGCCGTCATGGAAGCCGGATAAGAATACCAGAATTCCTATAGAGCTTAGGATCTTCCTCTCCTTCACACCCTTTCTGCAATCCAATAGATGGGACTCGAATTTTGCTATGGTGTAAGATTGGGGACCCAGCTCTCTTTATAGAGACCGTGGAGAGAGAGTTTGAAACCCATCAAAACTCTCTCTCCCACACTCCACATTGTTGTGTCCTAGTTCGACTCAAATTGCCTTGCGTAAGGCTATAGCATTCCACCCCAAATACGCAGTGCTGCACAGATAGATTGCGCAGCGTATCACCTTAAGTGGGGTCCACTGATTAACTCAATCAAACCGTCCAACTAGAATACAATCCAGATCGTTGATCAGTGAGGCCCACCATATAGAGTTCTTACATGTATTTGTTGGTGCATGACCGTTCATAGTATTGCCCACAATGTCTATGGTTCTGATCAATGTAGATTGACCCAACTTGTACAAACTCAAAACCCAAATGGTACATTGCGTAGAAATGGCATTTAACACGTCTCCATCAATGAACACAAGGAGGGAATTTTCCAATATAATACAACGCTTGTGGGAAACCCGTGCGACAAAAAGCTCTGTGGAGCTCAGCATGATGTCTGTTTGAAATCCCGTCCGTCCATCAGTTTCAATGGCTCATGATAATACGTAAAACTAAAATATGAGGCAGATTCTAAACTAAAGAGGGCCACAAAACAGGAAACAGTGAAGAAGTGGAATCCTGGCGGTCGGTTTGGATGGCATATAAACATTTCGGTGGACACAGGAAGGTATCAATGGTGATCGTCTCCATCCCCACTGTTTCCTGTGGCGTAGTATATTTTAGTTTTGGATCTTCTTGATTTTTAAGTCAGCGTCCTAACATGAACTGGAAAAACTGATGGACAGAGCAGATGTTACGGTGACATCAAGGTGGGCCTCATAGAGCCTTTTGTTTCACCAAGGTGCATCTCACTGCCGTACGCGTGTCTCATACTTGCCAATTTTTGAATGTCCAAGTCGTGGGCACCGGGGAAGCGGATTGGCTGGGGTACCAGCAACCTAGCTGATGTGGGTACGTGTCGTGTGAAGACGAGCGCTGACGCTCCTCGCCAGCAACCTTTGTACCAACGGTTCAAAGGATATCAAAGTTACATGGGCCCACAATGATGTATTTATCATATCTACACCGTTCATCAATTTGGTGAGATCATTTTAGATCTTGATCCGAAAAATGAGTAATTTCTAAGGTTTAAGTGGAACACACCACAAATTGCAGTGGGGACAATGATTCTCATCGTTAAGTCCCAACGTAACGTTTAATTTCCATCCAATATGTTCATAAGGTTATATAGACCTGGATGAAGAGAAAAAACAAATATCATATTGATCTAAAATTTCTGTGACCCCAAAAGTGTTTCAATGGCAGGCGTTCAATCCTCTACTTCCTTTTACAATGTGGTCCATTTGATTTTTGGATATTTCTTATTTTGTGGCTCAATACTTAGGACGAGCTCACCAAGTGGACGGACGGTTTGGATATAACTCATACCTCATGATGGGACCCACAGAACCTGGTGACGTCAATATACCAGCCAGATCGGTGGTGTGTGGTACACCACCCAATCCACTTCCGGCACCGGCGTAGATGGCGCGTATGGAGCATCATCTGAGAGTCGCGCCGATTGAACAGTATTAACATCTGTTTTGTTTTTTTTTTTTTTTTGCCCCTTCAAATTTGGACCGCTGAGTGTTTTCTTTTAACCGTCTATTTGATGGTGACAATTGGGTGGCTAGGATTTTCCAGTCTATGTGATTTTTGAGCCACGCTACATCTATACTGGGACCGATAATTTGAACAATCCAGATTGTCATGCTTTTTCTAATTTTTTATTGAAGGAGAGGAATGGTCAAGTGTATAAAAGATTGCACCATGTTGGATGCATGGTTAGTTGTCCACAGTTCATTTTTCATGAAGTTATCGAGATAATACACAGCCTTCGGATGGAGATATAAATCGATGTGACAGTCCACCTAGCTTTTAATCCATTTTGAAATGGATGGTAGTGATGGACTATTCATTAGGGGTGTACAGGGGTTGGGCCGAGTTGAACTGACCTCAGCCCGTCTAGGCCCGTTCAACAGCCACACAAGGCCTGAACCCGACCGGGCTTAGTCACCGGGCCAACATCTCCAGCCCGAACCGAGCCCGGCGCGAGTTCAGGCCAGTTTCGAACCTGGATTCAAGCCAGTTTCGAACCTTACAGCAAGTTCATGGGAAGGGCTTTGGCAGGTAATCGGCGTCCCATTATAAGGCCCTCGATTAACGGTTTAGATAGTTGAACTATAAACTCTACAAAAAATCTAACTAGTCAGGACATTTACATACATTTGACAAAGTATAAAATAAAACATTTTATACAAACTAAATACAGTCATACACTACTGACTACTACTGTTGAGGAAATTCATCTGCTGAGCCCGAGCTGCTATCTAAATTTTCATATACGTACTCATTCACCTCTCTCACTTCAAAAGGTGGATATAGCTTTTTATCGCCCTCCTCTTATATAGTTTGAATTGGATTTTTCAAATTATTTTTGTGAGAAGATTTATACGTAGTTCCCAACGTCCTATAAAACGCATCCAGACTGGAGAGAAACTTAGCTGAATTCTTACTATTCTTCTTTTTACCTGTGCAGCTTGAACCTGCTTCGACATCATGTGACCTTGGAGGACATCGCTGATGTGTAGAAGCCTCTTTCATACTACGCTTTAAAGCGAGTTGGAATTATTCTTCTTCCAACGCTAATAATTCAGCTTCCTTTTCTGCCTCAGAAAGTTTGGATTGGGGAGCGGAAACTTTTTTGTTTTAGTCAAGAACTGCTTGGAAAAGAACTTGAATTTCTTTTGAGGCTTAAAGACACGCTTTTGCATCTCCGCCCCGAAAGGATAAGTGTAATCTAAGCTGATTAGTTTTGTTAACAAACTTGGTTCCACACAAATTACACAAAATCTTTAACTTTTCAGACTTTGGAGAATGAACTAAGGAACCATTATCCCAAATGTCAATCGATGGTTCGCTTGAAGACATCTACATATTGTGTTGGAAAAGTATTTTAGGATTTTTAGCAATAATGAAATACCGACATAAAATAAAAGCAATTTATGGATAAAAAAAAAAAGTCATTAATGCATTGCGCAGCTTGCATAACATCCATCAACATAACAGAGAAATAAAAATAAAAGTCAATTTTTTATACACCCGACCGGGTCGGGTTGGGCCGAGTCGGGTTTCAGACTGAGTTGGGCCGAACTGGGATGTATCCGAACTCGGCTTGAACTCGGTTTCAGGCCTAGAAAATTGGCCCGTCCTGACCCAAACTCAGTTCTGGGTCAGGCCGAGTCAGGCTTTTTCGGACCGGGTCGAGTGAGCTAACCTGACTAGCCCGGTTTGTGTACACCCCTACTATTCATCGAAATAATGGTAAGTAGTTTATACACAATCATTTGCTTTAAATAACGGAAATTCCCATGCAAAATCTGCAGTTAAACCCATTACTTTACGCAGCTGCGTAAAACACACCAGCTCTACAGGCCCACAATGTTTTCTGTAAATCCATTCCCAGACATGAGGTGAAAACAATAATTTTAACCGTACATACAAAAGAAAATCCTTATGAAAGTTTCAAGGGAGCGTTTTTGGAGCAGTGCATTAGATGGGATTAGGTGGGATATAATTGCATTGGTTACCTTGCAATTCCATCCAGCATTTGGAGTGGATTGGAAATGTTGGGATTAGGTGGGATGGAATTGCATTTAGTCCGGTGAAATTGCATTTATTCCAACGCAGGATTTTCATGGATTTTGAAATCCACTGTGCATGTGAGCCCCACATTGATGAATACATTTATCCATGCCGTACATATACATGGTTTACAGGTGACATTATGCTTATACATATATACATGTGAACAACATTCATTTTGAATTCGGTGTGTTGATTACAATTCCAAGGGCTACCAAACATGATTTTGCTTACTATAATGTTTCCCTGTAGCAAAATTTTTATCCCAACCTTTGGATTGGATGGCTACAATACCATGGTAATTCCTGACATGCAATCATTATACAATAGTGATGTTAATCCCATCTAATACAATTCAATACCATTCAATTCCAATGACCAAACAGGATAACAATGTAAAACTGTTATTAAAACCTCCTGGTCTAAGTCTGGTGATGGTAGGAAGCAAGTTTGGGGAGCGAATTAGGTGATAACCTAATCCACCGACGTGGCCCCTGGCTGTGGGGTTCACACTGATGTATGTAACTTAAATCTACACCATCCAACTATAATTTGAAAAAAAAAAAATGAAGCAGATCTAAATCTTACGAGAACCATACCACAGGAAACAGTAGTTATTAAATCCCCACCATTAAAAACTTTGTGGAGGGCACCGGAATGTTTATTTTCCATTCAACCTGTTAATAAGGTCATAAAGATCTGGATGAAGAGATTACCACCGTTTCCTGTATTATGGTCCAAATGAGATTTGGATCTGCTTCATTTTTTGGATCTTGCCTTGAAAAAAGCTTTCGATACAGATGGACGGCGTGGATGTAGTCACATACATCACAGTGGGCCCTACAGTCAGAAGACACCCACATCGGTGGATCCGGGTTCTCACGTAATCCGCTCTTGCAATCCGCGTCTCAATCCGAGTCCGTTTTGGAGGATTCCTCTCTCTCTCTCTCTCTCTCGCCGGTAAAACAACCAGAGATCGAACCCTGGATAACTCAGGATTTTGGCCTCTCTCTCTCGTCAGCTCACGTTGGTCAGGAAATATATGTTACGCCGCCCGTGTCTCTACATAGTATACTCGGATTTTCAATTGTGGCAATTGGGAGCCAGGGTTCGTTAATCCCAATCACTGGTCTGTTGCATCCCACCTTGAATTGATCGTACCCTGAAATCTCCAATATTCGAAGATTCACAAACAAATATTATGACTCGTTTCTTTTGAACGCACAAGTGTTGAGTTTCTCGTCTCAATCAGGCCGCCGTGAGTTGAAAATTTATGGTTGTCCTATTGAGAAGATCTTCAGGCCATGATCCATCCACGGTGGGACTCAACAGATCAATGGCCTGGATTACCGAACCATATCCCCGTTTGTCTGAATTGCAAAACTTTCGTGTAAGGTCTGGAGACGCACATCGCATGTTACCTCCACAGCCGGATATGAATAGGATAGTAATGCAATGGAGTATGAGAAATGATCGTACACAGTGCTGTATGTTAAAATACAACGTTTTTAATAACACTGACTTGTCACTTTTGGACAGCATCCGTATCCTGAAAAGGGGGCCTGCATCAGAAAGATCACCAGGGACTGAAACCAGGATGTCCCGTTCATCCGGTAGATCACACCGTGGAAATCAATATACAACCTGTTGATGCTGAAATCCGGGCGTCCTCATTGGTTAGCTGATAGACCTGCCAAATGGAACAATAACGGAGACCCTGGATACCATAGGTGACACTCCCATGCCAAAAACAGCACAGGCAGATGGGGTCAGGTAGAACGTAGGATTTCTTATGCGTACGTTTGTGTACCTTTCATCATAGGATAGGTTCTTATTTATAGCGGCTGGATGGATGGTGACGGTGATCTAGATGGTTATCTCTCTATTTGGTAAGTGTGTATTGTAGAGGAAATCATCTAGATGGTTATCTCTCTATTTGGTAAGTGTGTATTGTAGAAGAAATCATCATTCGAGTGTGTTGCGATTGTCTTCTGAGATCCTCGACAAAGATTTCGGAGGGATCTCGAATCTCTCTTTGATAAGATCTGCGAATGATCGGGGTAGATGGCCAAGGCTGATCTCTGGAATGAGGGACCGAGGCCATCCTGTAGATCAGAGGGTCGAGGCCAATCTTCTAGAGTCAAACTGTTGATCGTGGTCGAACCTTCCTTATAGGTACGTCAAGTCAATCCTCACGGTAGTTCGTCAGTTAGGATATGTGAGGGACGGACCAGAGGCAAGCCCTTTGTTAGGTGGTCGGTTCCTTGAGTTGTTCATAGAGGTTGTGCTCGGTCATTGGAACCGAACTGTTTTCCTTGGAAATACTTTTATATTATTCCTTTAACTGGTCGCTCCTGGTCAATTTATTTTCACCTATAATAGTAGCCCCCCTACCTCCGAGCGCCCTTAGTTAGCTCGAGAAGCAAGTAGGTGTGAACTAACTGACGTGATGCCTCAAGCTCGAAAGGTTAGCCAATCGGTTAGGTTTATCATCATTGCAGGAAAGAAATGCGGCTGGTACAGGATTCGAGGGGATCAATAATGATCGCAGGGGCATGCTCGACAAGGTGTGTGCTGAAATGGTGCCTCTTCGGCTCTCTGCCAATCTCGTGTGGACACGTGTCTTTGCCTTGGAGGTCGGGTGAGCCAGCGAATAGTTTTTCACCATGTGGATTGAGGCGTGATTTGTAACGCCTCTTCGGATACGACATTCAAAGCAGGGCATTTGTAAGTGCTTATATGTTTAGCACACATAAAATAGTCAAATTTCGTGAGACAAAGTGATACCGGTCAAATCGCAAGTATGGTTAGATCGCAACTGCTCTACATGTCTGAAGATTAACTCAATATTGGCCTATCATCTCAAGAAGACATTGCTCGGTTTCAAGTATATAGATGATCTCTGTATTTGCTAACCAATCAGTGATATAACCCTACAAAGACCTTAGGTCAGGTTCTTTCAAAAATTCATTTATTTTGGGTTATCTTTAATATATTTGCTCTGGAGTTCGGCCAGCCTAACTTCTAGTTTGGCTAGCCTACCTTCCTCGGCTAACCTAACTTCAGGTTCGGGCTAAAATTCAAACTCTGTTGAAAATTCGGCCAGCCTAACTTGAAATTCGGCCAGCCCGAGTGAAGTTTGGGTCAAATTCCAGCAATGCAAATTTTTAAATTTTGTGAGAATTTGGTGAGCCGAATTTCACTTTGGGAAAGTTTAATTTTAGATAAATCTTATCCCGTGTAGTCTGATAGCTGTTGAAACGAATTCGGTGGAATCCAGCCAACCGAACCTATTCTTAGGCTATCCAAATTTTCAAACCCTTTGGTTATAAGTGAGGCCTTCTCTCATTCTAAACATAACGAAAAATCATTCTAAATCTTCTACAAGTGAAAGAGAAGCTCTAGTCATCGCCAAACATATTGTGCGGTATTTATAATTTTGTTTTAAGGTTATTTAATTCCATTTCTCAAGATTATCTCAATTTCATTTTAGTGAGTAGTCTATACTCCACTTAAGATTTAAGAGAATTGAATCAGTAGCATTAGAGTTTTCATTTTCCAAAATACTTTAGAATCGTATACTCTTTCCGTTGAGCAAATAATGCCTCCTCTACATACAAGAAAGAAGATATCTGCTACAAGATTCTACTGCATCTTCGAATCTATATTTGAAGATAAGTATTTTACTTTATTTCATTTTAGGTTATTCTGAGATACCCGTGAAAATCACAAAGTGTGTTTTTGTTTGTGATAGCCCGTAAAAATCACAGTGGTTTGTTTTGTGATAGTCCGTGAAAATCACAAAAGGGGTTTTATTATGGTGAGCCTATGAAAATTACAAGGAACTGTATAAGGTTGTTAAGGTGAACCTGTGAAAACCTTGAAATAGTGAAAGCCAAAATTATGAGGGTAGTAATTTTGAGAGTGGAGTAGGTATGGTTTTTAAAGCACCAAACTATTATAACTCCTTGTGCCTTTGTGGTGAATACTTTATTCTTTTTTGTGGTAAATGTTATTTCTATTTCATTCCTTGTGATGAATGTTGTATCTTCTCTTGCTAGTTCAAAAGATTGATTTTAAATACATTCGTGAAATAAGGTTGTCCTACTTAATATTTTAAGTGAAGGTTGTTCTCCGAATTATTTGAAAACAATGTTTCAATACTTGGACAATTGAGATTTTATATTCTTTATATTCCTCTTTTATTTCAATTATTTGGCATTATCCTTTTCACCCCCCTCCCTCTAGGGCATCGATTGCTTGTCTTTTTAGCATTTAATGTTGGCGGCCGAGGCTTCTATAAAAGTGGGGGAAATTTCAGGTATCCTTTTTATTTACTTCTATTACAACCGCTCTCTTCCTGACTACCAGAGAGAGCAGTTTTCGATAAGTTGGACTTCCATTATCTCGGCGTCTTTCTCTTCTCTAGTCACCCCTCTTCTTTTTCTTTGTCTTTATCGACTGATATGTCTGATATTTCAGATGACTGGGTAGAGCCAATGACTTTCGAAGGGGACTCTAAACCGAAGAGTACACACTCTCTGTTTGGAGCTCCGTGGGGCCCGTCGTCTTCGGTACCGTTGAGTCGGAATCAAATAGCGGAGTCGGCTCCGGTCAAGAGGTCTACAACTCAGAACTCTGTTGAGCAGCCCATGAACATCGACTCACTCGAGTCATGGTTGGGGGATGCCGACCCAGTCCGGATTAAGTCAGAGTATCAGGTACCAACTTCTATGGTACTTCGAGCTCCGAAGGTTGGTGAAATCCCAGGTGATCCTCGCGAGGGTGAGGTGGCCATATACCTGGAAGCCTTGTAGTGTGGTCTTCATCTCCCTATCCACCACATCGTCAGGGAGGTCACATCTCATTTAAGGTCGCCCTCTTCTCAGATCATCCCCAATGCCTGGAGGGCCTTGTTGGGGACTTACATCTTGTGGTTTCAGCTCGGGAACACTGAGCTGATTGCTGGTGAGTTCTTATATTTGTGTAGCATATCGAATTTTCACACCCATAGTTTATAGTTGTGCCCGAGAAAACCGGGTGTTAATAATGTAAAACTTAGACACTTTAAAAATCGCACCATATATATATATATATATATATATATATATATATATATATATATATATATATATATATATATATATATATATACACACACACACATTCATGAAGGTAACATTTCATGAGAATAAAACCAACTATGATTATTTCATCAAAGTAATAGAATTCAATAAATAATCAAATGCCTTCTCGATGGAAGCTTATTACATTTATCGAGTTCGCAGCGGAAGTATAAAACTAAATTATGAAACTTTCTTCGTATTCTTTCAGTATAGTCTTCCATAGGGGAATGGTCCTCTAAGTCTTCAATCTGTACATTACCTCCATCATCTATACGGTTCAAAAGGGTCAACGCCCTACTCATAGTGATAGTTATCCTTTAAGATTAACAATAATTCAAAAGATTTATAAAGAAAATGTAAGACTTCTGATATGTTTCGTACTCCACTACTACGAGGGGTATCAACATGTGTAATAATTTACATGAGATGCATACCTAGCAAAGCGTGTGTGGCTCATCATACATAGGGATTATTACAAGGTGGAATGCGATTCATAGAAAACTCAAATCGCCCCGCATTATTACACTATGAAGACTCACCAGCATGTCTAACGCTGCCATGGATTTATATGAACATCTCAAGGTGGCACAACACATAAGTCGGATGAATTACGTGACACGATTTGTTCATGGAGTGACTATTTGTGACATCTAATCCCGAAAGTGATGTAAGACGCATTGCGAATTACTTACATCGATTTGTGCACTACTACCCAATACCCATGGAATTACGCGTCGACCAAGAGAGTCTCTACCTAGAGCACATTACGTTCATGATAAATATTTGAATCACTAGTTATGATACCTCTTAACACATCACTTGTACTGATAGAGGGATAAATTGAATTATGGGGGTTTTGGAATACCAAGACACATGCCCAAGCCTTAAAGGTAAATAGCACAAGGCTAACACAATAAAGAGAAGAGTGGTAATGGCCAACTCAGTAATATAAAAAATGGTAATGGCTAACTTAATAAAGAGGAGAGTAGCAATGACTAACTCAACAAAAGAGGAGAGTGACAATGGTCAACTCAATAAAAGAACAGTGGCAATGACCAACTCAAATAAGAGGAGAGTGGTAATGACCAACTCAATAAAGAGAAGAGTGACAATGACCAACTCAAATAAAGAATAAAGGTCAGGGCAAGGCTTGTATCCATCGCCCCCCATAAGAGTAATGAAGATCACCTCATAATTAACATCATACCATAATCCCAAAGGGTAGACAATTGTTGATGATAAATTAAATAATTGCAGGAAGTGAAAATCATGAGAACATAGTATATATGTAAAAGGCAAAATAAAGCATATCAACTTAAATTACTGTAAGCTTAAAGGAATAAAACCCTCACCTTAAGGTCAGATCACCCTGTAGTGTCGTTAAGATTTTGTGTACGCTTTAAGGTTGAATTCTAACATGATTACATGGATTGTACAATTAAATTACAACATTAAATAGGTTACAAGATTAGGATCAAATCTTAGGTTAGACCTACTATAAGATCTAACTTTGGTTTTAATCTATGATTACACCTGTATAGAAGACTTAAATTTAAATGGAGTCTAGATAGAGGCTTGCCTTGTTCAACAACTGTTCTTGGCCCGACTCACTATTAGTTTTGTGAACTTTCTTTCTGAGTCGACTCAGTTCGACTCGGTAAAACTCCCTACGTGATTTCTAAAACTTAAACTCTAATTATAAGGGTTATAAATGAAGATTGCTTTGAGAAATCTTCTTACCTCTAGAAAACTGATTCAACTCTAGACTCGAACTAGTGACTCAGCGAGTTGTTGCACCGCACCCAGCGCTCGGCCTTTCTCCTTTCTTTTTCTTTCTCCTTATTTCTTTCTTTTTCTTTTTCTTCTTCTTCTTCTTCTTCTTCTCTCTCTCTCTCTCTCTCTCTCTCTCTCTCTCTTTCTTTCTCTTTTCTTCTTCTCTTTCTTTCTCTCTTTCTTTCTTTCTTTCTCTTTTATTTCTTACTAATTGGATGGATGGTCTGGACGGACCAGACTTTCAACTGAACTCTTTTTCTGTTTTCTTTATTTTTCCTTCTCTCGTTTCTTTTCTTTCTTTCTTCCTTTCTTGTTTCTCCTCTTTCCTTTTTCTCAGCATAGGGTTTTATAGCCTTCACCTCCTGCGAAATAGGGAGTTCCTGATCGAATGGAACTTGTTTTACGCACCCTGTTTACGCAAGTCTGTCGACCGGATGGTTCTGCTGAGCTTACGGTCCCTGTTTTGATGATAATTTTGTCCTGATCTTTTCTGTGTTGTTCCGTTCTTTTGGAGGGTCTGTTCATTAGTTCCTTGCCCACCGAAATTGACGGTCTGATCGCGTCGTGATTGCAACGTCCGGGGTGCTCATTGAAATGGCGGTAAAGACCGCACTAGTTGAAGAAGGAATATGCCAATATGTCCTAGAGGGGGGTGAATAGGACTTTTTAAAGTTTTTATGTTTTATTTAAAAATCTTAGTTCACTAATCCTGTGATCATGCAAATATCAGGATTACTCAAATGTAACTCTACTGGCTTCTAAGCCTGGTAGAGGATCCAATCACAAACTATCTTAGAAGTAAGCAGTATGTAACCTAGCTTATGATGGATATGACTATGTAGGTGTGTGTGGTGTGATCAAATATTCAAATGATGAAGTATTAAAGCAAATCACACAATCATAAAAATAACAATTTCAAACACAATCATTTTATAGTGGTTCGACGATAAGTCTACTCCACTCCCGGTAACCGCACTCAACCCTTGAGTGTACCTGATTTCACTAAGGAGGTTTCACAGCGGTTCACCTCAAACCTAAGGTTTTAAATTAGGTTCACCTCAACCTTTACAACCTACATTGAGGCTGACTATTTATGCTCTCATGAGCAAGGGGCAACACAACGCACCCACTTTTAGGCACACTGGCCAAGGATCTTCCCTAAGGCCCTACTGGAGGTTTCTACATGGTTCACCTCAAACCTGAGGTTTCACACGGTTCACCTCAAACCCAAGGTTTTACATGGTTCACCTCAAACCCAGAGTTTTACTGGTTCACTCCTAATTAGATGTTTATGCTCTCCACAGAGCAAGGGTCCACACAATGCACCTACCACGTACACTCCCGCCGGAGGCCTCTTTGAGGACTTCAAAGGGTGAGAACCACTTAAGACCCAATCCTAGAAAGGAATGATCATAAGTGTCATCTTGGACTCTAGATACTTACAAATAAGTTGATGAGTCCCATTTAGCACAATGCCGAAGATCTCCTCCTCCTTGTTGACGAAGAGTCTTTTACTCCCTTGATCCGCAACACAAGATAATATACCAATACTTGGCTTTGGGTAGGGTCAAGGTCAAGATGAAATCCTATTCTCAAAATATTTTCCTATTAAAAAGATAGAGCGATTCCAATCTTATGCATTCAAGGCATCTGAGCTTAATGATTTGCCATTAAGGTAGTAGCTGGAGGATCCTTGAATGCGGAAGTTCATTCCCGAATCCACTTTATTGAATGTCAATGATGAGGGTGGATTGGAGGATGAAATCCCTTGAGAGAAAGGGCTTTGGATATAAGATATAAGTTGAAACACACAAAAGCTCTCTCTTCTTTCTCTCATAGCATCAAAAGACAAGTCCTCTATATATAGACAAAAAGTTCCAACAGATATAAAACAGTCACATTTATGACAGAGTTCAATGTCATCGAGTAGGTTCGATATCATTGAGCGTATACTCTCGATAGCATCGATGGTCTGCTCGATGACTCGGACCTAATGTCATACACTTTCGAAACTCTTTGCCAATTGGTCGATGAATCGAAACTATTGTCGATGTCATCGGATTTTGAACTCCATTCCATCGATGACAGGTTCGATCCATCGACACTTAAAAAATGAGAGAGACTTGACTTTGAAATATTTCAAGTTTTCATGAATGATCGGGGAACCATCGAGATCATCGGAATTTGAATGTCGATGATATCGAGATAAGAGTCGAGGCATCGATAAATCTAGCGGATTTATCTTTAAGCTTGCTGGACAGTTTATGACCTTGTTCGATGCAATCGACCTGGTGCTGATAGAATCGATATTTGAATATCGATTCTATCGAAGGGCCCCCGATCATAGTTTAAAAACATCCTGAAATATCTGTTGTAAGATATGTGCGCCCACGATCGATATCATCGATGGACTTCCGATGTTATCGATATTTGATTTCAGATCATATCGGAAGAGCATCGATATATCGAAGAAATTTGATATTTTCATTAAAAAACAGGAGCGTCGAAAATCTGCCTGTCGATCTTATCGAGCCACTTTCGATGGACTCGAGATTTGAATATCGATGATATCGATAGGGGAATCGATATATTGATAAATCAGTCTAGATGAGTATTTAGTTGCTGGACATTTTTAATTCTTATATCGATGATATCGATAAGTGTATCGATACATCGATAAATCCATCCAGATGAATGTTTAGTTGTTGGACACTTTTGGTCCTCACATCGATAATATCGTTAAGGTATCGAGGACATCGACAGAGCAGGTCGAACATATCGAGGGTGTTTCGATAAAATCGACAAGGCGAGAAAAACCTAGAGATTTTCCTATTTTGAAAAAAGTTTTCTCACCTTAAAACCCTATGATTTCTAACTTATTTTTAAGGGTTTTCTTCACCTGGTGTTTTGGGTCATGGGATGTGAGGCTTTAGTTTTACCTGTGACGAGTTTACACACATTCGGTTAAGGCAGACGCTTGAATTAATCTTCCTATCAGGCTCTGTAGACACTCTGACTCAACATTCACGTAACTTGACGAACCAGGGCACTTTCAATCTCCCCCTTTGTCAATTATGTGACAAAATTCCAAAACACCCTAGAACACTTTTAGACAAATATACCCTAAATTGTGTGTACATGTTTTTACGCAATTTTACAAATTTTATCCCATGTACACAACCAGTAGTTGCTCCCCCTTTCTTGTAAACTCCCCCTTGCTTGATGCAACTGCTCCCCCTAACACTTGCAACAACATAGATAGATACACAATTTTCCATTCGGGGTGTTTGCAAATGTTCTCCCCCTTTTTGTCAGTCATTGACAAAGATATCTCAGGTGATATTGACTGAGCTTGAAATACTTGAGAGAACCAATCAGGTAGAAGCAGAACATTGATGTATAAGAGTTTAACTCAATTTCAGCAATCATCAATTTCAGAATTTATGAATGCATAGTAGATAAAATATACGTTAGAGATATCACATACATTCCATATCAGAGACTTGATAAACTAGGGGAACTCAAGATATAATCATGGCATTTAAGGATATAAATTCCATGTAGCCATATTCAAAATGAAACCAAAGTTATCCAATTATCCAAAATAGACTGCCCAAGATTGGTGGCAAATTAACAGTTATCCTAGCAAAAACACCAAACCCATGTACAGATACCCCAAAAAAATAATATCCAACTAGCACAATCGACTTCTACCGTCTTCGCGAATCATCACGTGTGAGTAAATCTACTACTTGCTGATTTGTTTGTTGGAGAGAATCGACTTTTTCTTCAATCACAGTGAGACGTCTCTCATAATTGTGAAGTCGTTCCTCCATGCTCGCCATACCATTCAGTAGGTGACATTCAAGGTAATGAGTTTGGCGATTTGTGATAGACTCCGGACTCAACAATGGTGTTTGGTTGGATCCCATGGATATGACGGATGGAGCGGCCTACTGCAGGGGGCACTGTTTCGGGAAGAGCTGAAGGAAAACACAGTTGTTGTGCCACCTGAGCTGAATCACTGTCAAACCACTTCTCTGGATAGACTCTATCAGATGAGACAGGAATACCAACATGATGGGCTAATTTATAGATGAGTACAGGAAAAGCTAGTGTATCCTAATGATTGCCTTGAATGACCCGAATTAGCTGCTTAAGAAGAAGTGTTGGGAGGCACACCTAAACTTCCTGATATACATCATACAACACATTTAACACAAAGGGAGACAAATGATTACCATTCACATCACAAGGATAGATATTGGAGCCAAAAATGTCATGAAGGATTTTAAAAGTGGGTCCAAGATGATTAATATGAAGGGAATTATCATCGTTCCGAGAAATAGTAGTTCCCTGACATAGTGCATGAGTTATCTCGCCCCAAACACCAAGACCATTTAGATTCCGACTGGTAACAGGAATGCGAGTGACTTGGAGATCTAAAAGGTGACTCAAGGTGATGGGAGTGATGTGCTTGGAGTAATGCAATAATTCTACTTGAACACAAGGTGGATCGTCACAAATAACATGACTTTTACTGAGGAAGTCATGGACCACTCCAATTTGATAAGTACCACCAAGATTCTGAATATTTTGCCATCCTATTACTTCTAGAAGGAGGTCTACACCAAAAGACTCGATAGCACTGTTGAGAACCAGACGTTTAACAATAGTGGCTGGATGTCTCACCGATGGAGTGAGTTGATGCAAACTGGGTTGTTTCACTTTCCCTTTTGAAGACTGAGAAAAAGACTTACCTTTCCCTTTGTTCATGATTTTTCAGTGTAAGAGACAGGCAAAGGTAAGGAAGGTCAACCAAAAGAACAGAAAATACCCGACTAAAAGTGAGATTAGACTCTGGAGTGGAAGGAATGGAAAGATAATACCCATTTCTTTTGAAGCTTCTGGGACCCGTCGATGGTCTTCTGGCCGAGGATTCGAGCAGAGAGAAAAAAAAATCAGAGAAATAAAATTTTTCCACTCGATTGCCTTTTATCAGGCAGGAGTCTTCAATTTTATTGAACTTACTTTCGATTATATCGATGATCCACATCTGATGTTATCGGCAATTGCTTCGATAGTAGTCCCGATCATGTGACTTTCCACATTCTGAAGAGATGTCGATGATATCGACCCATGATCGATTAATCGGGAATGACAGATTGATAGGCATGAAGAGGAATATTTTTCTTTTTCGACCCTTCAAGTATACTTTTAGTATCAATAGCATACTCAAGAAAATTATGTACAATTACTGTACACATCAAAAATTATAAACATTTGCATGTTTGTTTACAAAAGATTGAGGTGAGGAACCTCAGATATATCATTTGACGCTCAACAAAATTGCATCATTTCAGCAAATATCCATATCTAGATGCATGATCTGGACTTGTCTTTCTCTGCTCAGTACTTCTAGGCATCAATCCTTTTTATGCCTCTAATAATGTAGTAGTGGTTACTTGTGCGATGACCCGTCATTACTGATTTTCCTGATTGATTTAGGATTTCACATTCTTATCTGTTGAACTTGACCACATGCCCATTATCACAGATTTGAGATATGCTTAGGAGATTACGTGTCAGACCTTTTATGCAGAAAGCCTTTTCATTTTCAAGCAACTGTATTCCTTTTATGATTCCTTGTCCAATTACTTTCGCAGTGGTTCCATCTCCGTAGGTGACTATCCCATTATGGAGATTCTTATATTTAGAAAGAAGGGACATGTCACCTATTACATGTCTTGAGCAACCACTGTCAAGGTACCACTTAGTGTCATTGCCTATTAAGTGATTTGAGTGAGTAGCAAGACAATTCTTCTTTTCTTTAATTATCCATTTTGTGACAGGGGTCTTACTTGTAATAGATTTAAATTTCTTATCTGATTCAACTACTTGATTAGTCTTTGTGTTGCTACTGGAGGCATTAGATTTTTCAAGCATTTGTTTTCCATACCCAGTTATAGCTCTAATTTTCTCATAACCTAAGCCATTTTTGTTACTTCTAGATTTTCCGATACCTAAAAGTTTTTCTAACTTCTCACCACTCTGGGAAAACTTACAGTTTTGCTTGGCAATTTTTCTGGACTCTTCTAGATTAAACATGAGTGTATGGTTTTCATTTTGAATGAGCATATTTTTGTCTTTTAATTGCTTGACCTGTTTGTTTAGTTTTTCGATCTCAGATTTAAGGAAGGTGTTAACTCTCTCAAGTCTATCATTGTCAGAGTGATATTGCTGTAAGTCATTGATTAGATGTGTATTAATTTCTAGTGTTTTATCCAAATCATTTTGCAGCAATTCCAATTTGTTCTCAGATATTCCAAGTCTTTTAACCACTTTGATGCTATGGATATATAGTTGATTGTAAGCATCTTGTAGCTTGTCTTTTTCTTCTTCTTCTTCTTCTTCTTCTTCAGTTCCCTCATTATCAGATGAAAATGATTTCGTGGCTTGCTGTTCTATCTCGTTCTCAGATTCAATGGGAATGATTGAAGCAGTGGAGACCATGAGTATTTTCAATGATTTCTGATCTCTATCGCTTTCTGAGTCACTAGATTCTGAATTTAACTTCTCAGTATTGTCCCACGTGGCAGCCATAGCCTTGTCCTTAGTTTTTCTATTTGGGCATTCAGTAGACAGGTGTCCATACTAGTGACAGGCGTAACATTGTGGTTCTTTGGTTCTTTTACCAAATTTCCCTACAGAAGGTTTAGAGTTCACCTTTCTCCCACTAGAAGGACGACCGCGATTCTTCTGAAAGAATCTTCTGAATTTTTGTGCCAGCAAGGCCACTTCTTCATCTTCATCTTCCTTTTCACTTTCACTGTCCTCATGAATTGTTTTCTTTGAAGTTTTTAGGACAGTGTTTTTGGATTTTTGGGATTGTTTCAGGTGTAGTTCAAAAGTTTGTAGGAAACCTACCAGTTCTTCTACTTTCAGTTCATCTATGTTCCTACACTCCTCAATTGTTGTAACCTTGGTATTAAATCGTTCCGGTAGGGATCTTAGAATTTTTCTACAAATTTTCGATACCGGAATTTTCTCTCCCAATCCACCCATGGAGTTACAAATTATATTTAACTTTGTGAAAAACTCCATAAATGTCTCATGCTCTTCCATTCTGAGACTTTCGAACTGTGAAGTCAGGAGTTGAAGTTTGGATCGCTTCACAGTGCTTGTGCCTTCATGGGTTGTTTCCAATAAATCTCATGCTTCCTTGGAGGTCCCACACATACTTATCTGATTGAATATATCCTAGGACACGGCACAGTAGATAGCATTCATAGCCTTGGCTTCAGATGTTTGCCTTCCTTTATCGAATGTTGTCACTTTTCTTTGGGTTTGGGCTTTCTGATTATTGTGCCACTGTCAAGTATGAATTGTTCAGTTGGTGGCACGTATCCGCTTTCAACTATGTCCCAAACGTCATGATCTAAAGATCTCATAAAGTAGTGCTCCTAGCCTTCCAATATACATAGTTTGAGCCGTCAAATACTGGAGGTCTAGTGATTGATGAGCTCTCTCCTTTGGCCATATTCCTAACTTCAGTCAAGATCACTCTCTAGGTGGTGAAGCCCTTAAAGAGAGACCCGCTCTGATACCAATTGAAATGGCAGTAAAGACCGCACTAGTTGAAGAATGAATATGCCAATATGCCCTAGAGGGGGGTGAATAGGACTTTTTAAAGTTTTTATATTTTATTTAAAAATCCTACTTCACTAATCCTGTGATCATGCAAATATCAGGATTACTCAAATGTAACTCTACTGGATTCCAAGCCTGGTAGAGGATCCAATCACAAACTATCTTAGAAGTAAGCAGTATGCAAGCTAGCTTATGATGGATATGACTGTGTAGGTGTGTGTGGTGTGATCAAATATTCAAATGACGAAGTATTAAAGCAAATCACACAATCATAAAAATAACAATCTCAAACACAGTCATTTTATAGTGGTTCGACGATAAGTCTACTCCACTCCCGGTAACCGCACTCAACCCTTGAGTGTACCGGATTTCACTAAGGAGGTTTCACAGCGGTTCACCTCAAACCTAAGGTTTTAAATCAGGTTCACCTTCAACCTTTACAACCTACACTGAGGCTGACTGTTTATGCTCTCATGAGTAAGGGTCAACACAACGCACCCACTTTTAGACACACTGGCCAAGGATCTTCCGTAAGACCCTACCGGAGGTTTTTACACGATTCACTTCAAACACGAGGTTTCACAGCGGTTCACCTTAAACCTAACTTTTTTTCAAAATAGAAAAATCTTTAAGTTTTTCTCGCCTGTAGACACTCTGACTCAACATTCATGCAACTTGACAAACCAGGGCACTTTCACTTGTGAACACAGGTTTCAGGATTGCGTTTCTTACGTGAAAAGCAGCAGAAAGCTTCACTTTCCATTTTCTTTCTTTCTTCTGGACACCTTGGGTGGGATCAGACATAATCCATCTTGGTTTTGGATGGCTGGAATATATGAGTGGGTTGCGTAAATGGGATTGAGAATGAGACATTCGGTTATGCATTGTTAGCTAAGGAGAAATCAAAGTTTTCTCTCACACCCACTATTATGCACGTGACAGTGCGCATGTGGGAAACTTGGAGCATGTGGGGGGTTCTAGGTTCTGGTTGATTTTGCGTTAGGGTCAAAATGGACGGTTCAGACCTTCCAACATAGTTGTGAGTGAGGCCCACGATGACCACCAGAAGGACGGTCTGTTTGAATTGCGTTTGAGGTGAGAGTTTAGAGAGGAATTCTCCTCCACTTGCAGGAAACTCACGGGTCAAACACGGTTTGACCATGTTTGGTCGTCTGGTACGTTAGGGAGTGTGCATCTTCCGTGCACATGCATCGGGTTGTGGGGCCTACAGGGCTGTAATGGAAAATCTATTTCGTCCATTTGTTTTGTCAACGTCATATTAGGGTCCATGTCGAAGCATAAAGTGAACGTCGGTCCTATGTGGGCCATCTCGAGCATAATTCTTGTTTAGTTATTAATCTAGTTGATCTAAGGGTTGAAATTTGACAGGTACGGTTAATTTATGAAATATAGGCATGGTATAAAGTTTCTCACCACACGGATCGTAAGAACCATGTGGTTTGTAATCTAAGGGTATAGGTTAATGGCATCTTTGTAATTATTGCCAATCTAAAGATTGTGTGGAACCTAGCAGTCCTACATGGTTACATGCGTATTCCTAAACAGTCCTTACAAAAGGACTTCCATCTAATTCCCCATGCATGACGAGTTATTCGTCAATTCATTTAAGGGATGGTATATTTGTCCAATCACATGGTGGATTGTCTTGTCTTAAAATCAACGGGCAGATGGTTTGATCTATAAATGGAGATCATTCCAAATGGTCAGATTCGTGTTGGGGATTGGATGTACGGTTAGGATAGTTAGACTGGTATCGTATACATGTATGTATTAAGTTGAACTTCTTGGTAACACTCAACAACTTTCGATACTCGGGTATTGAAAAGTTCGGGGTGTTACAATTTGTATCTGGCAAAGACTAGTCCCAAGCATCAGGGATGGTATTACTTCTCAGCCTGGGCAAATAAGGGCCAGACCCTTATTACAAATAATCCATCCTCTAACAAGAATTGGAAAGACAAGTGGTTTTAGGTGTCTGGAGAGTGGGAGGCTCCTACGGCTGATCTAGCTTGTCTTCTACTTCGAGTTCCCACCCAGTTCGCTATCCCAGGTCGGACGTACCTCAACAGTAGAGTTGTAAATTTTATTTTCTCTATATTCATTTTTACTAACTGTAAAGATGATCTTTTGCAGGGTTGCCTAAGGACCCTCCATAGCTATCAGACTTCCATCATGATCGAGTCGATTGTGCGAGGTTAATGAACGTCGTCGATCGAGCTTGGTAGAATTTGATAACTCCTGAGCTCCTCCATCTATCCGCCCTTGCCCAGATAGTTTCGGGAGGTAATTAGTAGATAACGTAATTTCTTTGTGGTTTTTTGTCTTGCTCGTTCCTGACTGGGACTCTTTGTTGTGCAGGAATGGCCGATCGTCCCATTCCCGCCAAGAGAATCCGACCTCCTCCTGTTGTTGAGGTAGCCCAGAAGAAGTCCTCTATGAAGAAGGGGGGGGGGGTGTTGTGCCTCTGGTTAAGCAGGCTGACTGCTCCACAGTTGTGGAGGCAGGGTTGGATCTCCATGCTGAGGGAACCGTGGCTGCTCCCAAAGAGGGGGCTCGGGATGTTTCCTCTTCTATGATCCCTCTTTAGCCCATGGCTCTAGATGTGGTAGTTTTGGAGTCTTCTTCAGCTCGTGAGGAAATTCCTGCCATAGGGGAGCTTCCCTCCCGTTAATAGAAGTCCAGGCCAACGAGGGTGAGACCTCAGGGCCAATTGGTAGATGAGGCCGAGGGATCGAGTGATCTGCCTCCCAGGTACTACATGGCAGCCTCGCCTTATGGAAAATTAAGTATGCCCAGGAGGAGAAGATCACCGAGCTGATCAACACTCATCCGGTGATGGTTCTAGGTGATCTGGTGGCCATGTGCTACAAGGTAACCTTCTTGCTGTACTTATTTTTCTACTATTGATGTTTTCTAACAAGTTTTTCTTTTATCTTTTAGCTTGTCCCGATTCTTTTATCTGTTCAACGCTCGATCGCGTAGGTAGCTAAGGAGTGTGAGCAGGCGAAACCGGCCTCCTGCTGAAGAATGCGGAGGACGAGGCCCTCTATGGAGCTCTGGAGAAGTCTACATGGAACATGCTTCTTTAAAGATTCTTCTAAAGGAGACCCTTAAGAAGTCTAGGGAGGAGTAAGCCGCTCTAAGGATCTAACTTGAGGAGGCCCAAAGGAACGAGAGTTCATCGTAGGCTAAGCTGGAGAGGGTGATGTAACATCCCGGATTTTTACCAACCTGAGATTAGACGTCCTTAGGCGATGAGTCGCTCCTAACACCTTATTAACCTGTCAGAACTGAATCCCAAAGTCTAAACCCGCTTTTGAACCCATTTCCTTCGCAAATCTCACCTTTCACCACCTTATTCTTTAAATTTTCTAAGCACTTTCACATTAGACACTATCTTAAAGTTTAGGTAATGAAGAACAATACTTAAACTAAACATTGCTACAAAGGACTAAGTACCACCTCAGACTGAAATCACCCAGGACTAAATCCTTTAGAAATTAGGCGAGGATTAGCCAGTGTGAAACTAGAGTACCTGTGAAATTAGCACCAATCACTTTAAATACGATCTGCAAGACTCAAAACTTGTAGAATCATTGACACTAGGTTACCGTAAAATCTGGGATCAATCTCATTACCCGGCTGCTCTCGGGAGCATCTCGAAACTCAGTATCAGATCTGGACCGCACGTCGGAAGTCCGATTAACACGAAGTTAAGGAATTAGGACCGCCTTGCTGGGCTTGACAACTATCTCGGAAATCAAATCCAGATAGTGTTCCAGCGCTATTCGCTTGTGCTCGAAGTGAAGAGTGTGAGAAATGTGAAATTAATTCAAAACAAAATATCTCAAATAGTAATTTGGCACCTCTCGCTTGTGGATTAGTTTTAAGCAACCAGACCGTCAGAATCAGACCAAATTACACCCTCGGATCAGGAGAAATTTCATACACATATCCATGTACTTGGAATCTCCGATCGAGATCCGCTGACCGTTGAACTGAAACTGGTCCATCATGTGTGATCTGGGAATCCCACTGAAACGAAAACTTAACTCTACCTAGATCCAATGTCTGTGAGCTTAAGTCCGACCTTTGGCTCATGGAGGCCCGCCAGAAGTCCTTCGTTGAGCTGAAACCAGCTCACTTTGGTTATAACCTAAGTATACCTTGACCTCAAGTCTATTTTAGTGAGTTTTGGGGCTATATAAGGACTTAGAACCCTCTCTCTCACAGCCATACGAATTTGAGAGAAACCCTAGAGAGAGAAGAGAGAAAAGAGAGAGAAAGTGTGAGAGAAGTGGGGGAATCTCCCTGCCACTTTACCCTGCCACTACACAAGCTACACCACTCCGTTCTAATCGCTTTTCCGGCGATTCCAGCTCCGTTTCTAGGTAAGAAACCCTAATCCTAAACTGATTTGGGGTTTTGATAGTTGTAGGTTAGGAAATAGCCAACCTATTTTATTCTATAGGTTACCAAACTACTGCATACGAAAGCTTAGCAAATCCATCGACTCCGTTACAATTTTACGACAAAAGGTGCGGACTTTAGGTGTATAGGTTATGGTTTTCAACGCTTTCAATGTCAAATAATGATAGATTCATGATCTGCATGCAATTGCACATGTACAAAGTGCTGTCTGTTTTCCGTTTCGATTAAAGATGAAGAATATGGAATTTTACATACTCTAGGTATTTGTAGAAAGTACCGTATTCGTATAAATTTTGGAAATGTGTTTGTCATGATTATTTGCTGTATTAATATATTATATATGGATAAAATACTTGTTTGGCGAAAGGGTTCGCCCTAATACATGTTTTTGCTAATATACACTATGTATGTTAAAAGAGTGTATTCTAAGTGTTTGTGAAAATGACCGAATGAGTATAGAATTCTCATTCGTGCTCGCCATGACTAATTGTCATGGATATATGATTGTTGTATTGGCGATACCCCTTTGACGAAAGGATTTGCCCTGAATCACGCCACGACCACTATACGCTATATATGTTGAAATGTGTAGCCCAAGTGTTCGTGAAAATGTTCAAATGGATATGGAACTTGGATTCCTACTTTCCATGACTATCCGTCGTGGGTGTACGCGTGTTATGATCGGGGCAACTCCCTAGTGAAAGGATTTTGCCTAATGTCTATGTGATCAACATATGTCATGTATGTTGATGTATGTAGTTTAAAGTGTTTGTTGAAATGTCTGAATGAGTAGTAGTTAGCAAATTGTAATGTATAAGGGTGTTGAGATATGATTCTCAACTCCTTTAACTATGTGTATGATTTCCTTGGATAACTGTGTGATTAGGAATTGAATATGTACAAACTCATGCTTGTGTTGTGCTTCATAACATGCTCAACTGATTTTATGATTTTATCTATGTAATGCATATGTTTAAATTCATGTTTACATTGTATGATCCGTCATGGGTGATGGGGGAGTGGAGCAACGAGTGCGTCAACAGCCCTGGCAGCCCTAAACGGATAATATCAGATTTGATTGTATGATTTGAAATCTTGATCCATTACTTCTTTAACTGTTCTGTAATTGATTATGTTTGGGGCTATGATTATAGTCCAGGCAATCGATAACGGGATTGAATTCATGGCTGAGATTCATTTGTCACGGGTGATGTGTTCGATGAACCCGAGTCGTACTTCGGTTGGCGATAGTGGTTGGCCACACAAAGTGCTTATGCACTTCATATCGTTTAACTTGTTGTGCGCTCGAGCTAGCCGAGCTCGTCAAGCAACCCGATCTGTCTAATGTATGTTCACCATGTTTGGACGCTACTGCTTGAACCTAGGGTACCAAACTTACCAGTGAAATCCCTTTTAACCATGGTACCTCGATCCGCTAAGACTCATGAGCCGGGCATGGTGGTATGGGACACCGTGGTCGAGCTGTCGACCTAAGCTGGGGCCATGTGCCTCCCCGTAGTGACCATTGAGCAACCAGACTCGTGAGCCGATTATGGTGGTATAGGACACTATATTCGAGCCATCGGCCTACACTGACGTAGCCTGGCTGTGGTCCTCAGTCGGGTTGCATCCGGGTCCCATTTTCAATAAGTGGACTGGTCGGGCTTCGAAAATAGACTGCCAGTTGGTAGGATGTTAGTGG
This sequence comes from Magnolia officinalis, assembly GCA_021015155.1. Taxonomy (NCBI): domain Eukaryota; kingdom Viridiplantae; phylum Streptophyta; class Magnoliopsida; order Magnoliales; family Magnoliaceae; genus Magnolia; species Magnolia officinalis. The sequence goes on along the minus strand of JAJHSJ010000006.1, from coordinate 42,218,195 downwards.
AGTGACCTCGAGCATACTCTGAATTTGCGGTGAGGCGACGAGTTTTGCCGCAGTATATAGAGTATGAATTAGGCCTGTTTCAATTTAGTGATGAACTGTTAAAGAGGTGATGGGGGAGTGGTGTAACCATTGTGTGTAACAGCCCTGGCAGCCTTCACAGCGACCTAGAAACACACCATCGTATGAGATTAACTAGGACTGACGACCCTAGAATGGATCATGTTTGGGAATGATACAAGGGAGGTACCTTAGTTTCCCAATACTGCTGTTTAAAATGGACTAATAACAACTCAGTAATCATGCTCATCATAGCATTGCATGTGCCTGGAAGATGTGGAGCACTGAGGGATGAAAGCATGCCGCAAGCGTAAGATGGTGTCCCATGAGGGTGGTTTGGCAAGGGCATACATCATGACTGCATTCATACTTGCATTAATAAGAGTAGTTAGGAGTGTTTGACTTTACTGCTTTATCATTACTGCTTGACTGAATTGATAACATGTTAACCTATGCTTTATTGTTCCACTGAGTTAGCTACTCACTCCCATGTTATGGAACGGTGTTTTTAAACACCAACCAGACTCTGTTGTAGTTGCAGGTGATGGCGATGCTTGTGAGGCGGAGGCAGATCTCTGCGACGATGAGGACACTTTCTTGTATATGTTATTTTCTGGCGGCTTCATGTAAGCTGTGACGTGATCGACGGGGTTACAGAGATGTTGACTAGAGGACCTTACACATTTGGTATATTTGGGAACTATACTTGTAATTAATTAACCTGGTAACATTATCACACTCTGGAGACTCACCACAATTTATATATGTTATATATCTATCACAGTCTTCCGCTTGCAATTTAACTGTCTCTGGAGTATGATATGTTGTTTTGGCTTAATCTCACTCCTGTTCACTACATTAATGCAGACAACATTCAATCATCATTCATTTTGTTTCATTAGTGATGCGTTGGAACTAGGGAGTTGAGTTTATGCTCGACCCCCGATTTTCAGGGCGTTACAGGTGAGGACACGCCCACCTGGTCTTAAAGGGAAAGGGCTGAGGTGGAGGCCAAGGCCGTGAGGTTGGAGGCTGAATAGGCCGAGGTGAAGTCTCGCTCGACAGTCAAGCTGGCCGAGGTTGAAGCGTCCATCCGGTTGGCTAGGGATGCGGCGGGGGAGGAATATAAGGCCTCGAAGGAGATGGCTGATGAAGTATAAGTTACTATAGCCTCGGCTATGAGAAATACCTCGATGAGGTTAAGGGAAAGTATCCTGATCTCGGTTTGAGCGATCTGGATTAAGGGTCTTCCTAAGGCCCTACACCCAAAGGTACTGAAGCCGAGCAGCTCCCTCATGTCTATTAACCTCGCTATCCTCTCGATACTTGTAGTTATTTTCTTTGTTCTTGTACTTAGAATTTTTGTTAATAGAAATTTTACTTTTTGAGCCATTTGTGCTTTCCGTTTGTGGATGATTTTGTGATGATTGAGCATGTGAATTTACGGTTGATAGATCATGCATGGTAAAATTAGTAGGTAGGGCGGACGGTAGTAGGCCAAGCACTAAGGACACTTTTTCCTCTAATCGAGAAGTCCTTATAGTCAATCGTATAGCTCGGATAGTAATCTATAATCAGTTTCATCTAGCTTGGAACCAAGACAGTGGGAAGTACTTCCTCTCGTTTGAGTTGGTCGATGTTGGGTTTGGGTAAGAACCCAATAAGGATTGACTTGATGAGGCCGTCGGCGGCCACAACTGCCACCCTTGCCAGAGCCTCTACTCGAGATATTTGGGTCCGAGGTACCAGAGTGAGGTCGTATTTGCTGAATTGGCCGAGGAGATCTTTCGCCTTATGAAGGTAGGCGATCATCTTCTCACCCTTTGCCTAGTATTCGTCGACCACTTGGTTGACAATGAGCTAGGTGTAGCTATAGTTTTTCAAAGTTTGAGCTCCCATGGCTTTCGCTAGTCTGAGATCGACGAGGAGAGCCTCATATTCTTCCACATTGTTGGATGTTGGGAATCCAAATCTTATGGCCTATTGGGTGTAGATCTGGTCAGGTGCCACCAGGATTATCCGCACCCCACTACCTTTAGAGTTGGATGGCCCGTCGACATGAAGTGTCCATACGTGGGGGTCGGTCTCTTCCTTAGTTTCCTTGGGCTGTTCTGGGAGCTCAGTGTTAGTGAACTCGGCGATGAAGTTAGCTACTGCCTGGCCTTTGATAGAAGTTCGGGGTCGGTATTCAATGTCGAACTCGCAGAGCTCAATGGCTCACTTTGTCAATCTCCCCGACATCTCTGGCTTCTGGAGTACGTAACGAAGGGGTTGGTTGGTTGGGACCACAATGGAGTGAGCTTGGAAGTAAGGGTAGAGGCGGTGAGATGACATTATCAGAGCCATCGTGATTTTTTCAATGTCCAGGTACTTAATCTCAACCGGGTCCAGTGCTTTGCTGACATAATAGACAAGAAGTTACTTACCTCTAACCTCTCGTATCAGTGTCAAGCTGATTGCTGCACTCGAGACGGCCAAGTATAGTAACAGTGGATCTCCATGCTTAAGTTTAGAGAGTAGAGGGGGCGATCCTAAATATTGATTGAGCTGCTAGAACGCTTGGTCGTAGTCGTCGGTCCATGTCAATTTTGCCTTACCCTTCAACTATTGAAAAGGTGAAAGACACTTGTTGGTAGCTCTGGAAACAAACCTGTTGAGGGCAGCGACTCTGCCCGTAAGACACTGAATTTCCTTTGTGGTTCTAGGTGAGCTTATATTTAGCATTGCTTGTATCTTGTCGGGTTTTGCCTCGATCCCTCTCTGGTTAACTAGAAAGCCAAGGAACTTTCCCGAGCTTACGCCGAAGGCACACTTGCTCGAGTTTAGCTTAATCTAATACTTTCTTAGTGTGGCAAACATCTCCTCGAGGTCGGTCGCATGATTGTTGGCTTTGATACTCTTGACCAACATGTCATCGATGTAGACCTCCATGGAGCGTCCGATCTGTGTGGCGAACATTTTGTTGATAAGTCACTGATATGTGGCTCCAGTGTTCTTTAGCCCAAAGGGCATGACCCTATAGCAGTAGAGTCACAAAGGTTATTTTTTGCTTATCGTGGGGGTGCATAGGGATTTAGTTGTAGCCTGAATAGGTGTCCATAAAACTCAGTAGTTCATGCCCTGTTGTACTATTGACCAGCTAGTCGATCTTCGGGAGAGGAAAGCTATCTTTAGGGCATGCCTTGTTTATATCTATGTTGTTGACGCACACGCGCCACTTTCAATTGAATTTCTTCACTAGCACGATGTTGGAAATCCAATCAGGGTAATAGATTTCCTCAATGAATCTGGATTTAAGGAGCTTCCCGACCTCTTCTCCTATGATGGGGTACCGCTCTGGCTCGAATGAACTTTTGCCTCAATGATCGTTGGTCGGGATCGACATTTAGTCGGTGGACCATCGTTTCTGGTTTGATGCCCGACATGTCCTTGTGGGAACATGCAAAGACGTCGGCGTGTCTCTTTAATATACTGATGATCTCATTTCGTAGACCTGGGGCTAGTAACGAGCCGATCTGTACGGCACAGGACGAGTCAGTCTCACAGAGGGGAACAGCCACCAGGTCCTTTACGGGGGATCCTCTCTCAATTGAATCTTCTCAGGGGTCAAAGGAAGTGATGGCCATTATATGTTGTTGGGTTCTTACCCTTAACGCTGAGAAATAACATTGGCGGGCCTCGTGACGATCTCCCTTGACTTTCCAAATGTCGTGCTCAGTTAGGAACTTTATAGTGAGGTGGTAAGTCGACACAGTTGCTCGTATAATGTTGAGGGATGACCATCCAAGGATAATGTTGTAGACCAAGGGACAATCAACCACTGAAAATTTGATCACCACTATGGCTTGGTTGTGACCTTCTCTCGCAGTAACTGGAAGTAATATGCTCCCCTCAGAGGTGACCTTTGCCTGTGAACCTGAGTAAAAGAGTTCGGACAAGCCGGAGTTAGAATCTTCTGATCCCCATTTTATCGAAATCTATAGTGAAGAGGATGTCAGTCGAACTACTCGTGTTCACCAGAATGCGATGCACCTTATGATTGGCCACAATCATAGTCACTATTAAGGCATCATCGTGGAGATGGTGGACTCCATGCGTTTCCTCTTCTGTGAAAGTTAGGTTACAGGGGGCTATCCTTTGTTCTTTTGGGGCTCTGCTAGTAAGGTTGACGTGATGTTCTGAGCTTCTTATACTCCTGACATGAGCTTTGCGAGCTCTATTTGAATCCCCTCCTCCAATGGCCCCCCCGAATAATGTGTGGATCTCGGCCTTTGCTTCGTTATTTTTGTCGTTCTGTTGTTCTGTCCTCTGACTTAGTCGTTCATCCTTTTTCTTGTAAATATATTCCCACAGGTGTCCATTTTATATGACCAATTTGATCTCCTATTTGAGATTAAAGCAGTCAACGGTGTTATGGTCGTGGTCGCAATGGAAGCGACATTATTTCCATTTGTCATGCTTATCGGAGTCAGCCTTCATCCTGTTCAGCTATTTCAGGATCCTTCTATCGCGTAACTCCATGAGGACTTGCTTGGGGGTGACATTCAGGGTAGTGTAAGAATGAAATCTACTCTATGGTCACCTACCAGAACACTATCCTTTGTCCGAAGTGTCATCTCTTCTCTTCTTACTGTTAACTGAGGGAGGTTGTTCCTCGTTCCGTTTTCGATCCTTGGCCGAGCTCCCTGCACTCCAAGTGGCTTTTAGCGAGCTGAAGAGTTCTTCAGCATTGGAATACTTTTGTGCTCTATTGAGTAGGTCAGCCAACGTAGTTCGAGGATTCTTGCCGATTGAGAAGAGAAATCGGCCTTCTTTGAGGCCAGATATCATGGCGGGTAGGGCTATCTGTTTGGAGTAGTCTTCCACCTATACTGCTTTGGTATTGAAGCGGACGATATAATCCTTAGGCAGTTCGTCCTCTCTTTCGGTGATGGTGAGGAGGTGAGTTGCTAGTTTTCTCCAATCTTTCCCACTGATGAATTGAGTGACAAAGGCCTTACTGACTTGTGTGAAAGAACAGATGGATTTTGGCTTCATCTACTTATACCACTTCCTCATTGCCCCTGACAAGGTCAGGGAGAATGCTCGGCACATCACCGAGCTGGTTGCACAATGCAGCTCAATCCATGTTATGAAGTATTCTAGGTGCTCGGGTGGGTCGCCTATCCCCGAATAAGGAGCGACATGGTTTTCCAAGGAGATAAGTGGTCTCCCCCCCCCCCCCCCAGTTGCGAGACCTATTTATAGGTGCTACTGGGGCGGAATCTGCATGTTATTGAGAGGGTAGACTGTAACGCCCTAGTTTTTGACACCTGAGTATATCACTCGTCTCTTGAAAACCCAGGTGTTAACTGATAAGCAAAAGGATAATCAAGCCCAAATTAAAGTACGATTAACGGAACCAAGCGTAGTATAGATAAAACCCAAATAGTAACAATATCCTGGGCCACTCAGCTGGGGCCCATATACAAAACCTTAGTTCTCAAAATGAACTGAAATGTTAATAAGCAGATAGACTACTGATTCAATCCAAAATAAGCAGCTGTCTCCTAGTACGGCTCCTTATTGTAAGCCTCCTCCTCGACTTCCGTCACCTCCGGTTCCTCCGCAACTCCCTCTGTCCCTATGTCCTCTGTACGGTTGAATATTAATGAATGAGTGGCTAACTTAGTGTAATCTCCTGCTAAGATTACACACCGCCGCCCTAAACAAGGAATAACATAAAAGCATACAGATAGTCAAAAATACAGTAGATGTAGTCTTATTAAGTGTATGGATGTATGGAATGCGTTCACGCCCTAGAGATGCTCATCCGTGTGGATAGTGGGTCGCCGCCCATGCAATCGTCGAACCTGGGAAACATCATCCAGTCGGAACATAGAACCCGGGACACATCATCCATTCGGAACGATACGTACATCACGTACGATAGCAATAGATGCTGGTCTGTGCGATGTATGCATGTTTAGCCAGTCCATTATTAATCCAATTACACTCAGCCATTTTAAATAAGCTCGCGGTCACTACGGGGAGCACAAGGCCCAGCGTAGGCCGATGGCTAGGGCATAGTGTCCCATTACCACCATCCCCGGCCCATAAGACTATCGTCTTAGGGTGTGTGTAACACCCACTAACATGTGGACAATCAATTCAACATAAAGGGGCTACCACAAATGCTGACTAGGGGTGAAATGTTGAAATTACCAAAAGTGGCGATTTAAACATGTTGACGTGAAAGATTAAAAAATGAGTAAACAAAGGTATTTGGAAGGATTATGGAGTCTATCCTAAGTCAGTTAGGTGAAACCACACATGGATGGTAAACCCCATGGTCAAGCACTACAACTGAAACCTCCATGTCAGGGGCTTGCTTATGTCACAATCAATTTAGTTACACCCCAAGCACAGACTCTCCTTTGTTAGGACTTCCCATGAAGAGATTTTAGCAGTATGTGTATCATAGCAACGTATATTACAATATGAAAGGGAAATAAGGAATGACACCTGTATTCCTATTAATATACCATAACTAAATTTACACGACATAAATGACTAGATTATTCGATCAGGCAATTCAGAGAAATCAAGAATCTAAACAATAGTAAGCATGGGAATTATCATGTTAACTGATAAATTAAGTAAATACAGTTTATTTCTACGCACAGTTTATCATTCGTCTATCTAGCCATTTACACTAATAAAGCTAATATTTCTGGTCTAGTTAAGGGTGGAAAGCTTAAGGGGAAAGAATCATCGCCTGAGTTATTGTAGCACGTCCCTAGATGCAACTCCTGCAGGTAGTTGGTGGTTCCACGTTATTTGGAGAATTTCCTAAAGGAAATTTGTTTTCATTAGATATTTAATCTGGGGCTTTAAAATACTAAGGTTGGTTGAACAACCAGCGACCGTTGCGGTCAACTTTTTATCGAAGAGTGTCCAGGTCCCACCGTAATTTGTCAGCGAGTGGGCTTAATATGATCGGATCAACAGACCTTGGATGGTTTGGGTGTACATATGCATCACACGTGTCCCCACGGACTTACCGACTAGCACAACAACCATATAGTGCGTGAGATCACCAGCCCGCCATCCCGCATGTATCCTGGTGGGGGCCGTACCTGTGGTCCTGTAATAAATGGGTAGATGGCCTAGATCGGCAGGCCCAATCCAAGCTAAAGATAGCTGGACTCACATGAGGCCACCAAAGATATATGTATTTTATTCCATATTACATTCTAGTATTTATTTACACACACACACACACACACACACACACACACACACACATATATATATATATATATATTGCATGCAGCCTCCTCCAGTAGTCGGACGTCCCTGAATGGACGGTCTGGACCCACTGTCCACAGATGGACGGTCCAGTGTCCACAGATGGATGGCACAAGCAAAAGGTTTAATGGACGGTGTTGACGTTTACTATGTGTGGGTCCCACCATCTATCGACGCCAGGGCAGTGGCCGTCCAACAGAAAGACGGTCCAGATATAGAGAGTTTACACAAGGTGGGCTTACACATATGTGGGTCCCATGTAAGCATGGGTGTCGAATCCGAATGGTCCATAAGATGTGGAATCCCAAGAAACCTTAGGGGGTGAATTTTCACCCTGATCTAAGATTTAGGTGGCCTATAGCGAGTATAAATGCAATGCAAAGGAAGAAGCTATTTGCATTAATTGTGGGCCACCGAAGTTTTGGTTCAACATAGGAATTTGATACCAGGGGGTTTCATGAGGTTCTGCTCCAGGTGGACCGTTCAGATTTTCCAGACTCATTAGGTATGATGAGATATTGAAATTTCACATGAAGTTACGTGGACTGATTGGCAGGTGGGCGTCCAGTTGTAATTTATAAAAGTGCCCTCTCTTTCAACGTCCTGGTGCATACATGCACCGTTATTTCACTTCATAGGTGGTCCCATGTGGGGCCCACCCCGTGTACACCTATCCCTGTACCCCATATACATATACTCTATGTAGTATGGTGTTATGTATACTGTATATCTTATATAATATACACATTTATTTATGGACCATTGAAGAGTCCAGCAACCACTGTCCAGGTCTTCTAGACGGTGCAAATGGGTTTTACTCGCCTTAGCAAAATAGTGGACGATGTGGATATGCAGTAGGGTGGCCCACGGTATTCGTACAACCCACATGCTTCCAACGTGCGGCCCGACGCAGTGAGCCCATTTGCGGTTAGTAAGGCCCACCTGCAATTTGCGCAGGCCCAACATCTCTTCCGACACTAAGAGTTACTCCCAAGCAGCCTACACGTTCATGGCCAGGAAGAGGGAGGAAAACCGACCCCTGACCTGCGACCGATCATGGCTTGATGGACGGTCAGATGTGGCTTGGTGGACGGTCAGATTTCAGCTCTAAACAGAGCTTTCAACTGGCTTGTTTCTCAGCCTAGTTTTAGCTTAGATTCAAGCCCATCGTTTTGCCTAGATCATGCCTAAAACAGGGTCCATTTTCTGCTCCCATCGGAGCGATTACGTGGCTTGATGGAAGATCTGTCTTATGGCCTGTTTTTGGCCCGAAACTAGTGCCTCCAGCTCCTTCCCTGGTTTGAAATGCAACCATGAAGTGGTTACATCCTAGCCCTAGAATGCCTCTGCTTGTGTCTGAGATACGGCCATGGACTGGCTTGGCTGAGACCCGAGTTTGGCCCGTTCCTGAGCCTGTTTCGAAGCTCTACAGAGAGCTCAAAACACAACTCAGATGGGCACCTGAAACTGCGCTCTGTTTCGACTGTGTTGAGGCCCGAAGTAGAGCCATTGTTTGGCTTGACTCCAGCATCCAACACCATTGTTTCTTAGAACTACAGGGGATGGAAAGGAGAGAAGGCTTACCAGCGCCTATAATGAAAGGAGGCACGACATACTTTCTTCCATACTCACGTTGGGTAGCAACAGGGCCGCCGGTTCTCTGTTTTCCTCTCTCACTTCCTCTCTCTTGGTGCAAAATCTAGGGCTACAGCGTCCTCCTTTTATAGTCAGCGAAGAGAGGTTACAATGGCTGGGATTGCTTCTACCGTGGACGGCTGAGACTCGTCTTCCCCATGAAGAAGTCGGTCTCTCTCTCCCTCCATTTGCAGACTCAGATCAGGCCATCTTTTTTGACAAGAATGGACGGTGGCATTCCATCTCTTTCGTCCGTTTACGAGGGCCCAAAATCTTATACGATTTTGATTGTATGGGCCCCACAAAGTGTTTGAACAGACCAGATGGTTCAGAAAGCGATCGTGATGGCCCACTTATAGGTTTGAAGTAAGTCGGTTAAAAGCAGAGAGAGAAATGGCGGGAAGGAGTTTGAGAAATGCTCGATCAAAGCTATTTTGACCGAGCCATTGAGTTTAATACATCTCGTGCATAAGAACCCTTTGTACACATGCATTGTGTAGGGGCCCATTGAAAAATGATTACCATCATCTACTTCGTTCATTTATTTTGGGAGACATTACCCAAGGATCTTGGTCCATTTTGGATCGATGGTGAGTCCTAGGTGGCACATTACATACATCCTTAGGCCATCTTTGGCCATATGTTGTGATCTATCGATCATGTGGTCCTGATAACCTTTTTCAACGATTAATACCAGGTACCGGTCACGATGAAGGCGTGGCTTGTCACTAACTAGTCCTCATGTGTTGATGACAAGTGTATTACAACAGTACTAACTATCATACTGGCTTAAATTGAGAGTGCTCGAGTAGTCTCACCTTCCCGGTTGTCATGGTGCGTGCTCAGCCTTTGAAGACCCTGTCGGACGGTTTTAACGTCAATCGGAATCCCCATCCTGTGTATATTAAGTTCAAGTTTTGGTTAACCCAAATAATATTTAGTTTAGTGTGGGTTTAAAAGGTAACACCTGTGTATTGAAGGTACGGGGTGTTACATAGACTGCCTTGATTTGTAAACTATTCCGTCGGTGCGGAGGGAGTCTCGATTAAGGCAGTCAAAGCCTTCTTCCTTCCCTTAGCCATCATAAAGCCTTGATGAGATGGAAATGGCTTTGACGTCATTTCCACGGACGGCGCCAACTTTTGATGCTAAAATCCGGGCATCCTCCTTGGTTTGCTGATAAACCTATGAAACGGAACAATAACAGAGACCCTGGCTACCACGGGGGACCCTCCGATGCCAAACTCATCACAGGTAGACTAACTCAAGTTGAACGTAGGATTTTTGATGCATATTTTTGCGTACCTTTCACCATAGGATAGGTTCTTATTTATAACGGTTGGGTGATATTGACGTAGATAGTTATCTCTCTATTTGGTAGGTGCACATTGTAGAGAAATCTCTCTTCGAGTGCGTCACGATTATCTTCTGAGATCCTTGGTAGAGATCTTGGAGGGATCTCAAATCTCTTCGATAAGATCTCCAAGTGATCGGGATCCAAGAAGATTGGGGTAGATGGTTGAGGTCGATCTCTGGATCGAGGGACCGAGGACGTCCTGTAGATCAGAGGGTCGAGGCTAATCTTCCAGAGTCGAGCTGTCGATTGTGGTCGAACCTTCCTTCGAGGTAGGTTAGGTCCATCCTCACGATAGTTCGTCAGTTAGGATAAGTGAGGGACAAACTAGAGTTGAGCCCTTTGTCAAGTGGTCATTTCCTTGAGTCATTCGCAGATGTCGTGCTAGAACATTCGAACCGAATTATTTTCCTTGGAAATAGTTTTATGTTATTCCTTGCACTGGTCACTCCTGGTCAGTTCATTTTCACCCATAACACAACCGATTGCCTAAATCATAATATGTGCATGGCCCACTTGATATGTGTGTTCATCCCTATTGTCAGCAATTCCTGTGAAAGGCAATCAAAGTGTAATCTAGATAGATTCAAGTGGTGTATTTGGAGATTTTCCAAATATACGAAGAGGATGTCATGCCAAATGATTACAATAATAGGAAGAACTTGGGAAGCATCTAGATGACCGAGTTAAGGTTATAAATTGCAAAAAAAGAAAAAAAAAATCAACAAAGCAAAGGGTCTCATAGCAACCCAATCAAACTAAATCTATATTCCAATTGTCATTAACATTCCTTAGTGTAATCCATTTACTTTTCTGCCAGTCAATTACATTTCGTAGTGTAGTCCTTTACTTCTGCTTGCTATTTACATTCCTAAGTGTAATCTGTAGCGCATTAATCAACTAAACTTTAACTATAATTAGGATATATGCTCATACATTGGGTTCAATTCGAGCATCAAACAGAGTTCTCCATCCAGGAAGATGTTTTGCAGCTGTTCTCTATGACTGACTATAAGAATTGCTTTCTTGTTCCTTTATTTGTATTGAAAAAGTCATTTTGTATGTGAGGCAAATGTGTAACCCATCATCATAGGACGAACCCTACCCTTGCATTTTCCTGCACCAACTGGATGCTTGTATGCACATCCCTTAGTACCATTGATACCTCGTCTGGAAGAATTGGGCGAGCCATCGACAACCTTGTTTGGTTTTCGGCCAGATTAATATTCAAATTCATTTCCCTTGGAGGTGCCTGAACTTGCACATCATCCACCAAGGGTGGTGCAGTTGGCGTTGCGGGTTCATTCTCGAAAATTCTTCCACTCCTCCATCGCATTATGAAAATGGTAGAATCGGTGACCTACAATAGAGTCCCACCGGGAGTGCCAGAAAATTGTTCAACATTGTTTCGACGTTCCTCTTCCTAGCATAGGTGACAAGTGTTCAGGCATGCTAAAATTGGAATTATGGTTCCAATTCAAACTGAACAATAATGACCCCGAGCACCAAAGTAGGCAGACACTGGGTATGACCGAAGTATGAGGAGATTAGTCACATATTCGGCCACTTGCTCAAAGTGTAAATTGATCAGTAGATGGGTTTCTCCTTGCCTTCTATATGAAAGGACTTTCTTAATGCATGAATAGTAGAATGCAGAGTGATAATTTGAAATTTTGACTGCTAAAGAGTACTCAAATTATGGCTATCAACTATTGTATTTATGCTACAAATTATACTAAAGAAAACAAGTAAATGCAATAAGTAAATGATTACTCTAAAAGAAAAAAATTAATTGATAGAAGCCGTGATTACACTATGAAACGTAAATTCGACATGGTAAGATAATTGAAAGATAATTTAAACATAATCGATTTGTTTGGGTTGGTGTGAGACGATTTTTCCAATTGACACCTTCTTCTATTTACAACTCTAATCCAGTCATTCTGGATTCTTCTCACGATCAAATGGTTACCATAACCGTCTCTGCCCACGCTCTGCTTCTAGATCCTTCCCATGATTTAGCATCCCTGAGCCTTCAACACTTGTTCAACATTCGTAATAACTTGACCACTGACTAACCAATCATTTGGTTACTCGAACTCGGTCGCGCCTCAATGGTTATCTTCTATGTGTAAGGCACATGATAGGAATCTCCTAACATTTGTTCGCACATTCTCACTGCAATCTTTAACCGTTAACCTCATACACGTGTGAACCACACGAATCTGACCGAAACGGGATCCGGTTAAATAGGGTATAAACAGGTTCGATTTGTAGAAGGTCGGAATGTGTGGCTGCAATAAATGTGGATTCTTTAAAAAATGACAAACGAATCCCTCTCTACATTGGTCTAGTTAGTAAACAGTTACAGTTTAAGCTGAAGAAGAAAAAAAGTCTAAGTATTGGGCGGTCAAGCTTGGAGGGAAAAATCGAACAAATCAATCAATCCAATGAGAATTGTCAGCAACCCGATCAACATCACTTCTTTGCATTTGGTTAATTAGTGAGGTAACCATTCAACGAGTCTGATAGTCCTGTTCATTTGATGATATGAGTAGACAAAGGTTCTAGTTGGTCGAATGTAGCGGTAATGCCATTATTCGATATTTTGGAATGATGATGCAATGGAAATCATATTGTTCTACATTGAGAAACAACATGGATCATGGTAAACATCCGAACAACATGAAGATGAAATAAAGCACAGTTTATTGAAAAGAAAGCAGGCCGTTGACCACATTACAAGGCAAGACAAAACAGGAAAAGTAAAGTAAGAACGGAAAATGGGCAAGTAGTGGAGGTATTTAGGCATTTTGGCATTTATTTCCTTAAACTCATCAAGGAGCTGCTGCTTCAATCTCAACGTGCTCTTGCTATGGCTTCCAGTTAGCCCCCATTTCTATGAAGATGGGTAGGAAATACAAGAGCTAGTTGACATGGTTGTCATGTGAGGAAACTCCACCCTTGACATCTCTCTTCCCATCAAGACTCGCCCACGATCAAGCCCGGTAATCCACAATCTGGGATTCGATGAAGGAAAAGAGATCCACTGGGATAGAAAGATCCTTAGCAGCATAAGAATGTTCTTTCTACTTAATATCTTTTAGGAGCTTGGTGCATTGTGCTTGCAGTAGTTGGAGTAAGGTACAATTAAATTGTTGAATCTGAATCCATCGTAGTTAGTTGTTCCACACCAGTTCGTAAGCTTCATTCACTGGCAGGGAGTTATTCTGTAACATCCCGGATTTTTGCCAACCTGGAATTAGACGTCCTTAGGCAATGGGTTGCTCCTAACGCCTTATTAACTTGTCAGAACTCAATCCCACAGTCTACATATCCCTTTTCAAACCATTTTCTTCAAAATCTCACCTTTCATTACCTCGTTCTTTAAATCTTTCTAAGTACTTTTACATTAGACACTAATCTTAAGGTTTAGGTGATGAAGAACAATACTTAAACTATAAATTATTGTAACTAGTAAATATAGAAATAAAATGGGCTTTTAACCATTACCCTTATGGAACCCCACAAAAAGAATAAGCTATTTGGAACATTAGCCTCTCCTTCCCCAGGACCTTCTTCTGTTGTCATTAGGGCGTGCTTCAGTTGAGTATTAATAACTTGAATCTCATTCTATACAAACTACCAAAGGCCCAAGTATCACCTCAGGCAGAAATCACTCAGGATTAAATCCTTTAGAAATTAGGCGAGAATTAGCTAGTGTTAAACTAGAGTACCTGTGAAATTAGCACCAATCACTTTAAATACGATCCGCAAGACCCAAAACTTGTAGAATCATTGACGCTAGGTTACCCTAAAATCTAGGATCAATCTCATTACCTGGCTGCTCTCGGGAGCATCACGAAACTCTGTATCAGATCTGGACCGCACATCGAAAGTCTGAATAATAGAAAGTTATAGAATTAGGACTGCCTTACTGGGCTTGACAACCATCTCGGAAATCAAATCCAGATAATGTCCCAGCGTTATTCGCTTGAGTCCAGAGTGAGGAGTGTGAGAAATGTGAAATTAATTAAAAATAAAATATAAATTTAAGTAATCTGGCACGTGTCGCTTGCAGATTAATTATAAGCAACCAGACCATTGGAATCAGACCAGATTACACCCTCGGATCAGGGATATTTGCCCCTACGTGTCAGTGTACTTGAAATCTCCGATCGAGTTTCACTGACCGTTGAACTGAAACTAGTCCGCCATGCGTGATCTGAAAACCCGACTGGAACGAAAACTTAACTCGACCTAGATCCAATATCTGTGAGCTTAAGTCCGACCTTTGGCTCAAGGGGGGCCGCTAGAAGTACTCCGTTGAGACAGAACAGACTCGCTTTGGTTATAACCTAAGTATACCTTAACCTGAAGTCTAAATTGGTGAGTTCTGAACCTATATAAGGACCTTAAACCCTCACTCTCTCATTATATACGAATTTGAGAAATCCTAGGAGAGAGAAGAGAGAAAAGAGAGAGAAAGTATGAGAGTAGTGGGAGGATCTCCCTGATGCTCTACCCTGCCACTATACAAGCCTAACCACCTCATTCTAATCGCTTTCCCAGCGATTTCAGCTTCATTTCCAGGTAAGAAAACCCTAACCCTAACTTGTTTTAGGGTTTGGATTGATTCAAGTAGTGAAATAGCTAACGTAACTCGTGATTTAGGTCGTCATATCGACGTTGACGAAAGCGTAGAGATTCTATCGACTCCATTACGATTCTACGACATAAGGTGCGGACTTTAAGTGTATAGGTTATGGTTTTCAATGCTTTCAATGTCAGATAATGATAGATTCATGATCTGCATGCAATTACACATGTACAAAGTGCTGTCTGTTTCGTTTTTCGATTATACATTAACTATGTTGAATATACTATATTCCTCGTATTTGTAGAAAATACCGTATACGTATAAAATACAGATTTGTGCTTAACATGATTATTTGCCGTGACTATATGCTTGTATGTATGCGACAACTCCCTAGCGAAACGACTTGCCCTAAATCACGCCACGGTCACTATACGCTATATATGTTAAAATATGTAGCCCAAGTGTTTATGGAAATGACTAAATGAATATGGAACTTGGATTCCTGCTTGCCATGACTATCCGTCGTCGGTGCACGCATGTTATAATTGGGGCACCTCCCTAGTGAAAGGATTTGGCTTAATACCTATGTGATCAACATATGTCATGTATGTTGATGTAGGTGGTCTAAAGTGTTTGTTGAAATGTCTGGATGAGTAGTAGTTGGTAAATTGTAATGTATAGGGGTGTTGAGATATGATTCTCAACTCCTTTAACTATGTGTATAATTTCTTTAGATATCTGTGTGATTAGGAATTGAATATGTACAAACTCATGCTTATGTTGTACTTCATAACATGTTCAGCTGATTGTATGATTTTATCTATGTAATGCATATGTTTAAATTCATGTTTAAGTTGTATTCCATAAAGGCCGTGAAGGGTGATGGGGGAGTGGTGTAACGATTCCGTGCAACAGCCCTGGCAGCTATAAGCGGACGATGTTGGACCTTTGATTGTTATGATTTGGAATCTTGATTTGTTACTGCTTTGATTGTCTCATATGCTTACCTGTTGAAATGAAATGAAGTTGAGACTATGAGTTAGTCCAGGCAATCGGTAATAGAATTGAATTCGTAGCTGAGATTCATTTGCCACGTGAGATGTGTTCGACGAACCAGAGTCGTACTTCGGTTGGCGATAGTGGTTGGCCACGCGGAGGGCTTATGCAGTTCATGTCGTCCAACTTGTCGTGCGCTCGAGCTAGCCGAGCTCGTCAAGTAACCCGACCTGTCTAATGTATGTTCACCATGTTTGGACGCCACTGCTTAAACCTAAGGTACCAAACTTACCAGTGCAACCCCGTTAACCTTGGTATCTCGATCCGCTAAGACTCATGAGCCAGGCATGGTGGTATGGGACACCGTGGTCGAGCTGTCGGCCTACACTGAGGCCACGAGCCTCCCCGTAGTGACCATTGAACAACCAGACTCGTGAGATGAATACGGTGGTATGGGACATTGTATTCGAGCTGTCGACCTACACTGCTTTGATGGGTGATGGGGTAGCGGTGCAACGAGTGCGTGTAATAGCCCTGACAGCCCTGACCGTACCCGGTGTAGTGACCTCGAGCATACTCTGAATCTGCAGAGAGGCGACGAGTCTTCCCGTAGTAAACAGAGTATAAACTGACCTGTATTGATAAGGTGATGGGGGAGCAGTGCAACGAGTGTGTGTAACAGTCCTGACAGCCCTTTACAGCGACTTAAAACCGCATCATTGTATGAGAGTATCTAGGACTGACGACCCTAGAATGGATCATTGTTTGGGAATGATATAAAGGAGGTACCTTAGTTTTCCAATCCTGTTGTATGAATGGACTAATAACAACTCGGTAATCATACTCATCATCGCATTGCATGTGCCTAGAAGATGTGGAGCACTGAGGGTGACAGCATGCCGTGGACGTAAGATGGTGCCGCACGAGGGAGTATGTTGGCGAGGGCATGCATCATAATCGCATCTCATCCTTGCATTAATTACAGTACTTAGGAATGTTTGATTGTACTGCTTTATCATTACTGCTTGACTGTTTTGATAACATGTTAACCTATGCTTTACTGTTCCACTGAGTTGATCACTCACTCCCACGTTACGGGACGGTGTTGTACACACCAACCAGACCCTATTGTAGCTGCAGGTGATGGCGATGCTTATGAGGCGGAGTCGGACTTTTGCGACGACGAGGATGCCTTCCTGTATATGCTATATTCCGGCGGCTTCATGCGAGCCGTGTCTTGATCGACGGGATTATGGGGATGTTGATTAGATGCCATTACATTTTTTTGTATATTTTGGACTTGCATATGTAATTATTTAACCTGGTAATGTTATTACACTTTGGAGACTCACCACAGTTTATATATTTTATATATCTATCACAGTCTTCCGCTTGCAATTTAATTGTCTCTGGAGTATAATATGTTGTTTTGGCTTAATTTCACTCATGTTCGATGCACTAATACAAACAACATTCAATAATCATTCATTATGTTGCATAAGTGATGCGTTGGAACTCAGGAGTTGAATTTATGCTCGACCCCCGATTTTCAGAGCGTTACATATTCACAACCCCAAGTGTAGGTTCACAATGTAATAATAACTCAGTAAGACCAAGGTCGAATCCACAGGGACTAAACTTGTACGTATTCTGAAAATAACTAGAACTAGAAAAAGGTCTAAATTGAAATCTAAATAATTGAGAGTAATGGTGAATAATGTTAATTAAAACTTATGAATTTAAAGGTGGGAACTATGGTGCCAAGGATCCACTTGTACTTATTAAGATGCTACCTTGCTTGATTCAATAAACATAATTGGAATTGGAGTCTTAACCTATCCAGTTGGAAGATAAAACAATTTAAATCAAATTTGAACTTTTCATTGACCTAATTCTCAATGGAGGAGAATTGTAAAGATTTGAAGGGATTGCATTACCCTAACATGCTAAGGAGACAATGGTGAACAACGGGATTTACTAATCTCACTATCTCAAAATAGGAAAAGAAGATATCTAAAGTTATCACAACATCTATTGTAATTTGAGTCACAATAAATCATAGAAAGCTAAAAATATTCCCTTAATATCAAACTAGAAATCAATGAAGTTCAATAAGCACAAGAATTAAAGCAAAATAAATATTTTAACCCGCTACAAGCTTCAACTCTTAGCTCTAGCTAAGAGGTTTAGCCAACCATAGACATGATTGAAACCAAGTCTCTTAAACAAAGCATGAAAAATAAACTAGGAAAGAAGAAAAACTCTTTGGCGGCTGCTCCACCCATGTGTTATGCTCCTTCAGACATTTCCAAACCCTAGAAGATGCATTAGAGCATCCAAGGGAGTCCTATTTATAGCTGCGGAACTCCAACTTTTGCACCGATTTAGAAAAAATTAGAAATCGCTTTAAATTTACACACACTGTGCAATTTCCCAAAATAGACTCAAAGCTTAAGCCGCCTTAAATTTATGCACTCTGCATAGTTTCCCAAAATAGATTCGGAGTTTCAGAATATGCTTTTTCAGGATAATTTCAAGAATATGTTTGTTTTCGGGACAATTCCAGGATTCCTTTTCTTCACTTCAAATCTTTAATTCTCTTCATTCGTCACTTGGTTTTCTTGGATCTTTGGCATGTGAATTCTTCATTAATAACTTCCAAATCTTCAAATCTTCATTTAGTAATCTTTTGAGCATAAATCTTCCTTTTGGCATCAATTTCACCTTAAGCTCTAGAAATCACCTTGCACATGAAAACATGAATAATTAAATTGATTAAGCATTATCATGTTTATAAAACCAAGGTATAAATAGGAGAAATATGCAATATTTCACCCTCAACACACCCCCCAACTAGCATTTTGCTAGTCCCGACCAAAACATGCGTGAAGTGATTTTCAATTCTTAATGTATAATGTTCTTCAAGAAAACAATCTTTTGTGTAAATAAGTATGAATGAGTATAATCCAAAGAAGCGATAGTGAAAATTTAAAAACCTGAGTCAAATCAAACAAGCAATCAATCAAATAGGTTCTTCATCAATCAATTAAGAACATAAGTTCATATATCAAGCTTTTCCAACGTGCTCAGTGATTTCAAACTTACTTTTCATAAAAATACTATCATTTCATAATATTAGCCATGCTCATCACCTCAGGATTACTTGAATAATCAAGTGTTGATTCCGAACTTATCCCATTTTCCTTTTTTTTTTTTTTTTTTTTTTTCAGTTTTTGATTTTATATCGACGATCTCTTTTTATTCATTCTTTTCAGACTTTGCAATTCTTTCATTCTTTTCCAGTCTTTTCACCATACATGACCTTTTTGTCGATCTCATTATTTTTTAACTAGTTCTTTTCATCTTTTAAGGTGGATAAAATTCTTCGGACTTAATTCTAAATATCTTTCAATGATATACATACAAACAATCAGAAATTCTAGTACTATTCATAGAAAGCAAATTGAATGTCTCTTGTGACTTAGATTAACATGATATTCGAACTTCCTCTTAATCAACTAAATGTAAGAATTTAGACGATAGTCTACTCGGTTGATAAAACTCCAACAATTCAAAGTTCAATCTCCATGTTATCATCATACTCAAAGTAATCTTTGTAAGGCCTATAACCTAGTCCGTACCATTCCTTAGGATCCCACGGTCCTCTCGGTCGAATTCCGGCTACCCGCGACGCGTAGATAACATTTGCGCGTGGTCCTGAGTCGCACCCCGTCAACCAGAGTCGACTTGACCCGATACTTGTACCCCAGCGACCACGCCGTCGCCATGGTTCTAACGCCGCATCTTGCTCGCCAAGGCTATACCCATGCCAGGGGTTGTGGGCCCGCGTTTATTTCGAGGAAACGCAGCGCATTGTGAATCCCGAGAGAATCTCTACCATCCATCACATCAATCAAGTCAAGTACAACCCATCCCTCTCTTACAAACAATGCATGACAACCCATTCCTCTCCCATTCCCAAAGTTAACCAAGCCCATACCTCTCATGTCACTTCCCTTACAACACCCATTCCTCCCATCTCCCTTACAAAAAAAATAAAATCCTATTCTCTCTCTCATTCTCTACCCATTCAAAGAGAGAGGACCGTCCAAGCTCTAAGGAGAACAAGGAGCCAAGTGTAGCCCACTTCTTCC
The DNA here is from genome assembly GCA_021015155.1 of Magnolia officinalis. Lineage (NCBI taxonomy): Eukaryota > Viridiplantae > Streptophyta > Magnoliopsida > Magnoliales > Magnoliaceae > Magnolia > Magnolia officinalis. The sequence continues at coordinate 42,198,109 of JAJHSJ010000006.1, read as the reverse complement.
TACCCTAAGATCTCACCATCCAACCCTTCAAATCTCATCATCCTCCATCAAAGAGGAAGCTTAGGAGCTCATGAGATCAAAGAGCTTAAAAGATTTGCAATCGGTGGCTGATTTGTAGGATTAGATTGTGTTTTTGTGATGGGCCAAGAGGGACCTACCGATTGATGGTATGGATCCTATTTGGGACCTATTTTAATGTATGTATTGTAATCCTAGGAGGGCTCATAGTGGCGGAGCCCTCCATCACACGATTCTCTATCTCTCTCTCTTGTGATGGTGTGTGGCCCACTTGTTCCAGACTGCCCGATCGTGAGGCCCACCTTGCTGCCTGCCCATTGGGACAGGCCCTAGATGAAGGAAAAACACAAATATCATCTGATCCAAAGCTGTGGTGGGCCACCACGTAGACCCACCTTGATCTGTTGCATTTGACGTCGTCTGTCCTTGGGACCCACCTGATGTATGCGTCCTATTTTCGACCATCCATTAGTGGACGTGTTGGAATGATGTCCAACAGCTGTGGGGACCACCCAGATTTATGTATTTCATCCCACCGTCCATCTGGACGGTGGGGACCACCCTAATATACGTGTTATATCCCTACCGTCTATCTTTTTGGATGTTAGCAAGGTCTCTAGGTCTGACCATGAGGTAGCGTTATAACCAGACCGTCCATCTGTTTGGACGTGGGGCCCACCCCACACATGTGGCACGTGTGGGGGTGGGACCCACCTTAATGTAAGTGTTTTATATCCACACTGTCCATACTTGGACGGTGGTAGGTGTAGCCCACCATGATATATGTATCTTATCCCTACTATCCGTCCATTCCTGGACGTGTGGGGGTGGGACCCACCTTAATGCATGTATTTTGTATTCCCACCGTCCAGACCATGATGTGGATTTAATCCACACCGTCCATCTTGATGGCGTGCCGCATGGAGCCCAACCATGATGTATGTATTTCTCCACGCTGTCTGACCACATGGGACGTGGGCCCCATGTAATGTACTTGTTTAATCCAAATCGTCCATCTGATGGGGCCCATTTGGAATGTGCAGGGCCACCCCAATCTGATTTATATGAGGATGATTTGATGAGGCCCAATCTGATGTGTAAGAGGCCCAAAATGAGATGTATTTATGGCCCATTCGGTGAGGCCCATTGTGGTGTATTTATGGCCCATTTGGCGAGTCCCATTGTAGTGTATTTATGGCCCATTTGGTGAGGCCCATTGTGGTGTATTTATGGCCCATTTGGTGAGGCCATTGTGGTGTATTTATGGCCTATTCGATGAGGCCCATTGTGGTGTATTTATGGTCTATTTGGCGAGGCCCATTAGGGTGTATTTATGGTCCATTTTAGTATATTTGTGGCCCATTTGGAATGTGCAGGGCCCACCTTAATGTGATGTATTTATGACGCATTATGATGAATATGTGGCCCATGTGATGAGGCCCATTATGATGTATATGTGGCCCATGAGTGAGGCCCGATGTGTTGTATATGAAGCCCATGTGATGCGGCCCATGGTGATGTATATGAGGTCCATTGTGATGTATGAGAGGCCCATGAGATGAGGCCCATTGTGATGTAGATCAGGCCCATGTGATGCGGCCCATTGTAATGTTTATTAGGCCCATGAGATGCGGCCCATTGAGATTGTATGTGGCCCATTAAGATTGTATGTGGCCCATTGTGTTTGTATGAGTCCCATTGTCATTGTATGAAGCCTTTTCCCCATTGTAAGTTAAATTCTGTGACAACCCGTACTCTAGGTGCAATGGTGGTTAAATGTCCACGTTGCAAACCTCCCTAGAGCCCATTATCAAGCCCATTTCTATCTTCTCTTATTGGGTTATCCCAAACTGTTGGGCCCACCTTGATGTTAGTGATACCCTTTGGGCTACCCAAACCGTTGGGTCCCCATTGATGATGGTACCTTATACTATGCCTTGTACATAATTACCCATACCTTGGAGCCCACCTTGTGTATGTATTGGGCCCCATAGGGAAATTCAGTTTATTGCGCGATAGAGAGGGTAAAGAAGCCCACTCATTGTACTTAGACTCGGCCCTGCCCTCGGTGGGGGATATTGTGACGCCCTATTACTGTGATCACATGTGGGCGGGCACACATGGATGGACGTTGATGTTGGCGGGGCATACCAGGCCTGGGCTAGCTACCAGTGGTTGACAGGCTACTGTGCTGGCATGCTACTGTGCATACAGTGAAGGCAGAACTTTGTCCCACATTAAAACCATCGTGTGATCATGTGGGGACAACTCCGTCTCACAAGGATTCCTTCCTTAATTGTCGGGACGTGTTTTAAATCAGTGATCTTCGGCAAAGCAGTCTGTATCACCCCTTACCGTAGACAGAAGGATATGCAGTATCAGGTTTGGTGTATCCACTGTTTAGAGCCTATCTTGATATTTGGAATAGATCTGTTGTCCTTCTGTGGACCCCATCATTCGTATGCATGTTGTGAGGGATGATTAATTAAAGCATATGCCATTGGGCTGAGATGTTTATGGGACTCCTTGTGAGACGGAGTTGCCCCCGCATGATCACGCGATACGCGCAGGTTTGATACTTCGCCCAGATATGACTGACGGTATTCATGGACTCGTCAGGATTTGCATATTGCATTGCATCCTCAATATATGATATTTGACTTACTATGTCTCCGCATTCATAACTGATCTACATTGCTTCCTCGGTATATAATATTGGCTTATTATGTTTTTGCATCACATAGCCTGGATAAGGCTGATGATATTTATGGACTTATCAGCATGTTTCCGCATTGCTCTAATATTGCATACTTGACACTTACCATGTGCACACACTTACACCACTCTCTAAGCTTTCTATAAGCTTATACATGATAGATGCGTGCAAGTGACGTTAGGTAGCAGCAGCGTTGAGCTTGGAGCACGCAGATGTCTTCTGGAGCTTGGATTTTCGATATATGTATTTTCCTTTTAGCATTGTATTTAACTGTTTATATTAATGGATATGTGATGATGTTGCCTTTGTGATTTGGGTAAACTTGTGGTTATGCTTCTTAAGAGGTAAATGTACATTAGAAAATCCTCCTTATAGGATCCCATGATCGGAATTTGGCGTATGGGCGCTGGGAGCCGAGAATAGAGTACTACAGAGGTTGTCGGCACCGAATTCGGAGATCAGGAATTCTGTGAGCCTAGTTTCTAAGTTTGAGGCATGACATTCTTAATTTCACAAATTATCATTTCCTAAACATGTTTTTAACTTGAAAATTGAAAAGTTTCACAATTTTTGCTCAAAACTAAGAAAACATTGATTAGTTTACCTTATCAACACCCCCAACCTAAAACGTACATTGTCCTCGATGTAAAAGATATGAGCATACAATGCACATGAGACAATGAAAAGAAATGGGAAGTGATGGGTAGATAATATTTGAAGAATGAGAATTGAAGCTTTTCCAAAGTTCTTAACATGTAAATGGGTTAGTACGAAGACTAAACAAACTGAAATCAAAATATGTTAATCCTAAATTCTAAATTCTATGAAAGCAATAAACCTAACTACACCTCCATCAGACTAGGAGGTCAATCCTTGTACACAGGATCAGTCAGAGGCATGGACATGTCCTCTGAATCAAATTTCTCAACAAATGGCTTGAGACGATGTTCATTCACTTTGAAAACATTGTCATTTGTCAGATTCTTTATCTCGACGGCCCCATGAGGATAAACATTAGTAACAGTGAAAGGGCCGGTCCAACGAGATCGAAGTTTTCCTGGAAAAACATGCAACCGAGAATTGTATAGAAGAAAATTTTGACCGATTATGAATGATTTTTAAAGGATGTTCCGATCATGGAACACCTTCATCTTGTCCTCGTAAATTTTCAAGTTCTCATAAGCGTGATTTCGAATTTCCTCAACTTCATTTAGTTAGAGCTTGCACAGTAAGCCAACGTTGTCCAAGTTAAAGTTTAGATTTTTGATAGCCTAGTAGGCTCTATGCTCCAGTTCCACAGGCAAGTGGCGAGCTTTCCCATAAATGAGTCTAAAGGGAGACATTCCAATTGGGGTCTTAAAAGTTGTACGGTAAGCCCATAAGGCATCAATCAAGCGAATTGACCAATCCTTACGGTCAGAGTTAACCATTTTTTTTTTCAGAATTTGTTTAATTTCCCTGTTGGAAATCTTGGCTTGGCCACTTGTCTGCGGGTGGTATGGAGTGCTCAATTTATGAGAGATGCCATATTTCTTCATTAAGTTCTTAAATGGCCTATTACAAAAGTGTGAACCTCCATCACTAATGATGGCCCGAGGCGTTCCGAATCAGGAAATGATATTTTCTCTGAAGAATCGAATGGTCGTTTTATGATCATTGTTCCGACAAAAGTCTACTGCTAATAAAATGTAAATAGTCTACTGCTAATAAAATGTAAATATTCCCAAAGGATTGGGGGAATGGTTCGATGAAATCGATGCCCCAGCATTTAAATGCTTCAATGATAAGAATGGGGTTCAGAGGCATCATATTTCGACTGGACAACCTTCCTAATTTCGGACAACACTTACAAGCTTTGCAAAACTCATGAGTATCTTTGAACATAGTGGGCTAGTAAAAGCCACATGCAGAATTTTGGCCATGGCCTTTTTAGCAGAAAAGTGACCGCCACAGGCCTGAGAGTGACAAAAGGAGATGACACTCTGATGTTCATTCTCTGGCATACATCTCCTTAGAATTTGGTCAGTGCAATATTTTAACAAATAAGGATCATCTTAGAAAAACTTACGTGTCACGCCCTAAACTCAAAAAATGGGCTCACAAAATTTTCGATCGCCGAATCCAGTGCAGACAGTCTCCGTAGTACCCCATTCTCGGCTCCTGGAACCCATACGCCAGATTTCGATCCTGGGATCCTACAAGGAGGATTTCCAATATTTTTTTAATGGAGCATAACCATAAGCATAACCAAGTCACAAAACAACAACACCACATATCCACTATATCAAAAACTTTTAAGTACAATACGGAAAGGGAAATACAAGGTGATCAAGAACTCCAAAATATTCAGATGCGCACTCCTGCCTCAGCGCTGCTGCTGTCCAATGCTACCTGCATGCAACGGTCGTGCATAAGCTTACAAAAGCTTAGAGGGTGGTGTATGTGTGTGCGCAAGGCGAGTGCCAAGTATACAATATCAGAGTAATGCAGAAATATGCGGTAAGTCCATGAATACAACCAGCCGTACCTAGGCTATGTGATGCAAGGCATGAATGCTATCGGCCATACTAAGGCCATGCGATGCGAGGCCTATGTAACCAAATGTCATATGCGAGATGCAAAGCAAGCATGTCAGTCCTCATCAAGTACACATATCAGTATAGTTCCTCTTTGGATATCACGAGGGTCTAATAAAACTCACACTGACTACCTCCTCCCTAGCTGTATAGTCAAGCAAGTGAAAGAGACCACACTATCCGCCTAACCAGTAGTCTGTCAATACCTACCCGGCTCGTCGATAACGGACTCATTTGTGAGCTACTCAAACTCAGCCTAGCATATAGCCTCCTTACTCGGGCGGATAAGGCCACACCCCTTTCCAACCAACTATGACACAGTGGGAGACACAACCTACTGGTATTTGGCACTCGGGCGCTCGTGTATCCACTCAGCCTAGACGTTGGAGCATCTCCTGATACCAAAAAGTTTATGAGATTTTCACTCAAGGACATCTTAAGTGCCAACAATGCTAGAACCAATATTTCCGGTATCTGATACAACCATACACGATGTGCCTGTGGAGGCCATGGCCCTGATGTCGCTAGGGCGTGGAGTGATCAAGTCACACATATGCGAGATGCATGAGTCACACGGTATAGTCATGTAGCAATCCTGCGCGTACCACGTGATCATGTGGGGCACTCCGTCTCATAAGGAGTCCCATAAATGTTGCAGCCTAACGGCTTACGCTATGGTCAAACATTCCTCATATCAAGCATACATATGATGCGTATGGGCATGAATCATGGAATTATACTAAGCATGTTATAAAGTAATGGACTATCCTTACAATGCAGATGGGCCCAGACGGCCTACACATAACAAGTATGGGCCTATCAATGGGCCCTATGGAGAGTCGTAATGCGGATATTTAACCAACATTATACTTACAATGTGGGCGCCCAACCATCATTGCTCCTAAGGCATAGCCCGCTATAAATATCATTACGTATATCATGATGGAATCACACATTGCAATGGACCTTAGGTACATCCCATTGGGCCTTAAATACATCAAATGGGCCATATCACATGGGCCTTATATTCATCAAGTGGGCCACTTCAATGGGCCGCACCAATGGGCCTTATGTACATTGCAATGGGCCATAACCCATGAGCCTTACAATACATCAAAATGGGCCTAATCACATGGGCCTTATATATATCATATGGGCCACACCAATTGGGCCCATGCATATCAAATGGGCCATACCCAAAGATAGTGATTTTCCACCATTAAGATTCCCAAGGCCCATGATAACATTCATTTCCCATCCAATCTAATCATAAGGTCACAATGACTTGAAAGGGGTTTTAATGGTGGACAATCAAACCCACTGATTTCTATAGTGTGGTCCACCTAATCATAAATCCATCTTATTTTTTATCTCAAGCCTTAAAATTATCTGTTAAGATGGTTGGACGGTTAGGATGCAACACATGCATCATGGTAGGTCCCATGAAGGCCCACCATCAGGTATATATATTACATAATATAATATATACACAATATAATATATTTATATATATACATACACACACGCATAGCCACACACGTGGGGTGGGTCCCACCGTCCAGGTGTGGACGGTGTGGATAAAACACATAAATCATGGTGGGGTTCACCATCCACTGCCGTGGACGGTGTGGAGAGAACACATACACCAGGTGGGTTCCATGTCCCGTACTAGGGACGGTGTGAATAAAACACATACATCACTGTGGGTCCCACGTGGGGCCCACCATAATGTTTATAAGCCATCCAATCTGTTCACAAGGTCACGCAGACCTGAATGAAGAGTAAAAACAAATTTCATATTGATTCAAAACTTCTACGGTGACCCAAAAGGGTTCCAATGGCAGTCGTTCAATCACCGTTGTTTCCTATGATGTGGGCCACCTGAGCGTCAAATCGGCCTGGTCTTTGGAGGGGGCCCACTTCAGGGAGGGTCCCACCAAATGAACGAGGTGGATACATAATATACATCGGGGTGGGGCCCACGGCTGGGACCGTGGATCCCTGCCGTCCGCCCGCTACACGCAGTAGCAGGCGCTGCCTTATATATTATTATTATTATTTTCTTTTTTTTGAAAAACCTATTTTTCGAGGGGGTTTTCATATGTAGGGCCCCATCAGGTAGATCCACCCCATCCACTGGCTCCCATGGCCCTAGATAAGCCAAACAAGCACAATATTGGAGGTGTTTTGGATTATAGAAGCATCGGGTGGTTTTTCAACGGTGAAAACGTCGTTTGCTATTCTTTGGTCCGTCCGAAAGTCGGAATGGCCCCATTCTTTGGCTCAACGCCTAAAATAATCTGAAGAATAGGATGAACGACATGGATTACATTCATGCATTAAGGTGGTGCCTACACAAGTCGTCCACCCAAATACTTTGAAAATATAAGTATTATTATATATATTTTTTTGTTTTTTTTTTTTTTTACACAAAGTGCACAGCACGTCAGTGCACCCCTCACTGTGCTGCAACGACGCTGGACAGTTTAGATATAAGGCATCTTTAAGGTGGGCCCCACCTACAGGCATGCTGCCAAGGTGGGCCACCAATGGTTGGATGGTGTAGATAAGGCACACATCAAGGTGGGGTACATCCAAGTGGGCCACATCATCACACACAAAAATAAATAAATAAAAAGAGAGGGAGAGAGAGAGAGAGGAAGAGGGACATGTGATGATGGAGGGGCCCCGACACTATGGGCCCTCCCTTGCATTAAATCATACATCAAGTGGGTCCCAATACATGTGGGCTCTCCAAATCAAAGATCAACGGTGGAGATCCTTTCTCCACCAAGATGTAAGGTCTAGATGACCCCTATCCATGTAAAGAAAATAAACATCATGATGGGGTCCATGGAGAATGGCCCCATCATGGAATGATCATGAGAATCAAGGTGGGCCATCGACCACACTTAGGTTCCAAAGTGAGATCCATACCATCAATCGGTAGGCATCACTTGGCCCTTCATCAAAAAAGAAAAATCTAGGCCTAATAGAGGACCCACCGTTCGATCTTCTCGGTCCGTTGGAACATCTGTTTCCTTGTGTCTCACTTTGATGGTAGAAGATGAGGTTTGAATGGCTAGGATGATGGATTTGGGATGGGAAAGTAGGCCATACACAAACTTACTTTTCTCTCTCACATGAAATGCTTGGACGTGTAGTTTTTGGTTGCTTGGAATGGCTTGGAAAATGTGAAGAGAAAGAGAGAGAGAGAGAGAGAGAGAGAGAGAGAGAGAGAGAGAGAGAGAGAGAGAGAGAGAGAGAGAGAGAATGGTTTGTAAGGGAGAGTGAGTGATGTGAGGTGAGTGATGGATGTGAGGTGATGGTGTACTTGACTTGAGAGTTGACTTGGTTGTTGCTTGACTTGTGGAGAAAGAAAGCATGGGTGGGTGTACTTGACATGAGGTGATTGATTGATGGATTGATTGATTGATTGATGGGACATGTTGTAGAGATTCTCTTGGGAATGCAAACGCCCGGTGTTTTCTTTGAAATAAACGTCGGCCCGCATCTTTTGGTCAGGGTATTGGATCGGTGAGTAAGATGCGCCGTTGAAACCGCGGCTACGGTATAGTCGCAATGATATAAGTCTCGGATTAAGCTGACTCAATTCTACAATATACGACTTAGGGTCGATCACAAACGTTGATTATACGCTGCAGGTTGCCGGACTTTGACGGGAAGGATCGCGGAAGTCGACGGAACAGTACGAACTAGGATACGGGTCTTACAGCTCTCCCCACCTAATAAAAATTTTATCCTCAAAATTTATACTACCATTGCAACTAACTGTAACGCCCTGAAATTCGGGGGTCGAGTATGAACTCAACTCCCGAGTTCCAACGCATCACTTATCCAACATACACAATGATGGTTAAATGTTGTCTGAGTTAGCGCAATAAACATGAATGGGATTATACCAAAACAGTAATTCATACTCCAGTTCAATTGTATAAAAGCAAGCGGAAGACTGAAATTTTATATTCAAAGTATGTAAGGTAACAAAATTTTATGAACTCCAGAGTATGAGTACTAACTGAGTACCAATATACATGTATTGTTTCTAAGTCAAAAATCAAAATTACAACTCCCAAGAGAAGCCCTGAAAATCCCGCGATGCAGCCGACCTAAGCAAAGCCGTCAGAATACTGCATAAAGGAGAACTCCTCCTGATCCTCATCGAAGTCAGGCTCCGGCTCCTGAACCGAGGCGCCACCTACACCTGCGACAGAGTCTGGTGGGTGTTGCAAACATCGTCCCGTAACGTGGGAGTGAGTAGCTAACTCAGTGGAACAATAAAGCATAGGTTAACATGTTATCAATTCAATCAAGCAGTAATGATAAAGCAGTACAAATCAAACATTTCTAACTACTCTTGTTAAGTGCGAAAATGAAATGACATGATGCTGTATGCCCTTGCCAAACCACCCTCAAGCGACATCATCTTACGTTCGCGAATGCTTAACTCCCTCAGTGCGCCACATCTACAAAGCACATGCGGTGCGATGATGCTCATGATTACCAAGTTATTATTAGTCCATTTCAAACAGCAGTATTGGGAAACTAAGGTACCTCCCTTGTATCATTCCCCAAACATGATCCATTCTAGGGTCGTCAATCCTAGATAATCTCATACGATGTTATGGTTTGAGAAGCGTAGTGAAGGCATCGCAAAGGGCTCGTCACCCGTCAGCACGGATACAGATCTCACCGTATGCGGCTCAATTGCTGGCCGTCAGCTCGAGTACAGGTCTCACCGTACTCGGCTCAATCACTAGCCGTCAGCTCGAGTACAGGTCTCACCGTACTCGGCTCAACTCATACTCTAGTTACTGTGAAAGACTCGTCGCCAATCACAGGCCCTTGGAGTATACTCGATGATACTACGGAGGACTCGTCGCCCGTCAGCACGAGCACAGGTCTCACCGTACTCGGCTCTCGCCGTAAGTATCGACAGCTCGAATACAGTGTCCCATACCACTGTATTCGGCTCACGAGTTTGGTTGCGCAATGGTCACTACGGGGAGGCACATGGCCCCAGCGTAGGCCGACAGCTCGACCACGGTGTCCCATACCACCATGCCCGTCTCATGCCTCTTAGCGGATCGAGGTACCATGGTTAACGGGATCGCCACTGGTAAGTTTGGTACCCTAGGTTCAAGCAGTAGCGACTAAACATGGTGAACACACAAATACATTTCGATTTACTTGACGAGTCTGACTAGCTCGAGCGCACCACAAGTTGGGCGATATGGAGCGCAAAAGCACTCCGTGTGGCCAACCACTATCGCCAACCGAAGTACGACTCGGGTTCGCCAAACATGACCTTTGTGGCGACATGAATCTCAGCCACAATCGCAAGTCTGGTACCGAATGTTTGGACTATAGGCATAGTCTCAAACTCAAACAGTTCTCATCAATAGCATGTGGAGTAAAGCATGTTAAACAAGCAATACAAGCATGTTAGCAGGCATGTTATAAAGCATGAAGTAAAACATGAAGTAAAGCATGTTATAAAGCATGTTGTAAAGCATGTAGTAAAACACTATCCACATAGGGATACACTTACATACACATTACAAGTGAGTGGTTCTAGCGAACCAACGCATGGAGGGGATCCTACATGTCTCTAAGGGAGTCGGGAATCCCATATCAGCACCTCTCTAAGGCACTAATACTCAAGCATTTACACACACAAGCATTTACACAAACACTTAGAGTACGCCATTCCAACATACATGACGTATGTTAGCAAATTGTGTATTAGGGCTATTTTTTCGCCAAGCGGTTATTTTATCCGCGTATACCATATTCATACAACAAATAATCATGACAATTACACTTCCAAATTTTACACATATGCGGTATTTCTAGAATACACAATTTCAACATACATAGCGTTTACAAGCGAACATGTATTTCAGCGATTCCTTTCGCCAAACTAGTATTTTATCCATATATTATATAATCATGCATTAAATAAACATGTCAAACATTTTCCCGAAAAAAATACGTATACGGTATTTCTACGTATACCTAGAGTATGTGAAATTCTATATTCTACAACGTTAATCGAAACAGGAAACGGAAAGCACTTTGTACATGTGCATTTACATGCAGATCATGAATCTATCATTATCTGACATTGAAAGCGTTGAAAAACGTAACTTATGCACTTAAAGTCCTCACCTTTGCCCTTGGAATCACAACGAATCAGCAAGGGTAGTAGAGCTTCCGTATACGGACGTTTTATAGCCTAAAGAGCGGAATCGGTTAGCCTTTACATAACCTACAACGAACCTACATCAAATCAGACCTAGGGTTAGGGTTTCTTACCTTCAAACCGAATGGATACCGCCGGGAAAACACCTGGAAAGGAGCGGTGTTGGCCGTGCGACAAGCAAAAGCAGTAGGAGGAAGATCACCTACAAACTCCAAGCTCTTCTCTCTCTTTTCTTTCTCTCTCTCTAGGGTTTTTCTCCCAAATTCGTATGGCTGTGAGAGGGGCTGTTCTAAACCCCTTTTATAGCCAAAAACATCCCCAAAATAGACTCAGGTTCAAGGGTTACTGCTAATACAGGATATTCGTCACTTTTCCAGCTCAAAAGAGAGGTTCTGGTGGCCCTCCTTGAGCCAAACGTCAGACTTAAGCTCACCACACATGGATCTATGTGGGATTACGTTTTCGACTCGATCGGATTCCCAGATCGCACGTGGCGGACCACTTTCAGTTCAACGGTCAGTGGGCCACGATCCGAAATTCCAAGTTCATGTAAATGTTCCTGAAATTTTTCTTAATCCGAGGGTGTAATTTGGTCGGATTCTGACGGTCAGGTTGCTTAATACTGACGCGCAAGCGAATGGTGCTAGATCACTATTCCAGATATTTATTTTGGGATGGGAATAGTGTTTTCACACACCCTCGCTCCGGATCGAAACGAATGGCCGTGGGACATCGGCTGGATCCGATTTTCGAGATGATTATCAAGCCCAGTGAGGCGGTCCTAGTTCCTTAGCTTCGTGTTAATCGGACTCCCGATGTGCGATCTAGACCTAATACGAAGTTTCGTTTCATTCCCGAGAGCAGCCGGGTAATGAGTTTGGTTCTAAACTTTAGGGTAACCTAGAGTCACTTGTTTTGCAAGTTTTGGGTCTTGCAGATCGTATTTAAAGCGATCCCAACGGATTTCATGGCTAACCGAGTTTAGTACTTAGTTAACTTTGTTAAATTTCTAAAGGATTTAATCCTAATTAATTTCTGGCCGAGGTGGTACTCGAGCCAATGTACGGAAATTCACGGGTCGTTACACTAACCATTACTCATAAGGGTGTAGGAAGCATAACATCATATACAATCAAAATATAATAAAACATACAATTAAACATCGAAAAGATGGGGATAGCGCTCGCGAATCTCCGCCTCGCGCTCCCAAGACGCCTCATCCAAACTATGATGGCCCCACTACACATTCACCAAGGGTATGACCTTGGTCCGCAGGACTTGCTCCTTCCGATCGAGGATATGAACAGACTGCTTAATGTAAGAAGTGTCCTCACGAACCTCCAACGGCTACCAATCAATAACAGGAACAATATCTGACCCACACTTCCTCAACATGGAGACATGAAAGACGTTGTGGACGCCAGACAACTAAGATGGCAAGGGAAGCCGATCGGCCACGGCGCCAATGTGCCTGGTGATCTCGAAAGGTCCTATAAATCTCGATGCAAACTTGCCCTTTACTCCAAAACGAACCACACCTTTCATGGGTGAGACCTTGAGATACACATGGTCCCCAACGGCAAACTCCAAAGTACGACGTCGATGGTCATCAAAACTCTTCTGCCGGCTCTGAGCTGTGTGCATCCTCTGCTTGATGATATCGATAACATCTGACGTCAGCTGCACAAGCTCGGGACCTAGGAAACGCCGCTTTCCAACCTCGGTTCAACAACTCGGAGATCTGCACGGTCTGCCATATAATGCCTCAAAAGGAGCCATACCAATGGTCATTTGATAGCTGTTGTTGTACGCGAACTCAGCCAATCGCAGGTACTCGTCCCAACTACCAAGAAGTCAATCGCGCAGGCCCGAAGCATATCCTCAAGGATCTGGTTGACCCTCTCGGTCTACCCATCGGTTTGCGGATGGTACGCGGTGTTGAGCTGCAGATCAGTGCCCATCGCTCTTTGGAAGCTCCTCCAAAACTGAGATGTGAACCTCGGGTCTCTGTCTGAAACGATCGAGACAGGAACACCGTGCAGTTTCACGATCTCATTAACAAATATCTTGGCGAGCCGGTCTGTATACCAAGTCTCACGAATCGCAAGAAAATGTGCCGACTTCATCAGACGGTCCAGGGCAACCCAGATGGTATCATGACCGCGGTGAGTCCTTGGCAAACCCATGACAAAATCGGTAGATATGTGCTCCCACTTCCACATCCGGACGCTCAACGGCTGCAATAGACTAGGGGCTCTCTGATGATCGGACTTGACAAGCTGGCACGTGTCACACTCGGCTACAAAACTGGCTATCTGGCGCTTTATCCCCGCCCAAAAATACTGATGCCTCATATCGCAATACATCTTCGTCGAGCCAGGGTGGATAGAGAACCGCGACGATGTGCCTCGGTTATAAGATCTCGGCACAATTCAGGAACATCCGGGACACACAATCGGCTTTTAAAGCGAAGTCCACCATCCGAACCAATCTGCCAATCTGTCAGACTCTCAAATGCTGCCTCTGCTCGGTAATCCTGTAACGACTCATCTGTCCGCTGAGCCTCGAACACCCTTGCTACAAGAGAGGGTTGAATCGACATGCTCAATAACTGGACGATAGAAGACTACAAACCAAACTCGAAGTCGTACTCTGTTATTTCCTCGAGCATCCTCTACTCCCGAATCATCAAGTGCGCTACCAGGCCTCGTGGCTGACAGCTGAGGGCATCTGCCACCACGTTTGCCTTACCCGGGTGCTACTGGAGATCAAAATCATAGTCCTTCAGGAGTTTCATCCAACGCCTCTACCTCATGTTCAGCTCAGACTGAGAGAACAGATACTTCAAGCTCTTGTGGTCGGAGAAGAGCTCGAACCTCACCCCATAAAGATAGTGCCTCCACACCTTCAATGCGAAGACCACTTCCGCTAGCTCTAAATCATGTGTGGGGTAGTTTAGCTCATGGACCTTGAGCTGATGAGACGCATAAGCCACCAGCTTCCTGTGCTGCATCAGGACAGCACTCAAGCTGACTTGCGAGGCATCGGTAAATACAACAAATCCATCACTCCCAGAAGGAAGAGTGAGGACAGGAGCGGACGTGAGGTGGTCCTTCTAGGTCAACCAAGTCAACGGGGCTGCAATGCAAGAGAATCCCTCAATAAAACGTCGGTAATAGCCCGCCAAACTAAGAAAACTGCGGATCTCGGATGTGTTCATGGGTTGGCCCCACTGACGCACGACATCAATCTTCGAGGGGTCCACTGTGACACCCTGCCTTATCACCACATGACCGAGGAACTTCACCTCCTCCTACCAGAACTCGCACTTCTCCAGCTTCGCGTAAAGCTGGTGTGCACAGAGGGTCTGCAATGTAATCTCTAGATGCTGCTCATGCTCCTCATGGGTCCTCGAATATATCAGAATGTTGTCGATGAACACCACAATAAACTGGTTGAGATACGGACGGAAGACCTCTTTCATCAACTGTATGAACACTGCGGGTGCATTGGTCAGTCCGAAGGACATGACCTGAAACTCAAAATGACCATAACAAGTCGTGAAGGCTGTCTTCGGGATATCCTCATCTCGAACCTGAACCTGATGATAACTGGACCGCAAGTCTATCTTCGAAAAGAACGACGCCTCTTGCAGCTGATCAAACAAGTCATCGATCCTCGGAAGCGGGTACTTATTTTTTATCATGACCTTGTTGAGCTCGCGGTAGTCTATGCAAAGCCTCAACGAGTCATCCTTCTTCTTCATGAAGAGTACTGGCGCTCCCCACGGTGAACTGCTTCTGTCAGATAAAGCCTAACTCGCGTAACTCGTCCAACTACTTCTGCAGTTCCTATAACTCCAACAGTGTCATACGATACGGGGCCTTCGAAATAGGCACGGTACCGGCACGAGAACAATCTAAAACTTAGTGTGCCGTCGAGCTGGTAACCCCGGAATCTTCTAGAACACATCGGGAAAACCACAAACAACCGGTAGCTGGTCGATACTCAAAGCAACTGACTCCTCAACGGCACACTATAACAGGCAAGAAAGCTGCTCTTCTCTGGGCTCGGCAACAAACTGGAACTCTGGCATGCCGGGTATACAAAACGTGACTATCCTCGTGGAGCAGTCTAATATAGCGTGGTACTCGGTGAGCCAATCCATGCCCAAGATAACATCAAAATCGAACATCGGTAATACGAACAGGTCAGTAGGCAAAAAGATATCCCCGACCAGAACGGGGCAAGACAAGCAAAATCGGTCTGATATTGCAGTCTTCCCTAAAGGCGTCGATACTGACAAACCCTCACGGGCAGAATCCATCAGCAAACCGGTCGATCGGCATAAATCATCAACCACAAAAGAACGTGATGCACCAGAGTCAAACAATACACGTGCAATGCATGCAGAAACAGGGAGAGTACCCTCGACGACCCCTCCTGATGACTGAGGGTCCTGTTGGGCGGCATAAAATCTGTCATGGGCCTGCTGGGGAGGTGCAGTTCCCCTCTAAGGTCTCTACTGATACTGCTACCGCTGTGGCTGCCTGATCTGCTGCCTCTGCTGCTGTGGGGGAGGCCCCGGAGGCTGGTGCTGCGGTCGCTGCTGTTGCTGTGGTGGCTGTCGTGGAGGCTGATGCGGTGTCCTCGGCTGCTGCCGCTGATGATGGGGACACTCATGCACATGACGTCCTGTCTTACCGCACCCAAAGTAAGTACCTGTAAACAGTCCCATAGGTGGTGCTGGGGGTTCTGCTGGTGCTCGGAACGTTGGGCGGGTCGTGCGTCGCTGTTGTGAACGATGCTGCTACTGATGGAAACTATCAGAGGGCGCCTTCCTCTTCTGATCTCCCCTCTGGTCACGGGCTCTCTGTAAACTAGCTCAATCTGACTCATAAATCTGTGCCCTCTCCATAATCTGCTCAAATGTCGAAAGCATGTGTCTGATCATATGACTCCTGAGGGCAGGAAGCAAACCATTCTCAAAACGGCGGGCCTTCCGCCCCTCATCCTCAACAAGATATGTCATGAATCTCGATAGTGCGACGAAACGAGCGTCATACTGGGACACAGTCATGTCCCCCTAGACTAGAGTCTCAAACTCTAATACGCGCTGCTGCCGCACATGCTCAGGAAAGAACTTCCGGTCAAACCGGTCTACAAAGTCCTCCCAGGTCCACTCAAAATCGACCACTACCGATCGGGCTACAGATGCCCACCAATGCTAAGCCTCACCCTGAAGAAGAAATATGGTTAATGGGACTCGCTGCTGGGTCATACATCTCATGGTGTCAAATATCTTCTCCACCTCAGAGCACCATATCTCTGCTGCAGTAGGGTCTGTCTCACCCCGAAAACGCGGAGGGTCATACTGTCGGAAGTCCTTGAGAAGGGTGCTCGCACGCTCCTGCTTGGCCTCAGCCGGCGTAACAGTGGGACGCCTGCTCTGCCCCTGAAGAATAGTAATAATCGCCTGAAGCATCTGCTGCACCTGGGTGGCACTCACAGGTACAGTCGGATTTGCACCGGTCTCAGGTAAAGGAGTGTCATCCACCAGCTGGAAAGTAGGAATATCCAGTGGTGGAGCGGGAGTCGTAGGTGGTAGAGCGGGAGTAGCTGGTGGTGGAGCGGGATTCGATCGGGTCGCTCTTCTAGCCATTACGTCCTACATGAAGGAACAAGGGCCTATCAGCCTTGAGAATTCTCGAAGGCATAAATGTTAAGGGTCTATGTCGAAAAATTGCTAAGTTATTCAGACTCGAAACCTATTCATTCTAAGTTCATAGCAGATATGTGATGTGATCTCAGGTACTCCCAAGTTATGCTTTGATACCAACTTCTGTCACTCCCCAAACTCGAAAAAAAGGCTCACAAAATTTCCGATCGCTGAATCCGGTGTCGACGCCCATACGCTAGATTTCGATCCTGGGATCCTACAAGGAGGATTTTCAGTATAAAATTCTTTTTTGTAATGAAGCATAACCACAAGCATAACCAAGTCACAAAACAACATCACCACATATCCACTATATAAAAAACTTTAAAGTACAATACGGAGAGGGAAATTCAAGGTGATCAAGAACTTTAAAATAGTCAGATGCGCACTCCTGCTTCAGCACTGCTGCTGTCCAATTTTACCTGCACGTAACGGTCGTGCATAAGCTTAAAAAGCTTAGAGGGTGGTCTACGTGTGTGCGCAAGGTGAGTGCCAAGTATACAATATCAGAGTAATGCGAAAATATGCGGTAAGTCCATGAATATAACCAGCCGTACCAAGGCTATGTGATGCAAGGCATGAATGCTATCAGCCATACCAAGGCCATGCGATGTGAGGCCTATGTAGCCAAATGTCATATGCGAGATGCAAAGCAAGCATGTCAGTCCTCATCAAGTACACATATCAGTACAGTTCCTCTCTGGATATCACTGGGGTCTAATACACCTCACACTAACTGCCTCCTTCCTAGCTGCACAGTCAAGCAAGTGAAAGAGACCACACTATCCGCCTGACCAGTAGTCTGCCAATACCTACCCGGCTCGTCGATAGCGGACTTATTTGTGAGCTGGTCAAATTCAGCCTAGCTTATAGCCCCCTCGGGCGAATTAGGCCACACCCCCTTCCAACTGATTACGACATAGTGGGAGACGCGACCTACTAGTATTCGGCATTCGGACGCTCGTGTATCAACTCGGTCTAGACATTAGAGTATCTCCTGGTACCAAAAAGGTTCTGAGATTTTCACCCAAGGACATCCTAAGTGCCCACAATGCTAGAGCCAATATTTTCGGTATCCGATACTATCATTCACGATGTGCCTGTGGAGGCCATGACCCTGATGTCGCCAGGGCGTGCAGTGATCAAGTCACACATATGCGAGATGCATGAGTTATACCATACAACCATGCAGCAATCCTACGCGTACCACGAGATCATGTGGGGCACTCCGTCTCATAAGGAGTCCCGTAAATGTTTCAGCCTAACAGCTTATGCTATGGTCAAACATTCCTCATATCAAGCATACATATGATGCATATGGGCATGAATCATGGAATTATACTAAGCATGTTATAAAGTAATGGACTATCCTTACAATGCAGATGAGCCCAGACGGCCTACACATAACATGTATCGGCCTATCAATGGGCCCTAGGGAGAGTCGTAATGCGGACATTTAACCAACATTATACTTACAATGTGTGCGTCAAACCATCATTGCTCCCAAGGCATAGCCCGCTATAAATATCATTACATAGACCATGGTGGAATCACACATTGCAATGGACCTTAGGTACATCCCATTAGGCCTTAAATACATCAATTGGACCATATCACATGGGCCTTATATTCATTAAGTGGGCCACTTCAATGGGCCGCACCAATGGGCCTTATGTACATTGCAATGGGCCATAACCCATGAGACTTAGAATACATCAAAATGGGCCTAATCGCATGGGCCTTATATATATCAGATGGACCACACCAATTGGGCCCCATGCATATCTAATGGGCCATACCCAAAGATTGTGATTTTCCACCATTAAGATTCCCAAGGCCCATGATAACATTCATTTCCCATCCAATCTGATCATAAGGTCACAATGACTTGAAAGGGGTTTTAATGGTGGACAGTCAAACCCACTGATTTCTATAGTGTGGTCCAACTAATCATATATCCGTCTTATTTTTTATCTCAAGCCTTAAAATTATCTATTAAAATGGTTGGACGATTAGGATGCAACACATACATCATGGTAGGTCCCATGAAGGCCCACCATCAGGTGTGTGTGTATATATATATATATATATATATATATATATATATATATATATATATATATATATAACATAATATAAGATATAATATATATAATATATATACAATATAATATATATATATATATATGGGAAAAGGTACAATGCGCTCGAGCTGATTTTAACGCCCCATGAGGTCGAGCTGTGCCGGCCCCACGGTGATGCCTTTCGAAAATCTACCCCATCAATCAGATGCACCATTCCATCGTGAGCCTAGGTCACAAAAATTATGTCAATCCTTAACTTGTGTGGGCCACACCACATACAAAAGTGGGGAGGGGTCGTACACCATTAAAACATTCATAACCATTTTTGAGGGCCCATCGAGATGTAGTTTGAAAATCTAGCCCATCCATTATGTGTGTCCCACTTGAATGAGGGTTCAGACCAAGTTTCAGGCACATGCAAAACTCAGGTGGGCCCCACCAAGTGCTTTTATATGTTTTAACAGTGTCTTCACGTAATTTTATATGGTATGGCCCACCTGAGTTCCGTATACGACTGATTTTTCGGATATCCCATAATTTAAAGGGTACCCATCAAATGCACGGCGTTGATGGTCGAAACACACCACGGTGCGGCCCACACAGTTCGACCTCACGGGAGCTTATCGTCAGCTCGAGCGCATTGTACCTTTTCCCTATATATATATATATATACACACACACACACACACACACACACACACACACACACACACACACGCACGCACAGCCCCACATATGGGGTGGGTCCCACCGTCCAGGTTTGGATGGTGTGGATAAAACACATAAATCATGGTGGGGTTCATCCTCCACTGCCATGGACGATGTGGAGAGAACACATACATCACTGTGGGTCCCATGTGGGGCCCAACATAATGTTTATGAGCCATCCAATCCGTTCACAAGGTCACGTAGACCTGGATGAAGAGTAAAAACAAATTTCATATTGATTCAAAACTTCTGCGGTGACCCAAGAGGGTTCCAATGGCAGTCGTCATCGCGGTTTCCTATGATGTGGGCCACCTGAGCGTCAAATCGGCCTGGTCTTTGGAGGGGGCCCACTTTAGGGAGGGTCCCACCAAATGAACGGGGTGGATACATAATATACATCAGGGTGGGGCCCACGGCTGGGACCGTGGGTCCTTGTCGTCCGCCCGCTACACCCAGCAGCAGGCGTTGCCTTATATATATATATATTTTTTTTTTGAAAAACCTGTTTTCGGGGATTTTTCATATGTGGGGCCCGCATCAGGTAGATCCACCCCATCCACTGGCTCCCATGGCCCTAGACAAGCCAAACAAGCCCAATATTGGAGGTGTGTTGGAGTATCGAAGCATCAGGTGGTTTTTCAACGGTGAAAACGTCGTTTGCTATTCTATGGCCCGTCCGAAAGTAGGATTAGCCCCATTCTTCGGCTCAACACCTAAAATAATCTGAAGAATGGGATGAACGGCATGGATTACATTCATGCAACAAGGTGACGCCTACACAAGTGGTCCATCCAAATACTTTAAAAATATAAGTATTATATATATATATATATATATATATATATATATTTTGTACACTAAGTGCACAGCATGTCAGTGCACCCCTCACTGTGCTGCAACGTCCAGCGTCCCTGGACACTGGACAGTTTAGATATAAGTTATCTTTAAGGTGGGCCCCACCTACAGGCATGCTGCCTAGGTGGGACACCAATGGTTGAATGGTGTAGATAAGGCCCATATCAAGGTGGGGTACATCCAAGTGGGCCACACACCCACATCATCACACACAAAAATAAATAAATAAAAAGAGAGGGAGAAAGAGAGAGAGAGAGAGAGAGAGAGAGAGAGAGTGGAACACGTGATGATGGAGGGGCCCCGACACTATGGGCCCTCCCTTGCATTAAATCATACATCAAGTGGGTCCCAATACATGTGGGCCCTCCAAATCAAAGATCAACGGTGGAGATCCTTTCTCCACCAAGATGTAAGGTTTAGATGACCCCATCCATGCAAAGAAAATAAACATCATGATGGGGTCCATGGAGAATGGTCCCATCATGGAATGATCATGAGAATCAAGGTGGGCCATCGGCCGCACTTAGGGTCTAAAGTGAGATCCATACCATCAATCGGTAGGCCTCACTTGGCCCTTCATCAAAAAAGGAAAATCTAGGCCTAATAAAGCACCCACCGTTCGATCTTCTCGGTCCATTGGAACGTCGGTCTCCTTGTGTCTCACTTTGATGGTGGAAGGTGAGGTTTGAATGGCTAGGATGATGGATTTGGGATGGGAAAGTGGGTCATACACAAACTTACTTTTCTCTCTCACATGAAATGCTTGGACGTGTGGTTTTTGGTTGCTTGGAATGGCTTGGAAAATGTGAAGAAAAAGAGAGAGAGGGAGAGAGAGAGAGAGAGAGAGAGAGAGAGAGAATGACTTGTAAGGGAGAGAGAGTGATGTGAGGTGAGTGATGGATGTGAGGTGATGGTGTACTTGACTTGAGAGTTGACTTGGTGGTTGCTTGACTTATGGAGAAAGAAAGCATGGGTGGGTGTACTTGACATGAGGTGATTGATTGATTGATGGGACATGTTGTAGAGATTCTCTTGGAATTGCAAACACGTGGTGTTTTCTTCGAAATAAACGTCGGCCTGCATCTTTCAGTCAGGGTATCGGTTCGGTGCGTAAGATGCGGCGTTGGAACCGCGGCGACGGTGCGGTCGCAATGATACAAGTCTCGGATTAAGCCGACTCAATTCTACAGGATACGATTTAGGGTCGATCGCAAACGTGGATTATACGTCGCAGGTTGTGGGACTTCAACGGGAAGGATCGTGGAAGTCGACGGAACAGTATGAACTAGGATACAGGTCTTACATTACGTACCTCGACAAAGAATTTTTTCTTATCTTGCATAGTCTAATATGTCAGCGTGAAACCTGTGGCAAGCTAATTCACAATGTCAGCAAACTAAGGTAATTGGGAGAGTTTAACTAATTGTTCATCAGGGAATATATCATTTATAGGTGTCGGCTCAAGGGAATCGGGGAGGTCAAGCCTAGAGAGATGGTCAGCTACTACGTTCTCTACTCCCTTTTTGTCTTATATTTTTATATCAAATTCTTGGAGTAGGAGGATCCATCTTATCAAGCGAGGCTTAACATCCTTCATAGAAAGAAGGTACTTCAACGTCGCATGGTCTGTGTAGATAATGATCTTAGATCTAATCAAGTAGGACCTAAATTTGTCTAAAGTGAACACTACGACTAAGAGTTCCTTCTCCATAGTAGAATAGTTCACTTGGGTGGAATTTAGAGTTCTAATCGCATAGTGAATCATGTAGGGCTTCTTCTCTTTTCTCTGGCCTAACTCCGCGTCGATAGCATAGTCAGATGCATCACACATAATCTCAAAAGGAATGCTCCAGTCGGGTGGCTA
Organism: Magnolia officinalis; assembly: GCA_021015155.1. Taxonomy (NCBI): domain Eukaryota; kingdom Viridiplantae; phylum Streptophyta; class Magnoliopsida; order Magnoliales; family Magnoliaceae; genus Magnolia; species Magnolia officinalis. The sequence goes on along the minus strand of JAJHSJ010000006.1, from coordinate 42,175,343 downwards.
CATAATGGGTGCGGTAGTCAACATGCTCTTGAGCTTAGTGAAAGCTTCCTGGTATTGTTCAGTCCACTCGAATGGAGTGTCCTTTTGAAATAGATTACATAAAGGATGAGAGAGGTGACTAAAGTCCTTTATGTATCGTCTGTAGAATTTGGCCTGTCTTAAGAAAGATCGCACGTCGCGTATGCTTTTGGGAGGTGGCAGGTTAGAGATAAGATCGATTTTGGTCTTACCCACCTCAATTCCGTTGGACAAAATTATGTGTCCAAGTACAATTTCCTTGGAAACCATGAAATGACATTTTTCCCAATTCAGAACCAAATTCTTTTCTTCGCATCATTTTAGCACACTTTTGAGATTTTCCAGGCACTCGCTGAAGGATGGACCAAAGATAAAGAAGACGTCCATGAAGACCTCTAAATATTGCCCCACCATGTCAGAAAAAATACTCAACATGCATCGCTAAAAAGTGGCGGGGGCATTACACAGACCGAATGGCGTCCTTCGGTAAGCAAAGGTGTCATAGGGGCATGTGAATGTTGTCTTCTCTTGATCTTCAAGGGCTATCTCTATTTGATTGTAGCCCGAATACCCGTCAAGGAAGCAGTAATAAGAATGACCAGCTGATCTTTCTAAGATTTGGTCAATGAAGGGCAAAGGAAAGTGGTCCTTCCTTGTAACGGTATTCGATTTTTTATAGTCAATACACATTCTCCAACCAGTAATAACTCTGGTTAGCACAAGTTCATTGTTAGTATTGGCTACGATATTGATTCTGGATTTCTTAGGAACCACCTAAGTTGGACTCACCCATTGACTGTCGGATATAGGGTAAATTATACCCACATCCAATAACTTACCTCAGCCTTAACCACTTCTTTCATATTTGGATTGAGTCGACGTCGTGGTTATCGGGAGGTTTTCGTATTATCATCGAAATGAATGTGGTGAGTACAAATCAAAGGGTCAATTCCCTTGAGGTCCACAATCGACCATCCAATGGTTCATTTATGCTCAATAAGAGTAGAAATAAGCATATTCTCTTGTTCTTTCTCAAGGTGAGAAGAAATCACCACCAGGTATGTCTCATCTTGACTTAAGTAGACATATTTAAGATCAGCGGAAAAAGGTTTTTGGTCAAGCTTTGGTGCTTTGAGACTAGACAGTGGAGGCATTACATCAGTTTGGGGCAATTTCTCAAATTATGGCCTCACCGGTTAACTTCAAGTACTGGCGTAGCTGTTGAGTGCCAAATATTGCATATTTTACCCCATTTATATCTTGGTTTTATAAACATGATATTGCTTAATGGTATATTTTATACATGTTTGCATTGCAAGGTGAGTTTAAAAGCTTGGATTGAAAAGAATATTAAAACCATGGATTTGATACTCAAGAAACACCAATGCAAAGAATGGATCTTTGGAGACCAAAATTGAAGATTTCAAGACCCCAAGATCCAAGAAAGCCAAGTGGAGAAGGAAGGAAGTCGGAAGAACAAAGTGATGAAATTCACTTCATTACCTGTGTTATCGACCACTATTCGATGACATCGAAAACAGCTCGATGACATCGAATTTCTACAAGAAAATCAAGTTGGTTGCTAGACATATTGGATGCAATTCTCGATAAATCGAAGTCATGTTCGATGACTCGAAGAAGATGGTCGATGACATCAAAGCCTGTTCGATGACATCGAATTTATTGAAGAAATTGAAGCAACTTGCAGGACTATTTTGGACACATTTTTGATAGATCGAAGACCCTTCGATGGCATCGAAGGACTTCTCGATGACATTGAAGGAAGGTTCGATGACACAAGAACATACGCAATGCGAAAAAGTTACACAGTGCATAAAGGCACGACTTTCGAGATTTATGTTACCTTCGATGACATCGAAGGATGTTTGATGACATCGAAGCGTTACACAGAGCTTACGTGGAGTGCGTAAATTTGAGGCAGTTTTGTGATTTTACACGATGAAGGCTATAAATATGGGTTTCCATAACGATTTTTAGGATATCTAGGGTTTGGAGGAGCAGAGGAAAGGGTGGAGCCGTCATCTAAGAGTTTTTTCTTCCTTTCTTAGCTTTTAATACTTTCTTCTAGGGTTTTGAATCCAATCATGCCTATGGTTGGCTAAATCCCTTAGCTAGGGCTAAGGGGTGAAGCTTGTAGCGTGATTGGGATGTTTTTCTTATTTGGTTCTTGTTCTTGTTGAACTTCTTTGATTCTAATTTGATATTTAAGGAATACTTTTAGTTTTTAATGGTTTATTGTGACTCAAATTACAATAGATCTGCAATAGCTTTGAGTATCTTCTTTCTCTTATTTTGAGATTGTGGGATTGGTAAATCCCGTTGTTAGCCATTTTCTCCAGGGCATGGTTTTGTGATGGAATCCCTTCCAAACCTCATAATCCCCATTCATTAAGAATTAGGTCAATGAAAGTTTAGATTTGATCTTATTGATATATCTTCCAATTGGATAGGATAGGACTCCAATTCCAATTGAGTTCCTTGAATAAAATAAGGAAACATCCTAATAGCTACAAGTGGATCCTTGGAACCTTAGTTCCTACCTTTAAATTTATAAGTTTTAGTTAAACAATTCACAATTATTCTCTCTACAATTTCAGATTTAGATTCACATCTTTTTCTAGTTCTACTTCTAGTTGTTGTCAAAATACACACAAGATTAGTCCCTATGGATTCAACGTCGATCTTACTGAGAATATTACTACATCGCGATCATACACTTGGGGTTGTGAACAAGTTTTTGGCACCATTGTCAGGGATGAACGGCTGTGTTTTTCTAAAATTGATTAGTTTTGGAATTAGGTTAGGATTAGGGTTTAATTATTTTTTATTTTTAGATTAGAATTTTCCTTATTTATTTTTAGAAACTAACTTGTTTTTCTGTTTTGTAGGATCCTAATATAGAAACTTCTAATTTGGTAACTTCTTTTTAATTCTCTCTCTTTCTTTTCTAGATTTTTTAATTGCTTTAGTTTTTTCTCTCTTAGGTTCAGGTTAGCTTAGTTAATTAAGGGCTGAGAGTGTTTCATGCCCAAGTGAGTCCGTGATAACACTCGACGTCTCAATCAACCGGCCAATCAATCTTCGAATCCTCCTCAACCTAAGGTTGAGGAAATTCAGGATGAAAACGAGGTGCATCAAGCACTCCCGCCTCATACTTTATGAGATTATCATCAACCGGCGGGGGTGAGCACACCTTCTTGTATGGTTTTTCCAGAAAACATGGTAAACATGGACATTAAGCTAGGGGTGATCCAACTCCTTCCAAAGTTCCATGAACTTGAATCTGAAAGTCCATATTTACACATGAAAGAGTTTGATGAGATTATAGCCACTTTATACTTTCCTAATGTGTCTAAGGACACGGTTAGGCTAAAACTCTTTCCCTTTTCTTTGAAAGAAAAATCTAAGATGTGGTTGCACTCACTACGTCCATGATCCATTGGTAGATGAAACGACATGACAAGGGAGTTCATAAAGACATTCTTCCCATATCATAAAATGAACACCCTCAGAAAGTCAATCATAAACTTCACCCAAAAGGAAGATGAAACATTCTTCCAATGTTGGGAGCGGTTAAAGGATCCTGTCAGTTCATGCCCATAACACGGATTTGAAACGTGGCGCATAACATGTTTCTTTTATAATGGACTGACATCTTCCATGCGCCAAATGGTCAAGACAATGTGCAATGAGGAATTCATAAGCAAAGATGTCAATGATGTGTGGGATTATTTTGACAAGCTTGCTAAAAAAACACAATCATGGGACATCTCCCCAAGACTTAATACCACTTCTAAACCAATACAAACAAAGAAGAGGGGTGGAATGTATGCTCTGAGAGAAGAAGATGATATAAGTGCTAAAGTGGCCAATCTCACAAGGAAACTCAAGGCTATTGAACTTAAGAAGGACAAGGCTAAGGAAGTAGTTTGCGGTATTTGTGATTTCAACATTCATACGACTGAAAATTGTCCAACAATACTTGCCTTTCAAGAAATATTGAATGAGCAATCGAATGCCGCAAACAACTACTAAAGGCCTTTCAAGGGAACCACCTCAAACACATACAACTCTAACTGGAGAAACCATCCAAACTTCAGTTAGAGGAATGGGCAAACTGCTACTCCTCAAGGGATCCTTAACCAGTTTTTGGAACAAAAGAAGCCTCAGGAGGATCCAGTTTTGAAATACTTTCAAAATCAAGAGCTTTTTAATAAAGACACATTGCAAGCCTTTCAAAATCTTACTAAGGTTGTGCAATGAATTGAGTCACACTTGACGATTGGAGAGAAAGGGGTACTTCCAGTCCAACCTCTCCCCAATCCTAAGCCACAATATGAAGTTAGTGATCCAAGCTCTTCGAATCAAATGGAGCAAGCCAAATCTATCACCCCTCTTAGGAGTGGGAAGACCATTGAAAAAATCATTCCGGTTAGGGCTGAAAAGCTTAAGGACCCGGAAGAGGACAACAATGATAGATCTAGCACTGCTCCACAAGATTTAGAACCAGAACCTCAAGGAAAGCCAATTGCTTCATTCCCTCAACGGTTGGTCACACCAAAGCCTCTATCGAACTCTTATGATATTCTAGAGGTACTTAAGCAAGTAAGGTCAACATCCCTCTACTGGATGTCGTTAAACAAATTCCTTCATATGTCAAATTCTTGAAAGATCTATGCACTACCAAAAGACGGTAAAATATACAAAAGAAAGTGAGTGTCATCCTAAAGCAAGATGTACCACAAAAATACAAGGATCCCGGTAGCCCAACCATTACTTGCGTAATTGGGAACTATCAGATTAAGCATGCACTTCTTGATTTAGGACGGAGCGTAAAGCTGATTCCTTACTCGGTCTATGAACAACTAGGCCTTGGAGAATTAAAACCCACCAAAACTATATTGCAGCTGGCTGATCGCTTAGTTCGTGTACCAAGAGGGATAATAGAAGATGCGTTGCTCCAGGTTGACAAATTCTACTATCTAGTAGATTTTATCATCCTAGACACTCAACCCATCATGGATGTGAGTACTCAAATCTCTATTATACTGGGCCGTCCATTCCTTGCTACATCAAATGCAATCATTAATTGTAGGAATGGGGTCATGAGCTTATCTTTCGGGAATATGACATTGGAATTGAATATATTTTTCAATACGGCCAAACAGTCAGAGGATGATGATGATTCCTATGATATTAACATGATTAATTCCTTCGTTGAAGATGGAACACTCCTAACTCTATACCCTGATTCTCTAAAGATGTGCTTGGCCCACTCCACTGATTTAGACGATGATATGATTAGGGAGATGGATGCCTTGCTTGATACTACGCCAGTAACTGAAGTTAACCGGTGGAGGCCACAATTTGAGAAATTACCTCGAACCGATGTAGTGCCTCTACCGTCTAACTTCAAAGCACCTAAGCTTGACCTAAAACCTTTGTCTAACAACCCGAATCTTCAGGACCCGAGTATATGACCCGTGTCCCAAAAACCCGAGTGTTAACCTTCAAGGATGGTCAGACATAATATTTTTCTTTCATCAGAGTAAGCAAATGAGCATAGTGTGGACAAATCGACATAAAAGAAAATTTCATTATCATTCAAATGTGCAAGGAGCTGCCCATAATGACTTATACAAACCAATGTCTCCAAAATAATAAATACAAGAATTACATGATTTAAATACATGAGAAATAATAGAATGCATGTGGAATTGAGCCTTAAGACCCCTCAGCTCCTCAAAGTAGATACAGTCATGCGACCTCGGCCACCTGAACCCAACTCCTTATCAGCCCAAACTCGAAAATCACTTAAGCCACCTGTGCTACCTGTACGGTTATATATTTGATGGATGAGTGGCCCACTCAGTGTGAATTCCCCTCAAGATTACACATCGCCACATTAGGTAAGCATAGTTATGGAACAAAACATACAAAACAATACATGATACAGGTCTTATTAGATGCATGGATGCGTGAATGCAATCATCGCCCCGGGGATGCTCATCCGTGCGGACAGTGGGCCGTCACCCATGCAATCATCGAACCTGGGAAACATCAACCAGTCGGAATCATCGAACCTGAGAAACATCATCCAGTCGGAACAATGCGTGCTATGTATGCATGATTAGCCAAGTCATTATTAATCCATTTGCAACCAGTCAATTTAAATAAGCTCAAAGGTCACTACGGGGAGCACGTGGCCCAGCGTAGGCCGACAGCTCGGGCATAGGTCCCATACCACCATCCCCGGCTCATGAGACTACCATCTTAAGATGTTTAATGGAAACCTATCGACTAGTGGCCAATCATATTACAGTATATGGGGGCTACCATCGCATGGTTGCACAGTATAAATCATCGAACCCATATAGGGAAAATATCAAATAAAACCACGTAGGGTGAATATCAAATTATGCCACATAGGGCGAATATCAAAACCATACGATGAAAACTATCCTTAAAACCCATTGAGCACAATAACCCTGGATGGTAGGCCCACATCCATGATCCATCTAGACCACCACTCAATAACCACCAAGTCGAAGGTCCATTACAATCACAACTAGTCAAGTTACATCCCAAGTATGGGTGTACATTTATATGTGGGAATTTCCCACTAATGTACCAGTTTAAAGTCCATAAGAAATACACAGATAATCCACAAGCATGAACAGATATATAGGATGAAAATTAAGTAGGCAATACAACAATTTAATTTCCACTAGCTAACACATGTGACTATAAGAGAGAGATATCAATTATGAATTTAAATAAAAAACTATAACTTAAGCTAATGAGAAGATGGAAAGCTCAAGGGGAAGAATCATCACCTTATACTTTAAATCGCCTTCTAGCGTCGTTAAGTGCTTGCGCTCTTAGGGTTGTATCCTATCACAAGTTATGAAATTGTACAATTAGATTCGAGTTCCATACACTCATGGCCTAAGGCTTGAATTGCTTGTTCTTAGGATTCGATGTATAATTAAGATTTCATCCTGGAGTTTAGCCTTAGACTTAGATTTTAGGGTTTGAACTCTACCTGGTGCATTAGTTAAAATTAAATCTTAATAATTATAAGAATACTATTAGCATTGGGGTTATAAGTCATATATGCTAATCATGGTAATAATGATAGTTCCTACATTCATATAGAGTATACCGATACTAGGTTCTATACCTAGACCCAAACCCAACACACAAAGTATCAACCTAGGGTTTAGGTTACCTAGGCTTAAGATTTTATCCTAGAGTTTAGGTTTAGATTATAGAATTTGAACTCTATTTTGTGTAGCCATTTATCAAAGGGAGTAGTAAATGAATAAGAATAACCAATTAAATTAGTTATTGATTTAGGAATATCAACAATAGCTACTAATATATTAAATTACCTAACAACAACCCTTGATGGATCATATTGCTAATAATTTCAAAAACAATTAGTAATATTAACAATATTCTTAACATTTAGCCCATGTGGCACTAATAGTCATTTTTATGAAAATAAATAGCATGGTCTAGCGTTAATAATAATATTTTAAGGATGACTAGGTAAAATACTAATATTTTAATAGTGAAGATTTTTATATGAAACAACTAGTACTCATATGAATAACTTTCTAATGGTCAATCATATCTAATCTTTGTAATCCCAGAGATGGTAATAACAATAGCAACGATAACTAATATAAATTGAAAGAGAAACATGGGCTAAATGTTAAGAATATTGTTAATATTACTAATTGTTTTTGAAATTATTAGCAATATGATCCATCAGGGGTTGTTGTTAGGTGATTTAATATATTAGTAGCTATTGTTGATATTCCTAAATCAATAACTAATTTAATTGGTTATTCTTATTCATTTACTACTCCCTTTGATAAATGGCTACACAAAATAGAGTTCAAATTTTATAATCTAAACCTAAACTCTAGGATGAAATCTTAAGCCTAGGTAACCTAAACCCTAGGTTGATACTTTGTGTGTTGGGTTTGGGTCTAGGTATAGAACCTAGTATCGGTATATTCTATATGAATGTAGGAACTATCATTATTACCATGATTAGCATATATGACTTATAACCCTAATGCTAATAGTATTCTTGTAATTATTAAGATTTAATTTTAACTAATGTACCAGGTAGAGTTCAAACCCTAAAATCTAAGTCTAAGGCTAAACTCCAGGATGAAATCTTAATTATACATCGAATCCTAAAAACAAGCAATTCAAGCCTTAGGCCATGAGTGTATGGAACTCGAATCTAATTGTACAATTTCATAACTTGTGATAAGATACAACCCTAAGAGCGCAAGCACTTAACGACGCTAGAAGGCGATTAAAAGTATAAGGTGATGATTCTTCCCCTTGAGCTTTTCATCTTCTCATTAGCTTAAGTTATAGTTTTTTATTTAAATTCATAATTGATATCTCTCTCTTATAGTCACATGTGTTAGCTGGTGGAAATTGAATTGCTGTATTGCCTGCTTAATTTTCATCCTGTATATTTGTTCATGCTTGTGGATTATCTGTGTATTGCTTATGGACTTTAAACTGGTACATTAGTGGGGAATTCCCACATATGAATGTACACCCATACTTGGAATGTAACTTGACTAGTTGCGATTGTAATGGACCTTCGACTTAGTGGTTATTGAGTGGTGGTCTAGATGGATCATGGATGTGGGCCTACCATCCAGGGTTATTGTGCTTAATGGATTTTAAGGATAGTTTTCATCGTATGGTTTTGATATTCGCCCTATGTGACATATTCTGATATTCACCCTACGCGATTTTATTTGATATTTTTCCTATATGGGTTCGATGATTTATACTGTGCAACCATGCGATGGTAAACCCCATATACTGTAATATAATTGGCCACTAGTCGACAGGTTTCCATTAAACATCCTAAGATGGTAGTCTCATGAGCCAGGGATAGTGGTATGGGACCTATGCCCGAGCTGTCGGCCTACGCTGGGCCATGTGCTCCCCGTAGTGACCTTTGAGCTTATCTAAATTGACTGGTTGTAAATGGACTAATAATGACTTGGCTAATCATGCATACATAGCATGCATTGTTTCGACTAGATGATGTTTCCCAGGTTCGATGATTCCGACTGGTTGATGTTTCCCAGGTTCGATGATTGCATGGGTGACGGCCCACTGTCCGCACGGATGAGCATCCCCGGGGCGATGATTGCATTCACGCATCCATGCATCTAATAAGACCTATATCATGTATTGTTTTGTATGTTTTGTTCCATAACTATGCTTACCTAATGTGGCGATGTGTAATCTTGAGGGGAATTCACACTGAGTGGGCCACTCATCCATCAAATATATAACCATACAGGTAACACAGGTGGCTTAAGTGATTTTCGGGTTCGGGCTGATAAGGAGTTGGGTTCAGGTGGCCGAGGTCGCATGACTGTATCTACTTTGAGGAGCTGAGGGGTCTTAAGGCTCAATTCCACATGCATTCTATTATTTCTCATGTATTTAAATCATGTAATTCTTGTATTTATTATTTTGGAGACATTGGTTTGTATAAGTCATTATGGGCAGCTCCTTGCACATTTGAATGATAATGAAATTTTCCTTTATGTCGATTTGTCCACACTACGCTCATTTGCTTACTCTGATAAAAGAAAAATATTATGTCTGACCATCCCTGAAGGTTAACACTCGGGTTTTTGGGACACGGGTCATATACTCGGGTCCTGAAGATTCGGGTTGTTACACTTTGCCCACTGATTTAAAATATGTCTATTTAGGTCAAGATGAGAACTATCCGGTGGTGATTTCTTCGCACCTTGAGCAGGAACGGGAGAGTATGCTTATCGCTACTCTCATTAAGCATAAAGGAGCCCTTCGATGGTCGATTACGGACCTCAAGGGAATCGATCCTTTGATTTGTACTCACCGCATTTATTTGCAGGAGAATACGAAAACCTCCTGGCAATCACAATGTAGATTAAATCCAAACATGAAGGAAGTGGTTAAGGCCGAGGTTCTCAAGCTATTGGATGTGGGGTATCATATACCCTATATCAGATAGTCAATGGGTGAGTCCAACTTAGGCGGTTCCTAAAAAGTCCGGAATCACCATCGTAGCCAATACTAATAATGAACTCGTGCCAACTAGAGTCACTACTAGTTGGAGAATGTGCATTGACTACAGGAAGTTAAATACTGTTACGAGGAAGGACCACTTTCCTTTTCCCTTCATTGACCAAATCTTGGAAAGGCTAGCTAGCCACTTGTACTCTTGCTTCCTTGACAGGTATTCGGGATACAACCAAATAGAGATAGCCCTTGAAGATCAGGAAAAGACCACATTCACATGTCCCTTTGGCACCTTTGCTTACCGAAGGATGTCATTCGGACTATGTAATGCACCCACCACTTTTCAGTGATGCATGTTGAGTATTTTCTCTGACATGGTGGGGTAATATTTAAAGGTCTTCATGGATGACTTCTCTGTCTTTGGTCCATCCTTCAGCGAATGCTTGGAAATCTGAAAATTGTGTTGAAGCAATGTGAAGAAAAGAATTTGGTACTGAATTGGGAGAATTGTCATTTCATGGTTCGCAAGGGAATTGTTCTTGAACATATCATCTCGTCCAAGGGAATTGAGGTAGATAAGGCAAAAATTGATCTTATCTCTAACCTACCTTCACCTAAGAGCATACAAGACATGCGATCCTTCTTAGGACATGCAAGATTTTACAGTTGATTCATAAATGACTTTAGTCATCTCTCTCATCCTTTATGTAATCTTCTTCAAAAGGATATACCATACGAGTGGACTGAGCAATGTCAAGAAGCTTTTTCTAAGCTCAAGGTCATGTTGACTACCGCACCTATCATGCAGCCACCCACCCGACTGGAGCATTCCTTTTGAAATTATATGTGATGTGTCTAAGTATGCTATTAGGGCGGTGTTAGGCTAGAGAAAAGAAAAGAAGCCCTACGTTATTCATTATGCAAGTAGAACTCTAAATCCTGCCCAAGTGAATTACTCTACTACGGAAAAAAAACTCTTAGCTATGGTATTCGCTTTAGATAAATTTAGATCCTATTTAATTGGATCTAAGATCATCATCTACATTGATCATGTGGCGCTCAAGTCCCTTCTTTCTAAGAACGATGTTAAGCCCCGCTTGATAATATGGATCATCCTACTCCGGTTTAATTTAGAAATAAAAGATAACAAGGGAGTAGAAAATGTAGTGGCTGACCATCTTTCGAGACTTAACCTCTCTGATTCCCTTGAGACGACACCCATAAACGACATGTTCCCTAACGAACAACTATTTAAACTCTCCTACTTACCTTGGTTCCCTGATATTGTAAATTATCTTGCTATAGATTTCACACCGACACATTGGACTGCGTAAGATAAGAAAAAGTTCTTCGTCGAGGTATGTCAGTTCTTCTGGGATGATCCATACTTGTTTAAAGATTGTCCAGACCAAATTCTAAGGAGATATGTACCAGATAATGAACACCAAAGTGTCATCTCCTTTGTCATTCTCAGGCATATGGTGGTCACTTTTTTGCTAAAAATACCACGACCAAAATTCTGCAGTGCGGCTTTTACTGGCCCACTCTGTTCAAGGACACTCATGAGTTTTGTAAAGCTTGTGAGCGTTATCAAAAATTAGGTGCATTGTTCCAACGTAATATGATGCCTCTAAACCCAATTCTTATTATTGAAGCATTTGATTGCTGGAGCATTGATTTCATAGGACTGTACCCCCAATCCTTTGGGAATTTATATATTTTACTAGCAACAGATTATGTCACTAAATGGGTCGAAGTAATCCTATGCTAGAATAATAACCATTAAATGGTCATTAAATTCTTAAAAGAAAACATCCTCTCCCGATTCGGAACGCTTCGGGCCATTATTAGTGATGGAGGCTCACATTTCTATAATAAGTCATTTTCAAACTTAATAAAGAAATGTGGCATCTCTCATAAGGTGAGCACTCCAAACCACCCACAATAAGTGAGCAAGCTGAGATTTTCAATAGGAAAATTAAACACATTTTGGAAAAGATGGTTAACCCTGATGAAAGGATTGGTCAATCCAATTGACCGATGCTTTATGGGCTTACCGTACAGCCTTTAAAACCCCCACTAAAATATCTCCCTTTAGACTCGTCTATGGGAAAGCTTGCTACTTGCCTGTGGAATTGGAACATAGAGCCTACTAGGCTATTAAGAATTTGAACTTTGATATTTGGACAATGCTGGCTCGCTGCACAAACTACAATGAATGAACTCGAGCATATCCGGAATGACCCATATGAGAACTCGAGAATTCAGAAGGATAGGATGAAGGTGTTGCATGACAAGAACATCTTTCGAAAATCATTCTTGACTGGTCAAAAGTCCTTTTGTACAATTCTCGGTTACATCTTTTTCCAAAAAAATTCCAATCTCGTTGGATTGGCCCTTTCACTGTTACTAATGTCTATCCTCATGGGGCCGTAGAGATAAAGAATCCAACAAATGGTAATGCCTTCAAAGTAAACGAACATTGGTTAAAGCCGTTTATTGAGAAATTTGATTCAGAGGATATGTCCATGCCTCTGACTAATCCTGTATACCAGGATTGATATCCTAGTCTGATGGAGGTGTAGATAGGTTTATTACTTTCATATGATTTAGGACTACGGTAGTTTTCTTTCAATCTTTTTTTTTTTTTTTTTTTGTGCTAACCCATTTCATGTTGAGATTCCTGAAAAAGCCTCAGAATTCCGTCTTTAGGTACTACCTTTCCTTCACTTCTCCTCTATTTTCATTACCTCATATACATTGCATGCTTATATCTTTTACATTGAGGACAATGTTGATTTTAGGTTGGGGGAGTGGATTAGGTAAACTAATCGAGCGTTTTCTTAGTTTTGAGCAAAAATTGTGAAAATTTTCAAATTTTCAAGATAAAAACCTGTTCAAAAATGATAATTTATGTATTTAAGAATGCTTTGAGTATGATGATGAGCTAGATATTGAATTTTGAATTGTTGAAGTTTGATCAACTAAGTAATCTATCACCTAAGTTCTCGTACTCAATTGATTAAGAGAAAGTTTGAATATCATGATAATCTAAATCAAAGACACGTTCAATTTGCTTTCTATGAATAGTATTAGAATTTCTTATTGTTAGTATGATGATCATTGAAAGATATTGAGAATCGAGTCTGGAGAATTTTATCCACCTTAAAAGATGAAAAACTAGTTAAAAACAGGAGATTGACAAAAAGGTCAAAAATGAAAAGAATAAAGAATGAAAGCATCTTTGAAGGGAATGAAAAATGTCTCTGAAAAGAATGTAAAAGTTTGAAAAGAATGAATAAGAGTGGCCGTCGATATAAAATCTAAAACTGAAAAAAGAAGGAAAAGAGGATAAGTTCAGAATCAGTACTTCAATTTTCAACCAATCTTAAAGTGATGAGCATGGCTAACATTATGAAAAGATAGTATTTTTATGGGAAGTTGATTATCACCAAGCACATTGGAAAACTTGGTATACGCACTTATGCTCTGAGTTAAATGATAAAGAACCTATTTGATTGATTGCTTATATGAATCAGATCTACGTTTTCAAAATCTCACTTTCTCGTCTTGACTCTACTCATTCATACATGATTGTACAAAAGATTATTTTTTGAAAAAGGGTTTTGAGCTTGATATTGAAGATTATTTCACGATGCTAGTTGGGGAGTGTGTTGAGTGCCAAATATTGCATATTTTACCCCATTTATATCTTGGTTTTTTAACATGATAATGCGTAATGGTATATTTTATACATGTTTGCGTTGGAAGGTGAGTTTAAGAGCTTGGATTGAAAAGAATATTAAAAGCATGGATTTGATGCTCAAGAAACACCAAAGTAAAGAATGGATCTTTGGAGACCAAGATTGAAGATTTCAAGACCCCAAGATCCAAGAAAACTAAGTGGAGAAGGAGGAAAGTCAGAAGAATAAAGTGTTGAAATTCACTTCATTACCTGTGTCATCGACCACTGTTCGATAACATCGAATCCATCATTCGATGACATCGAATTTCTACAAGAAAATCAAGTTGGTTGTTGGACATATTGGATGCAATTCTCAATAAATCGAAGTCATGTTCGATGACTCAAAGAAGATGCTCGATGACATTGAAGCCTGTTCGATGGCATCGAATTTATTGAAGAAATTGAAGCAACTCGTTGGACTGTTTTGGACACATTCTTGACGGATTGAAGACCCTTTAATGGCATTGAAGGACTTCTCAATGACATCAAAGGAAGGTTCGATGACACAAGAATTAACGCAGTGAGTAAAGGCGCGACTTTCGAGATTCATGTTACCTTCGATGACATCGAAGGATGTTCGATGATATCGAAGCATTACGCAGAGCTTATGCGGAGTGCATAAATTGGAGACGGTTTTGCAATTTTGTGCGATGAAGGCTATAAATATGGGTTTTCACGCGATTTTTTTAAGGATATATAGGGTTTTGAGGAGTAGAGCAAAGGGTTGGAGCCATCATCCAAGAGTTCTTTCTTCCCTTCTTCCTAGTTTTTAATGCTTTCTTCTAGGGTTTTGATTTCAATGTCTATTGTTCATAACCCCAAGTGTAGGGTCGCGATGTAGTAATAATCTTGGTAAGACCGAGGTCGAATCTATAGGGACTAATCGCGTGTGTATTCTGAAAGAAACTAGAATCAAAACTAGAAAAAGATGTGAATCTAAATCTGGAATATAAGGAAGTAATTGTGAGGTATTTAATTAGAAATTTAAGAATTCAAAGGTGGGAACTAGGGTTTTCAGGGATCCACTTGTAGCTATCAGGATGTTTCCTTATTTGATTCAAGGAGTATAATTGGAATTGGAGTCCTATCCTATCCAATTGGAAGATATATCAATAAATTCAAATATGAACTTTCATTTACCTAATTTTTAATGGATGAGAGTCGTGAGGATTGGAAGTGATTCTATCACCTAGTCATGCCCAAGAGACAATGCCAAACAATAAGATATACCAATCTCACAACCAAACATAGGAGAATTGGGAAGATTAGAAGACATTCCATGTAACATCCCGGATTTTTGCCAACCTGGGATTAGACGTCCTTAGGCAATGGGTTGCTCCTAACACCTTATTAATTCGTCAGTACTGAACCCCACAGTCTAAAGTCGCTTCTGAACCCATTTCCTTCACAAATGTCACCCTTCACTACCTTGTTCTTTCAATTTTTCTAAGCACTTTCATCCTAGACACTATCTTAAACTAGCTAAGTAGTATAACTTGGATCACTTTATATACAAACTACAAAGGCCCAGGTACCACCTCAGACAGAAATCATACAGGACTATATCCTTTAGAAATTAGGCGAGAATTAGCTAGTGCTAAAGTAGAGTACCTGTGAAATTAGCACCAATCGCTTTAAATACGATCTGCAAGACCTAAAACTTGTAAAATCATTGATGCTAGGTTACCTAAAATCTAGGATCAATCTCATTACCCTGCTGCTCTCGGGAGCATCTCGAAACTCCGTATCGGATCTGGACCGCATGTCGGAAGTCCGATTAACACAAAGTTAAGGAACTAGGACCGCCTCGCTGGGCTTGACAACCATCTCGAAAATCAAATCCAGATAATGTCCCAACGCTATTCGCTTGAGCTCGGAGTGAAGAGTGTGAGAAATGTGAAATTAATTCAAAATAAAATATCTTGAATAGTAATCTGGCACCACTTGCTTGCGGATCAGTATTAAGCAACCAGACCGTCAGAATCAGACCAAATTACACCCTCGGATCAGGAGAAATTTCATACACATTTACATGTACTCGGAATCTCCGATCGAGATCCGCTGACCATTGAACTGAAACTGATCGGCCACGTGTGATCTGGAATCCCGACCGAAACGAAAACTTAATAGAACATAGATCCAGCGTTGGTGAGCTTAAGTCCGACCTTTGGCTCAAGGAGGCCCGCCAGAAGTCCTCTGTTGAGCTGAAACCAGCTCACTTTGGTTATAAACTAAGTATACTTTGACCTGGAGTCTATTTCGGTGAGTTTTTAGACTATATAAGGACCTTAAACCCTCTCTCTTGGCAGCCATACAAATTTGAGATTGAGAGAGAGAAAAGAGAGAGAAAGTGTGGGAGCAGTGGGAGAATCTCCCTGCCACTCTTCCATGTCGCTATTCGGGCTCCACCGCCTGATTCTCATCGCTTTCCCGGCGTTTCCGGCATCATTTCTAGGTAAGGAACCCTAACCCTAATCTGTTTTGGGGTTTAGACAGTTGTAGGTTGTGAAATAGATAACCTATTTCGTTCTATAAGTTGCCAAACTGCCGAATACGGAAGCTTAGCAAACCTATCGACTCCGTTACGATTCTACGACAAAAGGGTGCGGACTTTAGGTGTATAGGTTATGGTTTTCAACGCTTTCAATGTCAGATAATGATAGATTCATGATCTGTATGCAATTGCACATGTACAAAGTGCTGTCTGTTTTCCGTTTCGATTAAAGATGAAAAATATGGAATTCTACATACTCTAGGTATTTGTAGAAAGTACGATATACGTATATTTTTTGGAAATAATTTTGACATGTTTATTTGTTATATGGATATACGATATATGGATAAAATACTTATTTGGCAAAAGAATTCGCCTAAATACATGTTTTACTTATATACACTATGTATGTTGAAATTGCGTATTCTAGAAAATACTGTATACGTATAAATTTTGGAGATGTATTTATCATGATTATTTGTTGTAGTAATATATTATACAAGGATAAAATACTCGCTTGGCTAAAGGATAGCCCTAATACATGTTTTACTAACATACACCATATATGTTGTAATAGTGTATTCTAAGTGTTTGTGAAAATGGCTGAATGAGTATAGAATTCTCATTCGTGCTCGCCATGACTAATTGTCATGGATATATGATTGTTGTATTGGCGATACCCCTTTGACGAAAGGATTTGCCCTAAATCACGCCACGACCAATATACACTATATATGCTAAAATGTGTGGCCCAAGTGTTTGTGGAAATGACTGAATGAATATGGAACCTGGATTCCTGCTTGCCATGACTATCCGTCGTGGGTGTACGTGTGTTATGATTGGGGCAACTCCCTAGTGAAAGGATTTGGCCTAATGCCTATGTGATCGACATATGTCATGTATGTTGATGTATGTTTGTTTAAGTGTGTCTTGAAATGTATGAATGAGTAGTAGTTAGCAAATTGTAATGTATAAGGGTGTTGAGATATGATTCTCAACCTCTTTTAACTATGTGTATGATCTCCTTGGATAGTTGTGTGATTAGGAATTGAACATGTACAAACTCATGCTTGTGTTGTGCTTCATAACATGCTCAACTGCTTTATGATTTTAACTATGTAATGCATATGTTTAAATTTATATTTACGTTGTATGATCCGTCATGGGTGATGGGGGAGTGGAGCAACGAGTGCGTGCAACAGCCCTGACAGCCCTAAACGGATAATACCAGACCTTGATTGTATGAGTTGAATCTTGATCTACTACTGTTTTATCTATCTGCACTTGATTGTGTTTGAGGCTATGATTATAGTCCAGACAATCGGTACCAGAATTGAATTCGTGGTTGTGATTCATTTTGCCACGTGAGATGTGTTCGACGAACCCGAGTCGTACTTCGGTTGACGATAGTGGTTGGCCACACGAAGTACTTATGCGCTTCATATCATCCAACTTGTTGTGCGCTCGAGCTAGCCAAGCTCGTCAAGTAACCCGATCTGTCTAATGTATGTTCACCATGTTTGGACGCTACTGCTTGAACCTAGGGTACCAAACTTACCAGTGAAATCCCTTTTAACCATGGTACCTCGATCCGCTAAGACTCATGAGCCGGGCATGGTGGTATGGGACACCGTGGTCGATCTGTCGGCCTACGCTGGGGCCACGTGCCTCCCCGTAGTGACCATTGAGCAACCAAACTCGTGAGCCGAATACGGTGGTATGGGACACTATATTCGAGCTGTCGATACTTACGGCGAGAGCCGAGTACGGTGAGACCTGTACTCGTGCTGACGGGCGACGAGTCCTCTGTAGTATCTTCGAGTGTACTCCGAGGTCTATGATTGGCGACGAGCCCTTCACAGCAACTAGAGTATGAGTTGAGCCGAGTACGGTGAGACCTGTAGTCGAGCTGACGGCCAACGATTGAGCCGAGTACGGTGAGACCTGTATTCAAGCTGACGGCCAGCAATTGAGCTGCATGCGGTGAGATCTGTATCCGTGCTGACGGGTGACGAGCCCTTTGTGATGCCTTCGCTATGCCTCTCAAACCATAATATCGTATGAGATAAACTAGGACTGACGACCCTAGAATGGATCATGTTTGGGAATGATACAAGGGAGGTACATTAGTTTTCCAATACTACTATTTGAAATGGACTAATAATAACTCGGTAATCATGCTCATCATCGCACCGCATGTGCCTAGCAGATGTGGAGCACTGAGGGAGGTATGCATTCGCGAACGTAAGATGATGTCGCATGAGGGTGGTTTGGCAAGGGCATACATCATCATGTCATTTCATACTTGCATTTAATAAGAGTAGCTAAACTTGTTTGATTGTACTGCTTTATCATTACTGCTTGATTGAATTGATAACATGTTAACCTATGCTTTATTGTTCCACTGAGTTGATCACTCACTCCCACGTTACGGGACGGTGTTTGCAACACCAACCAGATTTGTTGAGTTTCAGGTGTTGGCGATGCTTATGAAGCAGAGCCGAACTACTACTATGATGTTGAGGAGTTCTCCTACATGTAATCTCTGACAGGTCTATGAAGACCTGGTATTGTATTGACGGGGCTACGGTACTTGGGATAGGAGACATTACACTTCCTCACATTTGGTATATTTTAGAACTGTACTTGTAATTATTTAACCTGGTAATGTTATCACACTCTGGAGACTCATCATAGTTTATATATTTTATCTATCTATCACAGTCTTCCGCTTGCAAATTTAACTGTCTCTGGAGTATGATATGTTGTTTTGTCTTAATCTCACTCATGTTCAATGCACGAATACAGTCAACATTCAATCATCATTCATTTTGTTGCATAAGTGATGTTCTGGAACTCGGGAGTTGAGTTTATGCTCGACCCCCGATTTTCAGGGCGTTACATTCCATCACCCAACCATGCCCAAGGGACGATGGTGAACAATAGGATTTCCTAATTTCACAATCTCAAAGCATGAAAAGAAGATACTCAAAGCTATTGTAGATCTATTGTAATTTGAGTCACAACAATAAAAATTAAAAGTATTCCCTAAATATCAAATTGGAATTAAAAAGGTTCAACAAGAACAAGAACAAACAAGAAAAACATCTCAATCACGCTACAAGCTTCCCCCTTAGCCCTCGCTAAGGGATTTAGCCAACCATAGGCATGATTGGATTCAAAACCCTAGAAGAAAGCATTAAAAACTAAGAAGAAAGGAAGAAATAACTCTTGGATGATGGCCCCACCCTTTGCTCTGCTCCTCCAAACCCTATATATCCTAAAAATCGCATGAAAACCCATATTTATAGCCTTCACCACACAAAATCGCAAAACCGCCTTGAATTTACGCAGTCTATAACTCTGTGTAACTTGTTCGATGTCATCGAACGTCTTTCGATGTCATCGAAGGGTGTTCAAATTTCAAAAGTTGCGCCTTTACGCATAGCGTAACTTTTTCGCACTATGTAAATCCTTGTGTCATCGAACCTTCCTTTAATGTCATAGAGAAGTTCTTCAATGCCATCGAAGTGTCTTCGATCCATCAAGAATGTGTCCAAAACAGTCCAGCAACTTGCTTCAATTTCTTCAATAAATTCGATGCCATAGAACTGCCTTCAATGTCATCGAGCATCTTCTTCGAGTCATCGAACATGACTTCGATTCATCGAGAGTTGCATCTAATATGTCCAGCAACCAACTTGATTTTCCTGTGAAAATTCGATGTCATCAAGCTGTGGTCGATGTCATCGAACCGTGTTTTCGATGTCATAACAGGTGGTCGATGACACAGATTTTGAAGTGAATTTCAACACTTTGTTTTTCTGACTTCCTTCATTCTCCACTTGGTTTTCTTGGATCTTGGGGTCTTGAAATCTTCAATCTTGGTCTCCAAAGATCCATTCTTTGCTTTGGCAATTCTTGAGCCTTAAATTCATGCTTTTAGCATTCTTTTCAATCCAAGCTCTTAAACTCACCTTGCAACACAAACATGTATCAAATATACTATTAAGCATTATCATGTTTACAAAACCAAGATATAAATGGGGTCAAATGTGCAATATTTGAGTCTCAACATCTATGGTTGGCTAAAGCTCTTAGCTAGGGCTAAGAGGTGAAGCTTGTAACATTTTTGGGATGTTTTTCTTGTTTGATTCTTATTCTTGCTGAACTTCTTTAATTCTAATTTGATATTTAAGGAATAATTTTAGTTTTTAATGGTTTGTTGTGACTCAAATTACAATAGATCTGCAATAGCTTTGAGTATCTTCTTTCTCTTATTTTGAGATTGTGGGATTGGTAAATCCTGTTGTTAGTAATTGTCTCCAGGGCATGGTTTTGTGATGGAATCCCTTCCAAACCTCACAATCCTCATCCATTGAGAATTAGATCAATGAAAGTTCATATTTGATCTTATTGATATATCTTCCAATAGGATAGGATAGGACTCCAATTCCAATTGAGTTCCTTGAATCAAATAAGGAAACATCCTAATAGTTGCAAATGGATCCTTGGAACCCTAGTTTCTACCTTTAAATTTACAAGTTTTAGTTAAACAATTCACAATTATTCTCTCTACAATTTCATATTTAGATTCACATCTTCTTTTAGTTCTACTTCTAGTTGCTTTCAGAATACACACAAGATTAGTCCCTTTGGATTCAACCTCGGTCTTACCGAGATTATTACTACATCGCGACCCTACACTTGGGGTTGTGAACAGTAGCATCAAGCATGGTATCCATCTCTCTAATCATGTCATCATTTAAATCAGGGGAGTGGGCCAATCATGTCTCTAGAGTGTCAGAGTATAGAGTCAAAAGTGTTATATCTTCCACGAAAGAATCGATCATGTTAATGTCGTGGGCATCATCATCATCATTTGACTATTTGTTCATATTGAAAAAGATGTTGAGCTCCAATGTCATATTTCCAAAAGATAGATTCATAATCTGATTCCTACAATTAATGATAGCATTTGATGTAGCAAGGAATGGGTGAACAAAAATGACAGGTATTTGAGTGCTCACATCCACGATGGGTTGAGTATCCAGAACAATAAAATCTACTAGGTATTAGAATTTATCAACCTGGACCAACACATCCTCAATTATCCCTCTCGGTACGCGAACTGATTGATCAGCAAGTTATAACGTGGTCCGGGTGGGTTTTGATTCACTAAGACCCAGTTGCTTGTAGACCGAGTAAGGAATCAGATTTACATTCGCCCCCAAGTCAAGAAGTGCATGCTTAATCCGGTAATTTTCAATTACACAAGCGATGGTTGGGCTAATTAGATCTTTGTATTTTTGTGGCACATCTTGCTTGAGGATGGCACTCCTTTTTTTCTGTCAAAAAGATTTTCTTTTATATGTTTTTTTTGTCTATTGGTAGTGTATAGATCTTTTAGAAATTTAGCATATGAAGGGATTTGTGTAACGGCATCCAGTTGAGGGATGTTGACCTTCACTTGTTTAATCATGTCTAGAACATCCTGAGAGTCAGAAAGAGGTTTTGGTACAATCAACTGCTGGGGGAATGGCACAATCGGCTTACTTTGAGGTTCCAGTTCCAACCCATTTAGGGCATTGCTAGCTCTATCATTCTCAATCTCTTTCAGGTTCTTAGGCTTTTCAATCCTTATAGGAATAGATTTGTCAATTGTCTTTCAACTCCTAAGAGTGGTGATAGACTTGGATTGCTCCATTTGATTTGAAGAGCTTGGGTCACTAATTTCACATTGTGGTCTTGGATTGGTGAGGGGTTGAGGTGGAAGCATGTTAGTGCTATTATATGATACCTCTTTGATTGTCAAATTTTGTGTGTCAAAACCTTGGTATGTTCTATGTGTGTGTTCTATGTTTAAGACAACCATGGACTCTTCAAGCGGCTTCAAGAAGATATAAAGTTCAAGATATAAAGAAGAAGATATAAAGAAGAAGATATAAAGAAGAAGATACAAAGAAGTCACGGCATTCTTTATTGGTTATTCAAGTTCAAGATAAATGTTGGTGTCAAGTGTTTGGACGACTCTGACTTCAAGTTCAAGTGGTTGGACGACTCGTACTTCAGGCTTTAAGTACTAAAAGATTTATCATTCGTTGAATGAAGTAGAGTTCAATGTCCATACTTCATTATTCAGGTTTGATAGACCATAGTCACTGACCTTAGGGTAGGTCACTTTGGATACATTATCTAAATGTATTTAAACATGTGTTTGAGCTGCTCTTAGACTAGTCCTGGTTCTGGTTCGACCAGTCCTAGCACTGGCTCGACCTGTCTAAGAATTTCCTAGACCAGTCTTGGAATTGCTCAAATTTATCGGATTTTCTGGTTCGCTCACGACCAGTCTTGAAGTCTGCACGACCGGTCGTGGAACGGCCTCGACTCGAAGCTCGACCAGTCGTGGAGCCTCGGCTCAAACTCCAGCGACTAAATTCACTGTTGCTCGACCAGTCGAGAAGGGGTCTCGACCGGTCGTGGAGGACCTTCGACCAGTCGTGGACTGCCTACGACCAGTCGTACATCGGTTTTCCTGAATCCGCGCAGAAATTCAAAAATCTGTTTCTTCTAAGACCAGTCGTGGGAACTTCTAGACCAGTCGAAGACGAATTTCTGTAACTATAAATAGCACACGAATTTCAGAGTTTATTCATTGAAAATTCTATAAAAGCAAGGTTCCACTCTGAGATAAGTCGTGTTTAAATTTAAGCTAATTTGCGCTTCATTCTAATTCCTTTTGTTAGCTTTTTATATTTGATTTTATTCTAAATTCCAATCCTATTTGAAAAGGGGAAATCGTGTATTCCTTCTTCTTGGAATTAAAATCAAATAGAGCTAGCCCTTTGAGATTTCATTTAAAATCAATTAGAACTTAGAACCTCAATAATTTGAGTATTGGACATTGAACTATCATCTCTACTCTGATCGGTTCTTCCGGGCTACTGCAAAAGGATAAGATCCAGGTATTTTACAATTCCTGTAATTTCTGTTTTGGTTTTTTATGAGATTTGCCAGAAAAATCTCTATGTGTATGGTTATCTGAGGAGAGCCAGAAAACTCAGATTGAGGGTTTTTTTTTAATTGTGTAAGCCCAAGTGACAAAGACACAATTGTGAAGGTTTTTGGTAAACCTGTGAAAACCAGTTTTATTAGAGAATGCTAATATCCCCTGTGTGAGGATATTAGGAGTGGAGTAGCATTCTGTGTGGCTGTTTGAGAACAGTTGGTGAACACACAGGCGAACCACTATAACTTCTTGTCTTGTGGATTGAATGTTTTCTTTTATCATTCAGTTCTATTTTCCTTGTGGATGTGAATGTTGTAACAGTTTGAAATTACAAGCAAGTGTGGGAATGTTGTAATAATTTAGTGATTTATTTCTACAATTTATTTCCAGCAATTCTTTTTATTGATTCAAGCTTTAAATTCCAAATTGTTCCAGCAAGGTTGCCCTGCCATTTTTATGGTGTATGGTTGTCCCTAGAACAAGACATTTGTAAATTCAATTTATTCAGTGCAGTTTGTATTTGTTTCTTTATTCCTCTTTGATTTGTGTATTTGATACAAAGACATTTCTAGACATAAGGTTGTCCTACCATAAACACTGAGTTTTTGGTGAAAGGTTGTCCTTAGAACAACATTTGTATCAACCACTCAATTTCAATTGTTTGAGGTTGTATTTCATTTCTGCATTACAATTTATTTAATTAGTTCATTGGCTATCATATTTCGTTAATTCCGCTATTATAAGTTTTTATTTGGCATTGTCCTATTCACCCCCCCTCTAGGACATTTAGCTTGGCCATTTCAAGTGGTATCAAAGCCTAATAGCTCGCTTTTTCTTTGTATTTGGATTTATTTCTGAGCTAACGATCTAAGCTATATTTAATAATGTCAAATTTTGATAGCCTCTCAGTCACTAGGCCTCCACCATTTGATGGCTCCAACTATGCTTATTGGAAAGCCAGAATGAGGATCTTCCTCAAATCAATGGATGAGAGTGTGTGGCAAGCCACAGTGATTGAATGGAAGCCTCCTGCCATGGAAGTTACTGGAATTGATGGTTCTAAATCTATGAAAATTACACCATACCATCAATGGACCACTCTTCAGAAAAGTGAGAGTAGTGCTAATGCTAAAGTACTTAATGCAATTACTTGCGCACTATCACCGGATGAGTTCAAAAGAATCATATCCTGTGATACTGCAAAGCAAGCTTGGGATATTTTAGAAATGACACATGAGGGTACATCGATTGTCAAAAAATCTAAAGTCCAACTCCTCACAACTAAATTTGAAGAAATTCACATGGAGGAAAATGAAATGTTTATGGACTTCTATACTAGATTAAATGACATTGTAAACTCAATGTGGGGTCTTGGTGATAAAATCCCAGAAAATAAAGTGTGTGCAAAAATTCTACGCTCTCTTCCTGAACGGTTCAATTCTAAAGTAACCGCAATCCAAGAACTTCGTGACACGGACAAAATGAAGGTGGAAGAACTAGTTGGGTCTCTACAAACTTATGAATTAAATTTTAAAGTTCCTAAAGGAAAATCAATTGCTTTGAAATCTTCCAAAAATACGATAGAAGATAAATCCGATTCTGAAGATGACTTAGCTCTTATTGCAAAAAGATTTTACAAAATTTTTAAAAGTAAGAAAAGAGTTGATTTTCAAAAATCAAATGATAAAAAGAAGTTTAGATCTAAAACTCGAAAATCTTTGAAAGACAGTCAATGTTACAACTGTCATGAGTATGGGCATCTAGCAAACAAATGTCCTAATAAGGAAAAATCCAAAAAGAAAGGTATGTTGGCTACATGGGATGAATCATCTGACTCTGAAGTTTCTTCTGAATCAGAAGATTCCGAAACCGAGTCGGGCAATGAAGTAAAAGCCCTTATGACTCTAGCTAAGTTTACCTTCTCTGATCACGATGATTCTACTAGTGAAGAAAATTTGGATAATGACCATGAGAATGAAGAAGATCTTCAAGATGCTTACAATGCCTTATACAAAGAGAGTTGTAAAATTGCTGTGAAGCTTAAACTTCAAAGAGAAAAATTTTCTAAACTTAGAGATTGTTTTGACTTGCTTGTTTTAGAAAAATCTCAAATATCAGATTATTTTGAAAAATCAAAAAGCGATTTAGAATTCAAAAACTCTCTGATTGTTGATTTAAAATCTGAAATTGAGAGACTAAAAAATGAAGTGTCTTCTCTTCTGAATTCAAAGGAAACTTGGAGGTATACCCAAGGTGATTCTAAATTAGAAAAACTTCTATCCGGTTCAAAAAAATGTGGTGATAGATCCGGGTTGGGGTATGATAAAACAATACCTCATAAACAGAAGAATTCTCCACCTAAATTTGTGAAAGGAGAATCCTCTAATTCAAAAAAGAAAAACACTTCACAAGGTTTTGTCAAAACAACAAAAAATTTTCAAAAACCTAAAAACAGCTATGTCAACTTCAAAAGTCAAATGAAAAATCCTTTAGCTGAAAAAATAGTTGATTTACTCAAGGAACTTTTAAAATCTAACTCTGTAAGTCATTCTTTCAAATATAAACAAAAGAAGACCAACTATGTTCCTAAACCTAAAACTGTTATGAAATGGGTTCCTAAAGTTGACTGCTTGGTTGCTCACACTGCTTTCAAAGCAACTAGCCTTTCAAAGTGGTACCTAGACAGTGGTTGCTCCAGGCATATGACTGGTGACAAAGCTCTCTTCACCGATCTACAAGATATGACTGATGGGTCAGTCACATTTGGTGATGGTAGCAATTGCAAAATTATTGGCCAAGGTACGGTTCAACTCCATAATCTACCCTTATTTAAGAATGTTTTATATGTTGAAGGTTTAAAACACAACTTGTTAAGCATATCTCAAATATGCGATAACAATCATAGTGTGAAGTTTTCCAATCAAGGTTGTGAGATTATAGACAAAAAGGGATCTGTGATATTAACTGGTCTCAGAACTTCTGAAAACTGCTATATAGTGAGAAATGACAGCTCATCTAACCAAATGTGTTACATGGTCCATACCAATGAAACTGAATTATGGCATAAACGTCTTGGACATGTACACTACCGGAACTTATATAGATTGAGCAAAGAAGAACTAATAAGAGGTCTACCAAAGATTCAAAAAATAGATAAAATATGTGGTGAATGCCAGTATGGTAAACAAACTAGGAGATCTCACAAAAAGGTGAACTCAAATACCACATCAAGACCACTCGAACTTCTCCACATGGATCTAATAGGACCAACTAGAACGGAAAGTCGAGGAGGTAAAAAATATATTCTGGTTATTGTAGACGATTACACCAGATTCACTTGGGTTTCATTTTTAAAGGACAAATCAGAAACCCTTGATGAAGTAAAAAAGATAATCAACAGATCCAAACTGAAAAATGTTCTCATGTGAGTAAGATCCGAAGTGATCATGGATCCGAATTTGAAAATAGCTGTTTTGAGAAATTCTGTAATGATCATGGAATATCACATGAATTCTCTGCACCTAAAACTCCACAACAAAATGGCATTGTGGAAAGAAAAAATAGAGTTCTTCAAGAAATGGGAACTGTTATGCTAAATAGCATGAAGGTTTCTAAGAATTTATGGGCTGAGGCGATTAATACTGCTTGCTATATTATTAATCGTGTTTATACTTGCAAATCAAATAATAAAACGCCCTACGAAATGTGGTTTGACAAAAAACCTACAGTCAAATATTTTCGCGTTTTTGGCAGTAAGTGTTATATTTTACGTGACCGGGAAAACTTGGGAAAATTTGATACAAAAAGTGATGAAGGATTATTCTTAGGATATTCATTAAACAGTCGTGCATATCGTGTACTGAACAAAAGGACTGGAGTTATTCAAGAGTCAATCAATGTGGTCATAGATGATCACTTAAATACTTCAGCCCCTAGTTCAGATAATGATGAAGTTCTTATAATTGAAAAACCAGAAACTTCATCAAGTGAATCTAATCATGATGTGAGGACTGTCAAAGATCATCCAACTACACAAATCCTTGGAAATCCTCTCACAGGTGTACGCACTCGTAGACAATTAGAAGATTTTTGTAATTACGTGTGTTTCACCTCTCAGATAGAACCGGTTAATGTAAAGGAAGCTCTTTCTGATGAAAACTGGATAGTTGCGATGCAGGAAGAACTTAATCAATTTGTTCGTAACGATGTCTGGTATCTTGTTCCAAGACCAAAAGATAAACATATTATTGGAACTAAATGGATTTTCAAAAATAAGTCTGATGAATTGGGAAATATTATTCGAAACAAGGCAAGACTGGTTGTGCAAGGATACACTCAAATTGAAGGTATCGATTTTGAGGAAACTTTCGCTCCAGTTGCACGCCTTGAATCAATCAGATTATTTATATCCATTGCATATTTTAGAAAGTTTAAGATTTATCAAATGGATGTAAAGAGTGCTTTTCTTAATGGTGATTTACATGAAGAGGTTTATGTTGAACAACCTACAGGGTTTGAAGATCCTAAGTTTACTAATCATGTTTATCGCCTTAAGAAAGCTCTCTATGGGTTGAAACAAGCTCCCAGGGCATGGTATGAAAAATTGACTAAGTTTTTACTGGGTCACAATTTTCAAATGGGTAGTGTTGATAAAACACTCTTTGTTAAAAAGCAGAACAATGATATTTTAGTGGTTCAAATCTATGTTGATGATATAATTTATGGATCAACTTGTACTGACATGACTGTTGAGTTTGTAGATCTAATGAAATCTGAATTTGAGATGAGTATGGTCGGAGAATTAAACTATTTTCTAGGATTGCAAGTTAAACAGCAATCTGATGGAATTTTTATTTCTTAAACTAAATATGCTCTAAATTTAGTTAAGAAGTTCGGATTTGAAAATGGTAAGAATTTTGATACTCCTATGAGTACTTCTCTAAAGCTCTCAAAAGACTCTACAGGTAAAGATATAGATCCTAAACTATATCGAAGCATGATTGGTAGTTTACTGTATTTAACAGCAAGTAGACCTGATATTGCTTTTAGTGTTGGAATTTGTGCTAGATATCAGTCTAATCCTAAAGAATCTCATTTGACTGCTGTTAAACGCATTATTCGTTATGTTGCAAGTTCAGTTAATCTGGGTCTTTGGTATCCCTTTGATACTAGTGTGCAATTGGCTGGGTTCTCGGATGCTGATTGGGCTGGTAATATGGATGACAGAAAGTCAACCAGTGGTGGTTGCTTTTACATTGGAAATTGCATAGTTTCTTGGTTCAGCAAGAAACAGAGTTCCATTTCACTCTCAACTGCTGAGGCTGAATACATTGCTGCAGGAAATGCATGTACTCAGTTAGTCTGGATGAAACGCATGTTAAGTGATTATGGTATTGCACAAGACTCAATAGTTTTATATTGTGATAATTCAAGTGCAATTAATATTTCCAAAAATCCAATCCAGCATTCACGAACTAAGCATATTGACATTAGATTTCACTATATTCGTGAACTTGTTGAAGAAAAAGTAATTTGTTTAGAATATATTCCTACCGAGAAACAACTTGCTGACATTTTCACCAAACCACTCGATAAATGCAAGTTCAATAAATTGAAATTTGATCTCGGTATGTGTAATATAAGATGATTGATTATGCATTTTAATAAAAATAAAATAATAAAAAATAAAAATAAAGATAAATAAAAAATGCATATTTTGGTCTTACACGACCAGTCGAGGATAGTCTCGACCAGTCGTGGTTAGACCGGTCGAGGAATACTCAAGACCGGTCGTGTATCGCGCTGGTTCCTTTATTTGGGGAAAAAATCACTTTTTCTTCATTTCCCTCTTCTTCTCCAACGGGCATAGCTTCGACCGGTCGTACCCATCTATGGGATTTCTCCAGGTTTGAGTATTTCTCTTGATTTTATTGAAGAATCTTGAACATTACTTCTTGTCTTCCTTGTTAGTGTTGATTATTTCTTATTTCCTTCAAGGGTTTGGGGTTGTCTTCCTCATTTTCTGATTTGGTTGAAACCCATCTTGTTTTTCTTGAAATTCATTCAATCTTTTCAAGAATATGGATGTTAGAGGTAAAAAGCGAACTAGTAGAGGTGCTTCTTCATCTAGGTCCAATGTTGTATCTCGCCGTCATCTTAGAGATCCTAATGATGACCCTCCACAAGTTCGTGATTTTCGATTTAAGAAAGTTATTGTTGAGAAAGCAGTTTGTATCAATCATATTGCTCAATTTAATCTAGTTCCTCTCCTTCAATCTGTTGGTTGGGTTAACATTTTGAATTGGGGAGGGCCGGCATATCAGTCAATTGCTCAGGCCATGGTTGCATGTATTATAGACTTTTCTCTTGAGGAATTAACTTTTATTATTACTACAAGAGAAGGGCCTTTTACTGTGGATCGTCATTTGATTTCTGGGTTAATGGATATTCCAGTAAATGATGATGGAATCCATCCTTCCACATTGGGTGATAAAGTTACTGAATCTGAGAAACGTTTATTGACTAGAGCCCTTTGTAATATGGATGCACCTTGGTCTGTCAATGGTACTGTTCTCAAGACCAGGTGGCTGTTGCCCAGATATAGAGTTCTTCATCGTATTTTTACATCTAATGTGTATCCTAGGGCTGGTAACAAAACTGAATTGACTCTTCTGATGGTTCGTATCCTGTACTCAATCGTTAGTGGTGCCAATGTTTGCTTACCTTCATTGATCTGTTATTCTATTATTCAGTTTCGGTCTCAGCCAGGTCATGGTGACATTCCATTTGGATATTTGTTAAATGTCTTAGCTACTCACATGTTGGTCACTATGCCTGTTGGTGAAGCTCCTATCCATCACCTTATTTTCAACAACACCAACATAAACAAAATGAAGTTGAGATTGGCCGCTGGTCAAGTTGATAATGACGAGGGTGGTGGAGCTGCTGGAGTTGGAGATGCGAATGAAGGAGATGATCTTCCTAATGAGGATATCAACATGGATGATCTTTTTGATGATATTGAGTCTGCATCTGAAGATGATCCAGATTTTGTTCCTTCTGATTTCGATGCACGTCTAAGTGCATTAGAAGAAAAGGTGGAAAATATGCATGTTGGCCATAATGCACAATTTAAGAAAATGCATAAGTATTTGAGGCGCTTACAAAAAGGCCTTCATCATATTGATCCTACCATTCCTGCTCCTTCTTCAGGGTCTGATTAAATGTTTATTAAATGTAGTTTGAACTGATTTCACTTTGGATTTTTCTTGGAACTGTTTAACTTATAACTGTGACTTTGGTATGTAATATCTTCTCCTAAATCTTTTATGCACTCATTTGTCTTCCTGAGCTTATATGATCTTCCTTTGTCATATTTTTGACAAAAAGGGGGAGAATGGTACATATATCTGTGGTATTTATGTTGTTGATGGTGTTTGCATCAATCCTTAATTCCTTAAATGGGGAGTCTTATTGAGGGGGAGTAATTCAACATCTCTCATATTGTATATGGTTGTCATGTGTTGACACATCTAATTCATGATTCATGATTCCTCTATTGTGTTTTTATATATATGTTTTGTCACAAATTTGCCAAAGGGGGAGATTGTTAGTGCTATTATATGATACCTCTTTGATTGTCAAATTTTGTGTGTCAAAACCTTGGTATGTTCTATGTGTGTGTTCTATGTTTAAGACAACCATGGACTCTTCAAGCGGCTTCAAGAAGATATAAAGTTCAAGATATAAAGAAGAAGATATAAAGAAGAAGATATAAAGAAGAAGATACAAAGAAGTCACGGCATTCTTTATTGGTTATTCAAGTTCAAGATAAATGTTGGTGTCAAGTGTTTGGACGACTCTGACTTCAAGTTCAAGTGGTTGGACGACTCGTACTTCAGGCTTTAAGTACTAAAAGATTTATCATTCGTTGAATGAAGTAGAGTTCAATGTCCATACTTCATTATTCAGGTTTGATAGACCATAGTCACTGACCTTAGGGTAGGTCACTTTGGATACATTATCTAAATGTATTTAAACATGTGTTTGAGCTGCTCTTAGACTAGTCCTGGTTCTGGTTCGACCAGTCCTAGCACTGGCTCGACCTGTCTAAGAATTTCCTAGACCAGTCTTGGAATTGCTCAAATTTATCGGATTTTCTGGTTCGCTCACGACCAGTCTTGAAGTCTGCACGACCGGTCGTGGAACGGCCTCGACTCGAAGCTCGACCAGTCGTGGAGCCTCGGCTCAAACTCCAGCGACTAAATTCACTGTTGCTCGACCAGTCGAGAAGGGGTCTCGACCGGTCGTGGAGGACCTTCGACCAGTCGTGGACTGCCTACGACCAGTCGTACATCGGTTTTCCTGAATCCACGCAGAAATTCAAAAATCTGTTTCTTCTAAGACCAGTC
The DNA here is from genome assembly GCA_021015155.1 of Magnolia officinalis. NCBI lineage: Eukaryota > Viridiplantae > Streptophyta > Magnoliopsida > Magnoliales > Magnoliaceae > Magnolia > Magnolia officinalis. The sequence goes on along the minus strand of JAJHSJ010000006.1, from coordinate 42,143,577 downwards.
GTGGGAACTTCTAGACCAGTCGAAGACGAATTTCTGTAACTATAAATAGCACACGAATTTCAGAGTTTATTCATTGAAAATTCTATAAAAGCAAGGTTCCACTCTGAGATAAGTCGTGTTTAAATTTAAGCTAATTTGCGCTTCATTCTAATTCCTTTTGTTAGCTTTTTATATTTGATTTTATTCTAAATTCCAATCCTATTTGAAAAGGGGAAATCGTGTATTCCTTCTTCTTGGAATTAAAATCAAATAGAGCTAGCCCTTTGAGATTTCATTTAAAATCAATTAGAACTTAGAACCTCAATAATTTGAGTATTGGACATTGAACTATCATCTCTACTCTGATCGGTTCTTCCGGGCTACTGCAAAAGGATAAGATCCAGGTATTTTACAATTCCTGTAATTTTTGTTTTGGTTTTTTATGAGATTTGCCAGAAAAATCTCTATGTGTATGGTTATCTGAGGAGAGCCAGAAAACTCAGATTGAGGGTTTTTTTTTAATTGTGTAAGCCCAAGTGACAAAGACACAATTGTGAAGGTTTTTGGTAAACCTGTGAAAACCAGTTTTATTAGAGAACGCTAATATCCCCTGTGTGAGGATATTAGGAGTGGAGTAGCATTCTGTGTGGCTGTTTGAGAACAGTTGGTGAACACACAGGCGAACCACTATAACTTCTTGTCTTGTGGATTGAATGTTTTCTTTTATCATTCAGTTCTATTTTCCTTGTGGATGTGAATGTTGTAACAGTTTGAAATTACAAGCAAGTGTGGGAATGTTGTAATAATTTAGTGATTTATTTCTACAATTTATTTCCAGCAATTCTTTTTATTGATTCAAGCTTTAAATTCCAAATTGTTCCAGCAAGGTTGCCCTGCCATTTTTATGGTGTATGGTTGTCCCTAGAACAAGACATTTGTAAATTCAATTTATTCAGTGCAGTTTGTATTTGTTTCTTTATTCCTCTTTGATTTGTGTATTTGATACAAAGACATTTCTAGGCATAAGGTTGTCCTACCATAAACACTGAGTTTTTGGTGAAAGGTTGTCCTTAGAACAACATTTGTATCAACCACTCAATTTCAATTGTTTGAGGTTGTATTTCATTTCTGCATTACAATTTATTTAATTAGTTCATTGGCTATCATATTTCGTTAATTTCGCTATTATAAGTTTTTATTTGGCATTGTCCTATTCACCCCCCCTCTAGGACATTTAGCTTGGCCATTTCAAAGCATCCCTTTCTCCCCACTTGCTAAGTGTGACTCAATCCTTTGAATGAACGATGCAAACATTCCCATTGTTGTTTTGAGATCCTAGAATGCTTACACCATATTCTTATTAAATAGCTCTTAATTTTGCATGAATTTTTGAACCGTATCTTCTCGAGGCCTCCTTTGATTTAAGAATTACGTAAGGTCCTCTTGAGGGTTAGCCGTTTATCCATTCCTCCAACTAAAATTTGTATGGTTCCTCTAGCTGGAGTTGTATGTGTTTGAGGTGGGTCCTTTAAAAGGTCTTTGGTAGTTGTTCACGGCATTTGATTGCTCATTCAATATCTCTTAAAAAGCAGAAATTGTTAGGCAATTTTCAGTGGTATATATGTTGCAAGCACAAATACCACAAACAACTTCCATAGCCTTGTTGGATTTTATAGGTATAACCTTCTTAAGTTCCATGGCCACAACTTTTCTTGTGAGATTGACCACTCTTGCACTCATATCGTCTTCCTCTTTTAAAGCATAAATTCCTTCCCTTTCCTTTGATTAGGTAGGCTTAGAAGTAGTGGGTCTTGGAGAGGTGTCTCATGATTGTGCGTTTTCTACTAATTGATTTAGGTAATCCTACGCATCATTGGCCTCCTTATTCATGAATTCACCGTTACACATCATCTCTACAAACTGGTGCATTAGTGAAGTTAATCCATTATAGAAAAAACTTATTATTTGCCATATCTTGTAGCCATGATGTGGACAGGAATTCGTGAGATCCTTAAACCTTTCCCATCATTGGAAGAAGGTCTCTTCCTCTTTCTGAGCAAAGTTCATGATACTCTTCTTTAAAGTGTTTGTTTTATGAAATGGGAAAAACTTTTTGAGAAATTCTCGATCTCGGCCCATGTGCCGATGGATCTTGGCTTTAAGGAGTACATCCACATCTTAGCCTTCTCCTTCTATGAGAAGGGAAACAATTTTAGTCGCACTGTGTCCTCAGACACATTTGAAAGGTGTAATGTGACGACTATCTCATCAAACTATTTTATGTGCAAGTATAGACTTTCAAAATCTAGTCCATGAAATTTAGGAAGGAGTTGTATCACTCCAGGTTTGATATCCATGTTTCCTACATTATGTGAAAAGACCATGCAGGAAGATGTACTCGCCCTCGTCGGTTGTAAATAATCTCGTAGAGTACGAGACGGGGGTGCATTATGCACCTCATTTTCATCTTGAACTTCAACTTCCTCAACTGGTGGTTGAGGTTGATTTGCAGCCATCACTTCTATTGACTCAGAGGGTCTCAAGTGATGTCTAATCCTATGATGGATAGGCAACCCTTCGACTAATCCTCCTTCACTTAAAAGACGTATAGTGTTATCACGAACCCACTTGGGCATAAAACACTCTCAGCCCTCAAATAACTAAAAATTAAACCTAAGAAAAAGAAAACTAGAAAAATTAAATAAATAAGAAATCTATAAAAGAAAAGAAAGAGAGAATGGGAAAGAGGTTACCGGATTGGAGTTGATATGTTAAGATCCTACAAAACATAAAACAATGTTAGTTTCTAAAAATAATTTCAAAGAAAAAAATCTTAACCTAAAATCAAAGCAAAAAGCTAACCCTAATCTTAACATAATTCTAATACCAATTAATTTCAGAAAAAACATAGCCGTATTCCCCGGCAATGGCGCCAAAAACTTGTTCACAACCCCAAGTGTAGGGTCGAGATGTAGTAATAACTCGGTAAGACCGAGGTTGAATCTACAGGGACTAAACTTGTACGTATTCTGAAAATAACTAGAACTAGAAAAAGATCTAAATTGAAATCTAAATAATTGAGAGTAATGATGAATAATGTTAATTAAAACTTATGAATTTAAATGTGGGAACTAGGGTGTCAAGGATCCACTTGTAGTTATCAAGATGCTACCGTGCTTGATTCAATAAACACAATTGGAATTGGAGTCCTATCATATCCAATTGGAAGATAAAATAATTTAAATCAAATTTGAACTTTTCATTGACCTAATTTTCAATGGAGGAGAATTGTGAAGATTGGAAGGGATTTCATCACCCACCATGCCTAGGAGATGATGGTGAACAATGGGATTTACCAATCTCACTATCTCAAACAGGAAGAGAAGATATCCAAAGCTATCACAGCATCTATTGTAATTTGAGTGCTAATAAATCATAGAAAACTTATAATATTCTCTTAATATCAAATTAGAAATCAATGAAGTTCAATAAGAACAAGAATTAAAGCAAAATAAACATCCCAACATGCTACAAGCTTCACATTTTAGCCCTAGCTAAGAGGTTTATCCAACCATAAACATGATCGAAACCAAATCTCTTAAACAAAGCATGAAAAATAAATTAGGGAAAAAAAAACTCTTTAGCGGCTGCTCCACTCTTGTGTTATGCTCCTTGAGACCTTTCTAAACCCTAGAAGATGCTTCGTAACATCCTAGAGAGTCCTATTTATAGTTGTGGAACTCCAACTTTTGCACCGTATTGGAAAAATCTAGAAATCGTCTCAAATTTACACACTCTACGCAGTTTTTCAAAATAGACTTCACTCTGCATAGTTTTTCAAAATGGACTCAGAGTTTCAGAATATGCTTTTTCAGGACAATTTCAGGAATATGTTTATTTTTAAGACAATTTCAGGATTCCTTTTCTTCACTTCAAATCTTTGATTCTCTTCATTCATCGCTTGGTTTTCTTGGATCTTTGGCATGCGACTTCTTTATTAATGACTTCCAAATCTCTAAATCTTCATTTAGTAATCTTTTGAGCATAAATTTTCCTTTTGACATTAATTTTACCTTAAACTCTCGAAATCACCTTGCACATGAAAACATGAATAATTAAATTGATTAAGCACTATCATGTTTATAAAACCAAGGTATAAATAAGGGAAATGTGCAATATTTCACACTCAATCGAAGTCCTCCCGTGCAGTGGCCTACTGTCTTAAATGTTTAGCAAGCTTTTTGGACTCGAATATGAGCTGAAAATACCGGTTGTCGAGATAGTATAAGTTCTTCAGTACTTTTTTTTATCTCTCCTAGTGCTGTGTCCGATTTGGTGGCTTCTGAGGCCTCTCTAAGGAAGAAGTTAGTGTCAAACAATAATGAGGTTTGGCTAAAATCGATGGGACCCCAATCAAGGATCTCTTTCAGATAGCTTTTGGTGTTATTGGGGAAGGAGAGGGAACTTGGGTTAGAAGCCATAGCTGCGAAGTAAAGGGAGCTTTAGAGATTGCTTGGGTTTTATTGTAAGTTCATAACGGGGTCCGAGGTGATTTAAATAGGCAATTATGAATCCCACATTCAATGTAATTATGGTGGGTAAAGACGGTTTGTGTTCTTAGAAAATAGGAATATGCAGTTGTCATGGTAATTATTTTGTCAGGTTATGCATGACTTCTCAATCCCCGGATGCACATCACCGGTTTAGTTATTTGGATTATGAAATAAGAAAGAAAAATGTTAAGTAAAGCGGTCGATAATAAAAGAAGACTCGATGGCTGATTTCATTGATTAACATATGAGATACAAAAGGAGAAAGAAAACTACAATTCAAAGGTAGAAACTTGTTAGATCGCAGCCTCCATTTTCTCTAATCGACCCTTCTTCTTTGACAAAATGGTCTTGTGTTTTACGACTGCTTGTCAAACTCAACCGATTGCTTCTGTTTAAGCCTTGGAGGACACGGCTAGGTCCCTGACCGTTTTCTTCTTTCAGTATTGTTCCACGCTCTCATCTTCAAAATTCCACTTCAGTGTCATTAGTTGTGCTCCAGAGAAACAATTTGTATGCTCGTGTCCTCCAACTTGGCCTCTAAGTTCATCAGTTATGTGTGATTAGCCAACAACTTCTTAGCAATATCACTGGTTCTAGCCACTTAGGATTCTGTTGTTACGTGCTCAGCCTCGAGAAGCCCAATTATGATGTAGAGCTAGTATTTTTCTTTGATATAGTCCAGGAAATCCCTAAGTGCTAGCAGCATGGCTAAGAGGTTCTAATCTAAACGAGAGAGAATTTGATATTAATCGATCAACTCAGTAAGATTAACAATCGTCTCGATTGATACAATCTTGGATACACTCGAGTATACAAGGGTTTGGATCTCTTCCTTGAGATATTGTAACTCGGTGGAAGGGACATGAGACTCGGCTATAATGACATCACTGCTAAGAGCCTATCGGAGGGAAGAGAGAATGTCTTCAATTGGGAGCGAGTCTTCGATCGTTACAATAGAAGTCGAGGCATAATTGATCAACATTGGCGTCGATACTGGAATTGGTACTGAGGGACGAAGGGTGATATCGGTCGTGAGGACCTCCTCTGTTTCCTGGTCAGAGATGACAACCACATGCACTGCGCTCAACTGAAGTGACTCTTTAATTTCTGCAAGAAGAGGGAGGTTGCCAAAACAAATGGAAGAATGGATCAAGGGGATGATTCTCTTCCAGAGCTCTAAGGAGTAACGGTCAGGGGAAGCTCATCTCATTCTTCTTCTTCATCTTCTTAGTCGACTATGATGGTTGGCATCTAAGGGATGTTGACACGTATTCGGACTCCGTCTTGACAATTGTAGTCTTCGGAGAAAGATAAGAAGGAAGGACTTCATTGCTGACTGTCCCTTCGAAGTTGACAGCTTGTACTTCAGCTATCTCGGTGATATTGGTTGTAGGTTAAATTTTCTTTAGCGGTTGTGCCTCAATGACTTTCTTTTCTATGGTTGATACTTCCTGAGTAACTTCAAAAACATTGAAATTAACAAAAAGATAATATGAAAGATTTGGAGCAGTTATAAAAGTGAAAATAACCTCCACATGAATAAGAACAGACAGTGAGGGTGATGAATGGACTGTCCACAAATTGAGGATTTTTTATAATCATCATCATTGCTTGAGTAGAAGTTGGGAATGGTGGCAGATTGTGGTGATATGGAGGAAGGTATTTCTCATCGAAGGAAATGTCAGGATGATTTAATCTTTCCATATCCAGCCATCATATATTTATGCATTTATTATAATGAGTTTATTGGTGACGTTTTATACCTTCTTCAATTTCTTTGAAATAGACTTCAACGGAGAGCCTTGACCAATATTTAGTTTTGAAGTATTTTTCAAATGAAGACAGTCACGCCTGAGGAAGTACCTGATTGTCGTTGTCCTTTGGTAGAGATTGGCAATGGCTGACTCACTGCTATTGGTTGTGGAGTAGAATTGGTGTGGGTGAAGACTAGAGTAGGAAGTTACTGAGCTGGGCTGAGAGGAGCTCGTAGATCAAGGATTCTCTTAGGAGCCAATGGAGATGGTTGAGGCGGTGGAGATTTCGGAAGAACAGGTCCTTTCACCGTCTTTTTGGCGCTTTAATCGAGGAATTGTCTCAATCGCTGGAGTTGGCAGGATGGTAGCAACGACCGATTTGGTCTTCGATTTATTTGGTTTTCGGCCAGGAGTCATGGCCGATTGAGGTGTTGCTCTTTTCTTTCCTCGCAGCTCCATAGAGGAAAAGAGATGAGCAATGATAAGTTGGGGAGATTTATTAACCAATCTTTTATAATGACTCTCCCACCAATTAGAGAAGGTGTTCATCATCTGAGGTTCATTCTGTTAGATGGAAAGATCAATAGTTAGACTGGTCGACTAAAAAGTGGAATGAAGAGAATGGTAGAGGTCAATTCGATCGGCAATTGGCCGAGTGACAGGGGGTTGGTTACAATTTTTCTAAATGAATAGAAAGGGAATGCACTAGACAAGACCGAATTGATGAGCAACCAAGTTTGGATAGTACTGCTCGATTCCAACCTTGGCATTCTTTCCAGTGTCTATTATGCCGCCATAGGGGAGATCCCTGCAAATGAGGTAGCTCTCCCAAGCGAGATGCATCTAAGATGCTTCATGGCTGTCTTCATTCTCGTATCGGCCAGTAAACCAAGCTGGACCAAATTCTCTGTCATGAAAGGGGGTGAAAGACCGACTGCATTTGTTTTTATTAAGATAAAATAATAGAGAATCCATATGACTAGAAAATGTATGGATCTCTTAAGGGGAATGGATAATGCGGTGACCATAAGAAGAATACACGACATTGGAGTGAATAAGGACATGTATAAGGGAAAAGTGAAAATACTCGTAAATCCACATCTAAAGAAGCCATAACAGTCCTTCTCCAAGATGCAGACCCTTGGTGGTAATCTCAAAAATACCTCTGTACAGTTGGCCAAGTACAAAAGATGCTAAAGAAAGTTTTAAACTAGGCACAAGCACCTCGACTAGTTGAACATACTCATCCATGATTTGAAGGGCATTATGCAAAGTAATAGTCGACAGATCCAAAGCAATAGAAAGGTTGTGTGTTCTTCATACTTAACCGGGCCTTTATGTTTGCAGTACACTTACATGAAGTGTGAATAGGCCTTGCCGACCTTATTAATGAAGTGACTTATTCCTTTTGAGCAAAGCTTGGGAAGACTGCTTCGCCGAAGAGGAGTTGAGTCAGTGCTGTAACATCCAAGATTGTTGGACTCATAGGACCGCATCTGAAGAAGAATGTGTTGGTGGATGGGCTCCAAAATGTTAATGTCATTGTAAGAAGAGCAAGGTTCGATTGATACTCATATATGGATTTAATGCACTCGTAAATTCCAGAATTCCTCCATGTCATTTCATATTGGGCAGCAACGCGATTGAACCAGATGTCCCATTCTGGTAGAGGTTTCGTCCAGGATTGAGGATTATTTAGAGCATTGGATGGCTCTGGAACGGATTCAGATTGAATCAGTATGGTTTCACCCGGGCAGTGAGGGAATAGGAGATCCATCATACTAACTTCTTTAGTTTCAACCCTAGGGAAGAGCGCTGGTCCTATACAATGGTAGTCTCCAATCGACGATTTGAAGACTATTTCATTGGAGTATTTCTCAAAAAAAGCTTCCAAAATAGTGACCAAGTCGTCCGAATAGAAAGATGGCGCGAAGGACAATGAGGCAACCATTGCTAAGCATAGAGAGAGAAAGGAATTATGATTTGAATGAGGAATGATGGAGAAGGAAGCATGGAATGGAAAAGAATGTTTGAAATGACGCTTATATCAGTTGAGGATATAGAGCATTTATTAGGGCATCATTAATTTCTCGTTTTGTACGATACGTATACATGCGCCGCAACGGGGTTAGCTCTTATTTAGAAAATAGATAGTTGGAGCTAACGTGTAGGGCTACATTGGTCAAAGACGGTTGTTATGGCGTCGCCATGTGTGCCGAAGGACTATTGCATTAATGAGGGGTCACATGTTACTTTCACCTTTTTCCAAAGGTGAAGCGACGTGGGGGGGCAATGTTCATCCCTATTGTCACCAATTCCTGTGAAAGCCAATCAGAGCGGGTTATGTATAATCTGGATGGATTTGCGTGGTGTACTCGGAGATCTTTGAGGTTATATGAAGAAGATTCTACGATAATACAACTGGAGCGCATCGAGCAACACCACGTCATCCACTAAGCAGTCGCATGAAGAGTGATCGTGTGAAGCGGTTACAGGACAAATGGCAGGTTTAGAAACAAAGAGGGATAAGTTGTGCCAAACAGTTATATGAACCGTCAGAACGTGAGAAGCATCTAGACGACCGGGTTAAGGTTACAAATAGCAAATGAATTCAGCAAAATAAAGAGTCTCACACCAATCCAATCAAATTAAATCTATCTTTTAATTATTCATCATTTACATTCCTTAGTGTAATTCTTTTACTTTTCTACTAGTCAATTACATTTGGTAGTTTAATCATTTACTTTTATCTGCTGTTTACATTCCTTGGTGTAATCTGTAAGGCCTGTATCCTAGTCCGTACCATTCCTTAGACTCCCGCGATCCTCCCTGTCAAATTCTGGCAGCTCGCGACTTGTAGTCGGCATTTGTGCGCGATCCTAAGTCGCATCCCATAGATCTGAGTCGACTCGACTCGAGACCTATAACCTAGTGACCGTGCCATCTTCGCGGTTCCAACGCCATGTCTTATACACCGATGCGATACCCAAGCTAGGAGTAGTGGACCCGTGTATATTTTGAGGAAACGACGCGCATTGCGAATCCCAAGAGAATCTCTACCCAATCTATCACATCAATCAATCAAGTGCAAGTCAAGTACAACCCATCACTCCACCCATCACACCCATCCCTCTCTTACACAAGCCATCCCCAAAGTCAACTCTCTCTTACACACACCCATACCTCTCTTACACAACACATCCCTTTTCATCCCATCACATCCCCTTTCCCTCTCATTCTCTCTACCATTTCCAAGCAACCAAAGAGAGAAACCATCCAAGCAAGAGAAGCTCCAAGGATAGCTAAGTTTGTGGCCCACTTCCTACCCCAAATCTCACAATCCAACCCTTCAATCTTCATCATCTTCCATCAAAGAAGAAGTTAATGAGCTTAGCATCCTAAGGAACCAAGAAGAAGTGTAATCGGTGGGTGAATTTTCATTGTTAGTAGGAAAGGAATTTTCACCATCAATTTTGATGATTTGAGGGCCCACATGTGGTGGGACCCATTTGATGTATGCATTGTAATGAGTAAAGGAAGGGTTCATAGTGGTGGAGTCCCTCCCCTCCACACGTCTCTCTCTCTCTCTCTCTCTCTCTCTCTCTCTCTCTCTCTCTCTCTCTCTCCCTCTCTCTCTCTCTCCCTCTCTTATGATGATGTGTGGCCCACCTGATGATGCATGTAACATCCAGACCATCCATCCAGTAGGACTAGCCCACCTTTCTACCCACCATCCAGTAGCCTTGTTGCCTAATTTTTGGGCCGGCCTGGCTATGGAAAAACACAAATATCAACTTGGTGTTGTCTGTGTGGCCCACCACATGGCCACCACCATGATGTATCTGATCCATGCCATCCACGTGTTGGGCCCCACCTTGCTACCTGTCCAGCGGGCAGGCTTGCTGTCTGTCCGTTGGGACAGGCCTGGATGAAGGAAAACAAATATCAGCTTGATTCAATCAACGTGGACCCCACTTGAAGCATGCGTCCATCCATGTTGTCCACCGTTCAGCAAGGGATGGTGGAGCCCACATGATGTATGTATTTCATATCCACACTGTTCACCGTCCAGTCCCTAGATGGTGGGACCCACATGATGTAGGTGTTGTATTCACACCATCCATCCATTTTGCTGGACTGGTGGGCCATACGTGTGGACCCCACCATGATGTATGCTTTGATCCACACCGTCTGCACCATCATGGGACGGTGAGACCCTCTATGATATATGTGTATTATCTGCATCGTCCACTTGGACGATGTGACCCACCATGATTTATGTTTTGCTCCACACCGTCCACCGTCTAGATGCGTGGACGGTGGGGCCTGCCCTGATAAATGGGACCCACCTTTGATGTATGTGTGTCATCCACACCGTCCAGTAGCAGGCTTGGACGCTGCTGGAGAGCAGTGGGATGACACCACCATTGAAACCTCCTGGGCCCCATTATGACATTTGTGGGAGGCCCAAAAGCAGGGCCCACCTACTGGTGTAAACAGGGCCCACCTGCTGCGATGTATTAGGCCCACCAGCTACAATGTATATGAGGCTCATGTGATGCGGCCCATTGTGATGTATAAGAGGCCCATGTGATGCGGCCCATTGTGTTGTATATGAGGCTCATGTGATGCGGCCCAATGTGAAGTATGTGAGGCCCTTGTGTGAGGCCCAATGTGATGTACATGAGGCCCTTATGTGAGGCCCATTGTGATGTATTTGAGGCCCTTGTGATGAGACCCATTGTGGTGCATATGAGACCTATGTGATGAGGCCCAATTGTATGTGTAATTCCACCATGATGTATGTGATGATGTGGGCCCCATCATTGGATAGGTTCCAAATGGGCCATGCCTTGGGAGCAATGATGGTTAAATGTCCACATTGTAAGAGCAATGGTGGTTAAATGTCCACATTGTAATCCTCCCTAGGGCCCGTTGATTAAGCCCATTCTCATATCCTTTTAGGGGGCTAACTCAAGCCGTTGGGCCCCCACCGTCATTAGTATGATCCATCTCACCTTATTGGGCTATCCCAATTCATTGGGCCCCTTTGGCATTATCATGATCCACTTCATTGGGCTTACCCCAAACCATTGGGCCCTCATTATTGTTGATGTTTCCATCATGCCTTGTAGATTGTCCAAGTTATTAGGCCCACCTTATATTTATTGGGCCCTTAGGAAGCCCAAATTGCTATGTGATGGAATGGGCGAGGAAGCCCACTCCTCATTCTTAAGCCCGTTCTTGACATGAGTAGGCCATCTAGGCCTATCCTTATTATGAGGAGAATACATCATCACTATAGATGGAAGGATCCATATTAGATTTGGTATATCCATCGTTGAGAACTGATCGTGATATTTTGGTCTATATACACCGTCCTTCTATGGGCCTCGTCATGTATTTGGGACGATTAATGTCCTTGTTTACTTAAGTTAGTAGGACACACTGAGTATGTGCTAGCATAACATCATGACTCATGCCCATATGCATCATTTGTATGCTTGATATGAGAAATGATTGATCATAGCATATGTCATTGGACGAATTGTTTATGGGACTCCCTGATAGACGGAGTTGCCCACACGAGTGCGCAGTATGCGTAGGATTGATGCATGACTGGATAGTGTGACTCATGCATCTTACATTGTGTGACATGATTACTGTATGCCCTAGTGACATCAGGGCTATTCCCACCACAGGCATAACGTGGATGGAAGGATCAGATACTAGAAATACTTGTTTCTAGCACTGTGGGCACTTAGGAAGTCCTTGAGTGAAAGTCCAGAACCCTTATGGTACCAGGAGGATGCTCCAACGTTGAGACCGAGTGGATACATGAGCGCACGAGGGCCATATACCGGTAGGCCGCGTCTCCCACTGTATCGTAGTCGGTTGGAAGAGGGTATGGCCTTATCCGCCCGAGTGAGGGGGCTGTAAGCTAGACTAAGTTTGATTAGCTCGTAAATGGGTCTGCTACCGATGAGCCAGATATATATATATATATATATATATATATATATATATATATATATATATATTGGCTGACTACTGGCCAGGCGGGTAGTGAGGTCTCTTCCACTCACTTGGCTACGCGGCTAGGGAAGAGGTAGCTAGTGTGGAGTATAATAGACCCCGGTGATATCCAGAGATGAGTTGTATTGTTATGTGGATTCAAATGAGGATTGGTATGCTTGAGTTACATCTCACATATGACATTTTCCACACAGGCTGTAAGACCCATTCCCTAGCTCGTACCGTTTCATAGGCTTCCACGGTCCTCCCGGTCGAATTTCGGCAACTCGCGACCTATAACCAACGTTTGCGCGCGACCCTGAGACGTGTCCCGTATATCTGAGTCAGCTTGACCTAAGACTTGTACCAGTACGACCGCGCCGTCGCCGCGGTTCTGACGCCGCGTCTCGCGTGCTGAGGCAAGACCCAGGCCAGGAGATGTGGGCCCGCGTTTGGTTCGAGAAAATACCGCACATTGAAAATACCGAGGGAATCTCTATAACATGTCAAATCAATCCCCATCAATCAATCAAGTACCATATCACATCACTCCCATCACTCACACTCATCCCCAAGTACAACTACCCATCCTCAAAAGTCAACTTTCCCATCACCTCACCATCCTCTCTCCCATCACTTCTCTTATACCTCTCTCTCTCATCTCTCTTTCTCATTTTTCAAGCTCCTCTCTCCAAGCAACCCACGTTCATGGCTTCCAAGAGGAGAAGCTAGTGTGGCCCACCTCCTATCTCCCATCCCCACCATCCAAAGCCCATCTCAACCATTAAAAACGTCCCCTTGAAGCTCTAGAAGCTATAAGCGGAAGAAGGAAGAGGAGATCTTGAGGTGGGTGCTTCTCTCTCTCTCTCTCTCTCTCTCTCTCTCTCTCTCTCTCTCTCTCTCTCTCTCTCTCTCTCTCCTCTCTCTTTCTCTTTTTTTTTCCCTTTTCTTGTGATGATGTGGCCGTGTAGCCCACTTAGCCAAACCATTTTTAGGTGGGGCCCTCTTTATGTAAGTGTCGTGTCCACACCACCCATCATTTGGTGGCCCACATGTGCAGCCCACTTGAAATGCAAACTGTCCAGCGTCGCTGGACGCTGGACGTTGAATGGAAAACATAAATATAAGCTTGATTTACAAGCTTTTGGGTGGGCTGCTCATGCAGGCCCCACCTTGATGTATGTTTCAAATCCAAGCCGTCCATTCCATTCTCCAGATTATTTTAGGCGTTGAGTCGAAAAATGGGGCCAAGACGACTTTCTGACGGGCCATAGCATAGTAAACAGTGGCTCTATCGTTGAACTTCACCCTGACATTTTGTACTCCAAAATATACTAGATATTGGGCTTGTTTGGCTTGTCTTGAGCCATGGGAGTCAGTGGCTGGGGTGGATTCACTTGATGCGGGCTGCACACATGAAAAACCTCAAAATTTCTGGTTTTCAAAAGAAAAGAAAAATATAACAGCAGCAGCCGCTACTGCTACCGTTGACATGGGGCGCCTGGCAGTGTCCTGCTGCCATGGGCACTGGAGGCAGGGACCACGGGTCCCACCGTGGGCCCCACCATGATGTGTCTTGCACATCAACACCGTGTTTTTGATGCGTCTTAGGGCCGTGGGCCCCTCCTCCAAAATTCAGTGCGATCTAAATCTCATATTGCCCACATCATAGGGAACAGTTGTATTGGACGTCTGCCATTGAAACCCTTATCTGGGTCACGAAAGTTTTGTATCAACATGAAATTTGTTTTTTCCACTTCACCGGGGCCCGTGTGACGTTAATAACGGGTTTGATTGCAAATAAGCACTATGGTGGGCCCCACGTGGGACCCACAGTGATGCATGTGTTTTACTCCCACCATCCAAGCAGACGGTGGAGCCCCCCCCCCCCCCCAGACGTATGAGTTTTATTAGCACCGTCCAGCAGCAGCTGGACGACTAGTGGATCCCACCATGAATATGTGTTTGATCCGCACCATCCACTATTTGGACGGTGGGACCTGATGTTTTATTTAAACTAACATGATTTAAATGATTTTTAAACTCGCAAGTATACGAATCAGATGTAGATACGGTACGTATTACGAGATCGTTCCCACGAGGACTGATCGTCACAACTCAAATTCACAATTCTTCTTAACTAATTCAACAAATAATGGAGCAAATTACTAACACAATTCCATAAAAAAATAATTTGAGAACAGGGAAGAAAATTCAATCAGAAAGAGCACTGGGACTTTCGAATCCACCCCTAATTATCCTAACCATTGTGATTTACCTTAATCTAGATTGATACCACTTATATAGAGAAAGCACAATCTGTGTCCTTAATCGGGCATACAGAATGTCTAATTCCTTTAAGCAATGCCATGAATAATATATCCCATGTCCTTGGTCAGCCACATGGAATGTACAGTTCATTAAAGCACCCTGTTTCTTCCTCTATAGGAAACCTATTCATGATCAGACACAAGCACCTAGAATACGCATCCAAACAACATCCATATATATACTTTGGTCAAGTTCATAGATGGAGAAGTACAAAATTCAAACCAATCAAGCCCACTTAGAGAAAGAAACAAATCAATTAAATTCAGGATGGAATCAACATATAACAAAAGTCATTCAAATTAGGGGCTTCATCTCAGCCATAGGTAAAAGAATTAGCCCAACATGATTAAACTAAGAACACATGAAACAAAAGGAAGGAAGGAAAGAAGAAACTCCATGGATACTCCACGTTCAACCACAAGCCGATCTCTCCTTTCTCTTTCTTCTCTTTCTTCTCACTCTTCCCAAGCCGTTAAATTCCTTCAATCTCCAAGCCGAGCTCTCGATCCCTGTTTCTGAATTCCCCCCTTCATCCACGTTTTCATCTCTTTTTAAAGTTGCTGGAGTGGTGAAAATCATATTTGGAAAGCTATCGCACGCGTAGCGAAGCTTTTTCGCAGCTAAGTTCGGGGCCTCGAAACACGGCACTTTCCTTGGTCAAATTCCATAAAAACACCGTCCCTTAGGACTTTCTTGGGTCCTCTACATGATGGATGGTTCAGATCTGCCATATGATCAAAGATGGTGGCCCACAACTGCCTGAAAAACTGGATTTTCGCGGATGTACGAAAGATTTCGCACCTCTTCCGCTGTCGTGATCGGTGGGCCCCATAGAGGTGTTTTCAGGGAAATCCACCCTGTCCATTGGATTCAGGACAAACTTTTAGTCAAGAATGGATGGTTTTGAACGTCCATTGACACGACCCAGAGAAGAAATTACAATAAGATCAGTTTTGAACGTTGCAGGGCAGTCCACTTGTGGCCTTTGTATCATACACGTGTGCATCTGTGGTTGCAAAGTAACAGCTTGGGTTTGATTTCTTTAGGCCCCTCTACAAGATGGACGGGTTGGATCGGCCATACAGATGATGGATGGGGCCCACTTGCTTCCGCAGAACGGACGCGGTCCGTCCGTTCGCAACAGGAAACTGAAGTTTCCTTTTTGAGAAGAAGGGCGGGTCAGCACTTGTGCTGACCGCCTCAGTCGTCCGGTGCACGGCTCGACTAAATGTGCATGGTGTACACCCACCACGGTGTGGGGTCCATTATAATGTTTATGAGAAATCTGCGCTGTCCATCCTTTTTTACTCCGCATTTAAGGCATTGAATCTAAATTTGAGTCAGTTCCAAATATCAGGTGGGTCCCACTTAATGAATTAAGGGGCTGATCTGGCTGTTGGGCCACTTCCTGAGATATTTAATAGCTGAAATTTTACGTGTACGGTTAATTTATGTCCCTTAGACCATGTATGAAGTTTCGGGCCGATCGGATGGTGGGAACCCTGTGATCTTTTACTTTGGCCGGTTTTCAGGCCCGTTTGATGCGAACGGCTTGATTTTCTCGGATCCCTGGCGTGTAAATCCATCGTTATTGGTCCTCTGAAGTTCGTTCCTTGCTCTGGTGACTTTGGAGCGTTAAAACCATACTTGTAGTACTCTTTTTCAGTCAACGCTCCTACTTACACCCTGTAACAAAAACATGATTAAAATATTCCATTAAGCATTATCATGTACGTATCATTAGGCAATTACTGGGGTCTGATATGCAATATTTGACCCTGATCACAACCCCCAACCAGCATTTTGCTAATCCCGAGCAAAACATGCGAAAAGTAATTTCAGAAGTAAAAGGGTAATTCCTGTAAACCCGAGTGACTTATGAATAAATAGTCGAGATGTGATCATTCTAAGATTCATGCATCGTGAGTGAAATTTTCTCCCGGAATCAAGTTCACTGTAAATTTCATAATCAAGTTCAAAATATTAAACCATGAATTAGAATAATTCTAAAACATTGAGTTCCATGAGTGTATAGTGTAATCTCAGCTTACAACCATTAAGAGATCCAATTGTCAATTTCATGATATCATTGGTAATTAACAACGGAGCTCATGACACCCAAAACTGAAATCAACACTTGCCTTACAGATTAACCTTTCATTCTACCATCTTTTGATTTTCTTTATGAACAGTACGCTAAGGAGGGGAATCAAATCCTCACCTATAGGGAGCAAACCTATAGTGAAAACTCGTCGCCATACTTTTTCTAAATGTCAATCATGGGAGATCAAATCTACACTTATAGGGAGCAAACCTATGGTGAAGATTATGTGACTTACCCTTTCAATTCTTCTTTTTGATGCTAAAATTTTTATTTTTCAGGCTGGTTCCTTTCATGCTTAATGCTTACCAAGTTAATCATTCAATTTTCAAATCGGAACCTTAATGTGTAAGCGAGATGTGATATGCGGAATCATGACTCAATCAATGTTTAAAACTCCCAATCCTGGATTAACAACTCGACTTAATTGTAAAATCTAACAAATGGATGACTCCAAGGGCATAAATTATCACATTCTGTATCTTGTAATATTACAATCACAACTATCCTTCAAAATCACTTCAAATGCACAAGAAATTCCAGAAAAATTTAAAAATTTTACAAGTTTTTGCTCAAGACCAAGAGAATACTAATTAGGTAACATAATCTCTCACCCCCAACCTAAAATCTACATTGTCCTCAATGTAAAAGAAATAAGCATGCAAGGCACATGGGACAACGAGAATAAAAGAGGAGTGAGGGAAAGATAATACCTGGATGGAGAATCAAGAGGCTTTCTCAAAAATATCAATGTAAAAATGAGTCAGTATAAGAGAGAAATCAACAAAAGCAAAATAAACATAAAATCACCAAAAGAAAATTCTACCTATACCACTTTCGTAGGTGCTCTCGATTGCATTTAGGGTATGCAACAAGCCTTTAAACCCCTAGGTTACCCCTAGTGGACGAGTTGTAGTCTCGTGAGGGTTTACAGTAATGTTACCCACAAACATTGAACTAACTAACGAAAAGAAATGAAATGGAATAAAAAGCTGGGTTGCCTCCCAGGAGCGCTAAGTTTAACGTCTTCAGCCAGACAAGAACGGACCATGAATTAACTAACCTTTATAACCAGGATCCGCTAAAGAAATTACCTCAACACCTTGATTAACCAATCCCAGACAAGTGATGTGAGTTCCCATGAGCTGTGCTATCTGAAATGAGGTAACTGACACTATCATCAAACAATTTAAGGACTTCTACTCGAACGACTTCTTTTATGTTAGGATCACGCTTCCTTTACATTTCACGTGATATTTCCACAGCATGATCCATACATACAGTGGGGCATACTCTATGTATTTCCGCTATCTTCCGTTCAATTGCTGCCTTATATGCTCTAAGAACATTAAGCAACCTTCTCTCCTTTGCCTTTTCAGAGTTAAAAACTGTGCTGTCAGGAAGAGTCTCAGAGGGATGAAGAGGTTCCACTTTCGCTCTCCATTTTTCAGTCTCCAATATAGGAGTAGAGTCGAGCAGTGCATTGACTTCGTGGGTGGGACTATCTATATCAAAATCCATGCCATATTGTGCTAAGCATGTCTCAAGTGGATCTTCAAAAGATTTCAGGAAGGAGTCCTGCACTAGACTCTCGATCATGTCCACTTCAAATATGTCATCCAAATCTGCGGATTGTTGTCCTGCATTAAAGACATTGAGTTTAATATTCATGTTACCAAAGGACAACTTCATAACTCCATTCCGGCAATTTATAATAGCATTAGATGTGGCCAAAAATGGACGACCCAAGATGACTGGGATCTGACTATGAGGATTCTGGACAGGCTGAGTATCTATAACTATGAAATCCACTGGAAAATAAAATTTATCAACCTGGATTAACACATCTTCAATAACACCCCAGGGCACCTTGACAGATCTATCAGCTAGTTGTAATGTTATTTTAGTCGGTTTCAACTCACCAAGTCCTAACTGCTCATAAACTGAATCTGGTAACAAATTTATGCTCGCCCCTAAATCATGCAATGCCTTCCCGATCTTATGGTCTCCTATGACGCAAGAAATGGTGGGAGCTCCTGGATCCCTAAATTTAGGAGGGGTGTTATGTTGAATCATGGAGTCGAGTTGCTCTGCAAGGAAGACTTTCTTATGAATATTTTGCTTACGCTTTTGAGTGCATAAATCTTTAAGAAACTTAGCGTAAGTAGGGACTTGCTTGATAGCGTCAAGCAACGGGATGTTGACTTGAACTTTTTTAAACACATCTAGGATTTCATCAAAGTTGTTTCTTTTCTTTATTGGTGCCAGACGTTGAGGAAAGGGTGCTTTGGGCACATTGGGTGGCACATTAGTGGCTCTTGGAGAGTCAGAGAGCTTTTGGACTTTGGATGCATTAGTGTGTCTCTCTGCTTCATCTTGATCTTCCGTTTTGAAATTTGATTCATCCCTAAGTATCTCTATTCTGTTGTTAATTTGTTTGCCTGACCTAAGGGTAGTGATCGATTTGGCCTGCTCATGATATTGCCCTTGGTTGGAATTAGAGCCAATATCATACTGTCCCTTTGGATTAGCCACAGGTTGGCCAGGGAACTTACCTTTCTCTCTCTCATTCAATACGGTAGCTAGTTGACCCAATTGTACTTCCAGCTTGACAATGGATTGCGCATTTGCATGTAAGCTTTGCTGGTTGGCTAGTAAGGTTTGTTGGGTGTCTTTTTGGAATTGGAGAGAACTCTGTATAAAAAGATTGAGTGTATCCTCAAGAGATGGTTTCCTAGATTGTGGAGGTACTTGTTGGTACTGCGGAAACTACTGAGGTTGCATAGGAGGATTTCCGGATGGTCCTCCATGTTGTTGTCCTTTTGCCCAAGAAAAATTTGGATGTCTAACCCACCCTGGGTTGTATGTGTTCGAGTAAGGATCATTCCAAGGTTTTTGAAAAGTGTTCATAGCATGTACTTGTTCAGAGAGGAATTCTGGAAATGCTGCACCAAATGGACAAGACTGCGTAGGATGGGCAGGACTAGAACATATGGCACAAGCCTCGGCTTGAGTTGTTTGTGGAGGTCCATTATTTAATACCAGAGCATCAACTTTCTTTGTCAGGTTATCAAGCTTGGCGTACAGATCTGGCATGACTCCTATCTCATATATACCACCTTTCTTCTGTGGTTGAGGACCTCTTTCACCTCTATCTGAATAGTCCCATTGCTGGGAGTTTTCACATAAGGTTTCAAAGAATTTCCAAGCTTCGATATCGCTTTTGGTCATGAAGGACCCTCCACTAGTGGCGTCAACCATGCGACGATTTTGGGGTGTCAAACCATCATAGAAGTATTGCACTTGTTGCCACTTCTCAAAACCATGGTGTGGACATTTAAGAAGCAAGTCCTTCCATCTTTCCCAACATTCATGAAAGTGCTCGCCCTCTTTTTGTGTGAAGTTAGTAATTTCTCTACGGAGGGCATTGGTTTTGTGAACAGGGAAGAACTTGTTTAAGAACTTCCTAGACAGTTGGTCCCATGTAGTGATAGACCCAACTTCTAGAGAATTCAACCATGCTTTTGCCTTATCCTTTAAAGAAAAAGGAAAAAGGCGCAAACGGATTGATTCATCTGAGAAGTTTTGGAACCGAAAGGTAGAGCAAATGTCTAGGAATTCTTTCACATGATGATATGGGTCCTCCTTGTCTAAACCGTAGAAGGAGGGCAACAATTGTATGACACCAGGTTTAAGTTCAAAGTGTGCTGTCGTTGTGGCTGGCAACACTATGCATGAAGGTGCATTAAACTGGACAGGGGCTGAATAATCCCTAAGCGCTTTAACTTCATTCTCGTTCGCCATTTCGACTAGAAAGTTCCTTGCTCTTCTATGAAATGTTCTTTCTATTTCGGGATCAGCAGGTGCTAGTTCTATGTTCAGAGATCTATGTCCTAGCATAAACTATGTTATCGCAATGTAAAAAGAAACGAAAACTAAACTAAGATGCAACCTAAAAAAAAAAAAAACTATAACTAGAATTTATGAATTCCTAAAAACAAAATAAAACTATGTGAACAAGAATTGGAAGGAAGAACCCGGAAAAAGGAGATGATGGATGTCTGAAGATTTGAGGAGCACCTCCTTTTGAAGACAATCTTATTTAGTAGCTTCCTTCCTCAATTCCTGTAAAACAGAACAAAAATAAATTAAATTTCCTAAAATAATTCTAGAAAAATCCTAAGCTAAAAAGGAAAGTTTCTAAAATAATGTTATTTTCGGTTAGTTTCTAAGAAGGAAAGTTTCTAATCTTAGAAGTAACAAGCTAAGTTAGTTCCTAAAAAGGAAAAAATTTCTAAAACTATAAAATAGAAAAAGTACTTGAAAGAAGAATCTAAATCTAAAATTAGAAAGTAGAAAACTTTTTTTTAAAAAAAGCCTAGAATTAGAAAATTTCTAAAAATAAAACCCTAATTCTAAAAATAGAAATTAAAAAAAAAAATAGAGAATTTAGAAAGAGATTACCAAATTAGAAGTTCAAATCAGAACCCTACAAAACAGGAAATAAGTTAGCTTCTAAAATTAAATAAAAACTTTAACCTAAAGTTAGTAAAATCCTAAGACTACGAATTATGATAAGAGAGAATCCTAAATCCAATTGTACCAAAACAGTCCCCGGTAACGGCGCCTAAAACTTGATGTTTTATTTAAACCAACATGATTTAAATGATTTTTAAACTCGCAAGTATACGAATCAGATGTAGATATGGTACGTATTACGAGATCGTTCCCACGAGGACTGATCGTCACAACTCAAATTCACAATTCTTCTTAACTAATTCAACAAATAATGGAGCAAATTACTAACACAATTCCATAAAAAAAAAAAAAAAAACAATTGAGAACATGGAAGAAAATTCAATCAGAAAGAGCACTAGGACTTTCGAATCCACCCCTAATTATCCTAACCCTTGTTTTGTCTGTTGATTCACCTTAATCTAGATTGATACCACTTATATAGAGAAAGCACAATCTGTGTCCTTAATCGGGCATACAGAATGTCTAATTCCTTTAAGCAAGCCATGAATAACATATCCCATGTCCTTGGTCGGGCACATGGAATGTACAGTTCATTAAAGCACCCTGTTTCTTCCTCTGTAGGAAACCTGTTCATGATCAGACACAAGCACCTAGAATAAGCATCCAAACAACATCCATATATATACTTTGGTCAAGTTCATAGATGGAGAAGTACAGAATTCAAACCAATCAAGCCCACTTAGAGAAAGAAACAAATCAATTAAATTCAGGATGGAATCAACATATAACAAAAGTCATTCAAATTAGGGGCTTCATCTCAGCCCTAGATAAAAGAATTAGCCCAACATGATTAAACTAAGAACACATGAAACAAAAGGAAGGAAGGAAAGAAGAAACTCCATGGATACTCCACGTTCAACCACAAGCCGATCTCTCCCTTCTCTTTCTTCTCTTTCTTCTCTCTCTTCCCAAGCCGTTAAATTCCTTCAATCTCCAAGCCGAGCTCTCGATCCCTGTTTCTGAATTCCCCCCTTCATCCATGTTTTCATCTCTTTTTAAAGCTGCTGGAGTAGTCAAAATCGGATTTGGAAAGCTATCGCACGCGCAGCGAAAGCTTTTTCACAGCTAAGTTCGAGGCCTCGAAACACGGCACTTTTCTTGCTCAAATTCCATAAAAACATCGTCCCTTAGGACTTTCTTGGGTCCTCTACATGATGGATGGTTTAGATCTGCCATATGATCAAAGATGGTGCCCCACAACTGCCTGAAAAACTGGATTTTCGCGGATGTGCGAAAGCTTTCGCACTTCTTCCGCTGTCGTGATCGGTGGGCCCCATAGAGGTGTTTTCAGGGAAATCCACCCCGTCCATTGGATTCAGGACGAAATTTTAGTCAAGAATGGATGGTTTTGAACGTCTATTGACGCGGCCCAGAGAAGAAATTGCAATAAGATCAGTTTTGAACGTTGCAGGGCAGTCCACTTGTGGCCTTTGTATCGTACATGTGTGCACCTGTGGTTGCAAAGTAACAGTTTGGGTTTGATTTCTTCAGGCCCCTCTACAAGATGGACGGGTTGGATCGGCCATACAGATGATGGATGGGGCCCACTTGCTTCCGCAGAACGGACGCGGTCCGTCCGTTCGCAATAGGAAACTGAAGTTTCCTTTTTGAGAAGAAGGGCGGTTCAGCACTTGTGCTGACCGCCTCAGTCGTCCGGTGCACGGCTCGACTAAATGTGCATGGTGTACACCCACCACGGTGTGGGGTCCACTATAATGTTTATGAGAAATCTGCACCGTCCATCCTTTTTGACTCCGCATTTAAGGCATTGAATCCAAATTTGAGTCAGTTCCAGATATCAGGTGGGTCCCACTTAATGAATTAAGGGGTTGATCTGGCTGTTGGGCCACTTCCTGAGATATCTAATAGCTGAAATTTTACGTGTACGGTTAATTTATGTCCCTTAGACCATGTATGAAGTTTCGGGCCGATCGGATGGTGGGAACCCTGTGATCTTTTACTTTGGCCGGTTTTCGGGCCCGTTTGATGCGAATGACTTGATTTCCTCGGATCCCTGGCATGTAAATCCATCGCTATTGGTCCTCTGAAGTCCGTTCCTTGCTCTGGTGACTTTGGAGCGTTAAAACCATACTTGTAGTACTCTTTTTCAGTCAACACTCCTACTTACACCCTATAACAAAAACACGATTAAAATATTCCATTAAGCATTATCATGTACGTATCATTAGGCAATTACTGGGTCTGATATGCAATATTCGACCCTGATCAGGACCCACCGTGATGTACGTGTTCTATCCACTTCATCCAGCCATTGATCAAGTGGCCACACAGTAGGAAACAATGTTGATTTAAACGTCCACCGTTGGAACCCTTTTGGGTTGACAGAAGTTTTGTATCAAGATTGAATTTCTTTTTCCTTCCATCCAGGTCAGCATGACCTTATGAGCAAGTTGGATGGCAGGTAATATTATGGTGGGCCCCATGTGGGACCTCAAGATGTATGTGTTATATCCACACCGTCCACAGCAATGGACGGTGGAACCCACTATGAGATATGTGTTGTAGTCACACCATCCACATCAGTGGACGGTGGGAACCACCATTGATTTATGTGTTTTATCTGCATCGTCCATATCACTGGACGGTGGGACCCACCATGATGCATGTGTTGCATCCAATCCGTCCTTCCACTTTGAAACTCATTTCAAGGCATGGGCTAAAGAATGAGTCAGATCCATAGCTCATATGGACCCCACCCATGATGCATGTGTTGCATTCAAACCGTCCAACCATTTGGCTAGCTTGTCTCATAGGCTTGAGACTAAAAATAAGACAGATCTATAGTTCAAGTGGACCCCACCTTGATATGAATGTAAGGCCAATGTGATTAGGCTCATCTGTTGAGGCCCACCTTGATGTGTATGAGGGCCCATTATTAAGGCCCACTATCATGTGTATGAGGCCCGTTGTTGAGGCCACCTTGACATATATGAGGACCATGTGATTAGGCCCATTTTGATGTATTCTAGGGCCTATGGGTTGAGGCCCATTGTAATGTATTAGGGCCCATGGGTTGAGACCCATTATGATGTATAAAGGCCCGTGGGTTGAGACCCACTGTGATGTGTATAGGGCCTATGGGTTGAGGCCCATTGTAATGTGATCCCACCGTGGTTTATGTGCTGACCTTTATGGCGGACTATGCCTTGAGAGCAATGATGGTTTGACGTCCACATTGTAAGTACAATGTTGGTTAAATGTCCGCATTGTGACTCTCCCTAGGGTCCAATGATAGGTTCATACTTATAGTGTGTAGACCGCCTAGGCCCATCTTCGTTATGAACAGAGCCCATACCATAACACATGTTTAGTAGAGATCCATAATTGATGATCATACGCATCATATGTATGCCTAATGTGAGAAGTGACTGATCATAACATACGCCATTGGACATACTATTCCTAGGACCCACCTTGATGATGTGTTGTATATCCACTCCGTCCATGGCAGGTGAGACCCACCTTGACGTACATGCTCTATATTCGACTGTCCATCTGGACGAGTGGCGTAAGGTCACCATGATGTATTGTTATATCCAACCGTCCTTTCGCTTAAGGACATGAACCCCACTCGAATGTATGTGGTTCTCCAACCGTCCATCTGTCCAGGGTAGTGTGGGAACCCGCCATGATGTATGTATTCACCACGCCACCAATCGGGGCACACCATGATGAATATGTTTCAACCACGCTGTCCATTTGTTTTACTAAACCATGGACTGCCCCATTTGGCCCACTTAATGTATATGGGGCCCACCTGTTTAGTATTTGAAGCCCATGAGTTGTAGCCTATTATAATGTATTCGAGGCCCATGAGTTGTGGCCTATTATGATGTATTCGAGGCCCATGGGTTATGGCCCATTGTGACACATTCGAGGCCCAAGTGGTGCGGCCCATTATGATGTATTCAAGGCCCATGGGACATGGCACATTGTGATATAATTAAGGCCCATAGGATGTGGCCCCTCATGATGTATATTAGACCCGTGTCAGAGGCCCATTGTGATGTATTTGTGACCTAAGGGCAAGGCCCATTGTGATATGTATTAGGCCCATTATGTGTGGCCCACTTGATGTATTTCGAGGCCCAGGTACGTAGCCCATTTGATGTATATGAGATCCATTAATGCGATCCACTTAATGTATATTGAGGCCCACGGGTCGTAACCCATTATGATGTATTTGGGGACCATGGGTCATGGCCCATGGTGATGTATATTAAACCCGTGTATTCAACCCACTATGATGTATATTATACCGTATGATGAGGCCCATTATGATATATTTTAGGCCCATGGGATACAACCGATTGAGATTGTATATGACCATTTAATGTGGCCCATTGGATTTATATGAGGCCCATTGCTGTGGCCCGGTTGATGCGACCCACTTGATGTATATAAGGCCTATTGAGATGTATTTCTGGCCCATGTGATGCGACCCACTTGATGTATGTGGCCCTTGTTTGAGGTCATGGGCCCACGATATGTTTAGCTCTATGTGGGCCATTCCTTAGGGGCAATGTTGGTTAAATGTCCACATTGTCGAGGTCGATGGTCGATGCCGGTTATTGATACCGATTATGAGTATGTGACAACATAACATCATGATACATGGCCATACGCATCATCTGCATGTTTGTTATGAGATGTGGTTAATCATTGCATATGTCATTGAGCATGTTGTTATGAGACTCCATGATAGGCGGAGGTTATCTCACATGAGCGCACGACATGTGTAGGATTGATGCATGACTGGATTGTATGACTCATGCATCTTGCATTGTGTTGTGATTACTGTACGCCCTAGCGACATCAGGGCCGTAGCCTCCACAGGCATGTTGCGGATGGCCAGACGGGACACCGAAAATGTTTAATTCTAGCATACGGCCGCCATAGATGTCCCTGGGTGAAAATCCCTGAATCTCCGTGGTCAGGAGACGCCCCAACGTAGAGACCGAGTGGATACATGAGCGCCCGAGTGCCGAATACTAAGAGGCCGCGTCTCCCACTGTGTCGTAGTCGGTTGGGAGGGGGTGTGGCCTTACCCGCCCGAGGGTAGGGGACAATACTAGGCTGAGTTTGACCAACTCACGAATGGGTCCGCTATCGACGTGCCGGATAGGTATTGGCAGACTATTGGTCAGGCGGATAGTGAGGTTTCTTACACTCACTTGAACTGTTCTGCTGGGAGAGGGGCAGTGTCATTTGGAGTATACTAAACCTCGGTGATGATCCCAGAGATGAACAGTACTGATATATGGACTTATTGGGTAGGAGTTGCATACTCATTTATTCATTCATTCACTATTCACTCGGGCTAGTGGTGCGCAACTATTTGTTATGTGTGCCTTCGCAATGGCCAGGATTTCGGTTGGGGCGCGCGACTAACCTGAGATCAGGAGTTTACCACATTGAGTCTGACTATCCAAATTTAGGTATGAGACTGGTTTAGATAGAAGTCCCTTGTGATGGACCCCATAGCCTGCGATACTACGCACTATCATCCTGACTTCACACTCCAGCATGGCCATTCCATTCACATCGCATATCGCATTACATCGCGGCATATGATATTTTGGGTTACCTGTGTTTCTGCATTTATATGGTTTAGATACAGCATCTGATATTTGATTCTTTATGACTCCTCATTTTTATAGTTGATCTGTATCGCGTATTCTGATATTGTTTCGCATTTGTATAGTTGATCTGTATTGCGTATTCTGACATTACTTGACTCATGGACTTGTCAGTATTTTCGATTACTCTGATAACATATGATTCATGACCTTGCGCCTATTTTGACATTGTATGATTATGACATTGTGTTGAATACTTGACACTTACCTTGTGCACACACTTACACCACCCTCTAAGCTTTCTATAAGCTTATGTACGATAGATGCGTGCAGGTGATGTTAGGTTGCAGCAGCGTTGAGCTTGGAGCGTGCAACTGTCTTCTGGACCTTGATTTTTTTTTATTTATGTATTTCCCTTTCACCATTGTACTCAAATGATTATATTAGTGGATATATGATGATGATGTTGCCTTTGTGAATTGGGTAATCTTGTGGTTATGCTTATTACGAGTTAAATGTACAAAAAAAAAAAATCCTCCTTATAGAATTCCAGGATCGAAATCTAGCGTATGGACGCTAGGAGCCTAGAATGGGGTACTACGGAGGCTGTCGACACCGGATTCGGCGATTGAGATTCCTATGAATTCGATTTCCGGGTTTGGGGCGTGACACAGGCCTTACATTGCATAGCCTTGGTATGGCCAGTAGCATTTATGCCTTGCATCGCATAGCCTTGGTGCGGCTGATAGTATTCATAGACTTACCAACATGTTTCCGCATTACTTTGATATTGCATACTTGACACTTGCCTTGCGCACACACTTACACCGCCCTCTAAGATTTCTATAAGCTTATGTACATTCGTTGCGTGTAGGTAACGCTGGGACGGCGCAACAACATTGAGATTGGAGCATGCAGCTGTCTCTGGAGCTTTTGATATTGATATTGTATTTTCCTTATATATTGTACTTAAAAGTTTTTGTTTATAGTGGAAATGTGATGATGTTATTGGCTGTTGTTTGTGGGTTATTGATTGCTTGCCTCCAAGTGCAGAGGTTCGTAAGTAATATCTGTGAATACAGGGTCGATCCCACAGGGAGATGAATTATGAGAAGGAGAAAATCAAATGCAAAACCAACTAAGTAATAAAAACTAAACTGATGATTTGATTTTGGAATTTTTGAATGGATACAATTCAACTGAATTAAAATAACACTCAAGGTTCAAAGTTCCACTCATAGGTTAATGTTCCAAAATCATTATGACTTTGATAACACAACTAGGATCCGAGCACTATGGTCAACCTAGTCAGAAAATAAAATAGTTTAAATATTTTAATAAATGATATAAAAGATTATAAAATAATGAATTTGCACCATTGATATATATTCTCAAGCGTCAGTGATTTTAAGAATTCAATATCAATGATATAATGAAAATCAAACAAATATAACAGGTTAAGAACCTCTCCTATCTAGGAAATCTAATTGATTCAGGGTAAGCATATCCATCAATGTGGATCTCATATGATGGAAACATATGGATCTCACAAGAGGATAAAAAATAAAACCTAAATAATAGATAACATACATATACCATTCTTCTCATCATTAAAATAATTAATCATCATAACTTAAAGAATTATTAAACCCACGTGCTTCCCTTCTAGCTTGGGCTAAAAGGAACTTACAAAAACATAATTAAAATAAGAAAGAAAAAAATAATAAGAAATAAATAAATGCAAATAGAAAAGATCTAAAAAAAATAACTTATAGAACTTTAATAAAATTAAAAACTCTTTAAAAACTCTAATTCTTGCTTTGGGATGCCTTGAATGATGCTCATGAATGCCCTAAGAAGCCCTATTCATAAGTAGGGAACTCCAATTTTCGAACAAAGTTGAAAACCCTTAGAAACTGCCTCAAATATACGTAGTTTCTCAAAATAGATTTCTCGCTGCACAGTTTGTTTAAAATAGATTTTTTGCTACACAGTTTTCCAAAATAGACCTCAGAGCTTCAGAATACAATTTTTCAGGACGATTTTTAGATTATTCACTTCAAATATTATATTTTCTTCATTCTTCACTTAGTTTTCTTGGATCTTTGGCATGTGAATTCTTCAATCTTGGTCACCTAAGATTCATCCCTTGCCTTGGTAATTTTTTAGCATCAAATTCATGCTTTTAACACCATTTTCCAATCCAAGCACTTAAATTCACCTTGCAATACATACATGAGTAAAATAGAATATTAAGCGAATTCATGTTCATAAAACTAAGATATAAATGGGGAAAATTATGCAATATTTGAGTCCCAACAGTTATGCTTATGGTTAAGCTTTTTACGAAATAAATGTACGTTGGAAACCCTCCTTGTAGGATCCCAGGATCGGAACCTGGTATATGGGTGCTAGGGGGCGAGAATGGGGTACTACAGATACTGTCGGCGCCGGATTCGGTGATTGAGAATTTTGTGAGCTCAGTTTCCGAGTCTGGGACGTGACATAATCTGTAGTATTGATTAAGTAGTTGTTAACTTTAATAGTAATTCAGATCTACGCTTATATATTGGGTTCAGTTCGAACATCATTCAGAGTTCTCTATATAGGAAGGTGTTTTGTAGCTGTTCTCCGTAATCAACCGTGAAAATTCCTTTCTTATTCCTTTATATGTATATAAAAAAAGTCATTTCATATGAATAATAAAAAAAAAAGTTGTAACCCATCTTGGAAGGACAAATCTTATTCTCTCACTCCTTCACCTAATACTCTTAACATATTGTGTGAGTATCTGAATACAAGATTGGTATTATTCCATATGGGTCACTGTTCACTCCCCAAGTATAGGGTTGTGATGTAGTAATAACTCGGTAAGATCGAGGTCGAATCCACAGGGACTGGTCGTCACAATTCAAACTTACGATTCTCCTTAACTAATTCAACAAATAAAGGATCAAATTGCTAACACAAATTTATGGAAAATAACTATTGAGAATAGGGAAGAAAATTTAATCAGAGAAAGAGAACTAGGACCTTCGAATCCACCCCTAATTATCCTAACCCTTGTTTTGTCTGTTAATTCACCTTAAATTAGATTGATCCACTTATCTAGAAATAGCACAATCTGTGTCCTTAATTGGGCATACAGATTGTCTAATTCCTTTAAGCAATGCCATGAATAACATATCCCATGTCCAAATCGGGCATATGGAATATGCAATTCAGTAAAGCACTCTGTTTCTTCCTCTACAGGAACCTGTTCATGATCAGATACAAGCACCTAGAATAATCATCCAGACCACATCCATCCATAGACTCAAAAGTTCATAGATGGAGAAATATAGAATTTAAACCAATCAAGCACACTAGAGAAAGAAACAACCAATCTGATTAAAGTAAAATCAACATATGAGAACAAGGATTATTCGAATTAGGGGCTTCATCTCAGCCCTAGATAAAGAGTTTAGAAATCCATAAATCTAGATAGGAAAATAAAAACATAAGTTTGAAATAACAAAACCATTTTCCTTCTTTTTCTTTCTTTCTTCTCTTTCTTTCTTTCTTACTTTCTTTCCTCCCTTGTTGTAGATCTGGAATTCTCTGGATCTGAATGCCTTTCTCATGTCCAAGACTCTTCTTTTATAGCTGATGGAGTGGCTGGAGTGGTGAAAATCGGATTTGGGAAGCTGTCGCACGCGCAGCGAAAGCTTTTTCGCAGCTAAGTTTGGGGCCTCGAAATACCATATTTTCCTCGTTCAAATTCCAACAAACACTGTCTCTTAGGACTTTCTTGGGTCCTCTACATGATAGACGGTTCAGATCTGCCATATGATCAAAGATGGTGGCCCACAATCGCCTAGAAAACCGGATTTCCAAATTGTGCGAAACCTTTCGCACCCTTTCGCTGTCGTGATCGGTGAACCCCACAGAGGTGTTTTCTGGAAAATCCACCCCGTCCATTAGATTCAGGACGAAATTTCAGTCAGGAATGGGTGGTTTTGAAGGTCCATTAGCACGGCCCACAGAAGAAATCACAAACAAACTCAGTTTTTAACGTCCCGGGGCAGTCCACTTTTGGCTTCTGTACCGCACACGTGTGTACGCATGGGAGTGGAATCTCAGCATAGTTTTGTAGTTCTCATGGCCCTCTACAAGATGGACGGATCGGATCGTCCAGACAGGTGACGGGTGGGGCCCACTGACGTCCGTAAAAACGGCCAGCGGCCGTTCGTCGCTGACGCAACCGCGGACGCGGTTTCCTTCCGCTGCGAAGATGGTGGGGCCCACTGTGATGTGTACTTGGAAAATCCAAGACGTCCACCGAATTTCTGTCGAAATTTCGGTCAGAAACACATATTTTTTCTCTATTCTGCTGTTGGCCACGGAAGATCTCGTTCCACCGTCCATTGCATTGTTGAACGGCTGGATTCTATTCTATGCTTTGATTTGAATTTTTGCCACCTAGGTAATGGTAATGTAGGCCATTTAGACCTGATAGACGGTGCAGATTGCCGGTTCGATGGACTGTGTGGACCCACAACCAAAACCCAATTCGAACAGGGAGACGCTGTTGCGTTCTCTTGTCTTGAGAAGAAGAGTCGGTCAGCAACGCTGACCGACTTTCGGATTTTTTTGGTGCACGTCTTGTGCACATGTGCACTATACACATGCCACCTTAGGTGGGATCTACTGCAATGTGTACGAGCAATCCAATCCATCCATCTGTTTTGTCTTGGCATATAATGCGTTGAGAACCAGTTTGAGGCAAATCCAGAGACCATGTGGGCCCCACTTAAGGAATTAATGGGCTGATCTATCCGTTGGCCCACTTCTGCAGTGATCTAATGGCTGAAATTTGAAATGTACGGTTAATTTTTGGCTTTCATCACATGTATGCAGTTTCGAGTCCATCAGATAGCTGGAACAATGTGATCTTGCATT
Source organism: Magnolia officinalis (assembly GCA_021015155.1). Classification (NCBI taxonomy): domain Eukaryota; kingdom Viridiplantae; phylum Streptophyta; class Magnoliopsida; order Magnoliales; family Magnoliaceae; genus Magnolia; species Magnolia officinalis. The sequence continues at coordinate 42,111,764 of JAJHSJ010000006.1, read as the reverse complement.
TTGCACCAATTTCAGGCCTCTTTATCGTGCTTTCCTCAGATCCCAGGCGTGTATATTCTTCACCATTGGTTTTCTGGAGTACATCTCGTGCTCTGGTAATTTTTGAGCGTCAAATCTATGCTTTTAACATCATTTTGCTATACACGCTCCTAATTTCCTCCTGTAACAAAAACACGAGTAAAATCTGGCATTAAATATTATCATGTATGTAAAATCAAGTAATTACTGGGGTCTGATATGCAATATTCGACCCTGATCAGTCACATACTAGGTCTCTGCCTATTTTAACTCATAGGTCATAGTTGTTCGGTTTGAATTTAGCTGCACATTTAACTCTCGGGAGCCCCACTTTCCCTTGAAAGAAACTCTAAATGGAACCACGACAACGTGGTTTTTTCTAATTCTCTTCAATTGATCTTCGTGGAATGGTAGACCATTTCCAGTGTTCAAATGTTTCATATAAGTGAGGCGTTAGCCGGAGGATAAAAACGTTGTATAGTAATCTACCACGTAACGTGGTATGCAATCATTTCTCCGTGGACACTTAAACTGTGTGCCCCGCCTCGTCACCACTGTACACGTGGCAAACATTCCAATGATACATTGGGGCCACCACAAATAATGTGGCCCATCTTTGTCTGATGGGTGTCCTCCAAATGGACAGAAAAGATAAAATGTCATTAATAGGACGTTGATAGAATAATTGGCAGAGTCGTGTTAGTCAATTTTAATACTGTGGCCCATTCATAAGGAACAGATGGACCGTCCATATTATTTGTCCGTTGTGAGCCTTGTCCAGCAATTTTCAATGATGGGCAGGGACAAATCTGCGAGGGACACAAAACTCCCACATTTTGAGCTATTATAAGGTCATGATGCATTGGACATGAATAGCATCATCATGCATAAGTACGTAGAAAATAGGGCCCAAGGTTCTGTGATCTATACTGTTGATCTGATGTACCCCACCATGGACAAGGGATATCGAAAAACATCCTTGAATAAATGATCCTGACCCTTGATTAGCTCCTTATGACAGATGGCTATGACATTGTGATGCAACAGCGCAGCAAAAGAGTCAAATGGATGGCTATGATAGTGCGATTCGGGAGTTTCTTGGGGTATCCTCCATTTATGGTGGGTTTCATATTATGAACGGCCTGGATCGCTAAACGATGGGCTCCACTTGTGAGGCATGGCGCGGCAGGGCAAATTCATGTCTAGACGCACCAGACCCAATTTCTTTATGAAACGCTCACATACAACGTGGCATTTCCCGCCAATATGTCAATTGTGCATGACATCGGAGCCGTAACAAATAGGGACGCGGATTGCGTCCTACCCCCGCCCGGACGGTAATCCGTCCGGGCAGGGCTCTGTGGGGCCCACCGTGTTGTAAGTATTTTATCCACTCCGTTAAACACTTTTTTTCGATAATTTTAATTTACAAGCCAAAAAATGAGGCAAGTCCAAGGCTTAAGTGGACCACAAAGTGGAGATTGAACGTCCACCATTAAAAACTCTTTGGGAGCTGGAGAAGTTTCGGATCAAGCTGATATTTGTGTTTTCACTTAATCCACGTCTAAATGACCTTATGAACACGTTGTATAGTAAAAAAAAAACATCACGTTGGCCCTTAGAAAGGTTGCGATGGTGGGTGTCATTATCAGTGCAGCTTCCTTTGGTGTGATCCACTTAAGCCTTGGACCTGCCTCATTTTTTGGCTCACATGTTAAAATTATCGGAAAAAAACGTTTAACGATGTGGATAAAACACTTACAACATGGTGGACCCCACAGAGCCCTGCCCGGACAAATTACCGTCCGCTGGGGTAGGACGCAATCCACGTCCAACAAATAGGCGTGGATTGCGTCCTACCCCCGGCCATCTCTAGCCACGAACGGGCTGTTCTGTTGGTGGGCCCACCGTGATGTATCCATTAATCCACGCCGTCCATACCTTCTCTCAGATCGTTTTAAGGTACGAGCACAAAAAAGAGGTAGATCCAACAATCAAACGGAACACACCAAAGATAACTCTTGCATGTAATGCAACCTGTATTTAATGCTTCTAATGCAACCCAAGCGTTGGATCTTCCTCATTTTTGTGCACATGCCTTAAAATGATCTGATAGAAGGGATGGACGGCGTGGATAAAGAGATACATCACGGTGGGCCGCCCATAGAACTGCCCGTGGCTAGAGACGGGGTAGGACGCAATCCGCGTCCGTAAAAAATGGACCGCACCGTAAGGATTACTTGGGCGGATAAAGCCACTCATTGTGTTTCGTACGTTTACATCAAGTCCCATCATTGGCTCTGCTTTGATTTTTTTACTTTGTAGCGCGCTTGATGAATGGACCGTTCTGATTTTTAGCCAATCTGATATTTACGGCATGGTCCACCTTTTTGACGGTTTGGATGTTCTAAAAAGGTCCATGTTGTGTGTGAAGGTTCGCATGCACCGTTTATTAATATTTCCGTGTACAGCAGTTCACATGAACTTTGCATGGAAAGCGGATTTATTTGCACGCGAATTGCGTACTGAAAGAGTCAGCACCGAGGTGGCTCCTGATAATGCTGTGTGGTCCCCTAATGATATATATGTGTTTTATCAAAGCCGTCCATCAACTTTTCCAGATCATTAAAGAGCATGAGCCCATAAATGAGTGAAATCGAAATATCGAATAAATGACATCAGAAGAAAACAGGGAAATTAAATGCCCATCATTAAACAACTAAATAAATTAGTGCTAACTGTGACGATTATTTGTCATCCAGACTGTTTATTAGGTCACGCACAAATGGATGAATAGAAAAATCAAATATCAGCTTAATCCAACACTTTTGTAGCCCCTATGAAATTTTTAATGGTGAGTGTTAAATCAATACTCTTTCCTTTGGTGTGGTCCATATGAGATTTGGATCTGCTTCATTTTTTGTTATATAACATAAAATAATCTTAAAAAAAATGGATGGATGGCATGGATAGGATACACACATCATGTCGGGGCCTACAGAGCACTCTCAGTAGCCAACTCACTACTGACGCTGTCAGTACGCAATGCGCGTCTGATTTATAACAACTCTCATTACATTTTCACTCTTACGTATTTATGAGGAAAAAAAAAAAAACTTCAATGCTCTAGTACAATCTAGTACCATACATTGGTTTATCGGGAAATGGAGTGCGTTGCGTCCTGCCCCGGCCTAGACGGAAATTTGTCCAGGCAGGGGTTCCGTAGGGCCCACAGTGATCATTCTAGTGTATGAACCCTAAAAATGAGACAGATCAATGGTTCAAGTGGACCATACCTTAGGAAACAGCAGTGATAATGAAACTCATTGATGAAACCTTCAAAGATCCCACCACGATATTTATTTGCCATCCGACCAGCTCATAAGGTTACACAAATCCAGACGAAGGGAAAATACAAATTTCAGCTTGATCCAAAACTTCCGTAGCTCCCCAAAAAGTTTTTAATAGTAGCCATTCAATCTCCGCTGTAGCGTCCATTTGTGCCCTGCATCTGCATTATTTTTTGGCCCATGTCTTAAAATGATACGAGAAATGGAATAAAACAGCATGAGTAAAATTCATACCTCAATGTAGACCCCACAGAGCCTAGACATAATCCTTCCGGGTGGGGGTAGGACGCAATCGGCTTCCGGTTTATCGCGTACTCATGCCCTGAAAATTTCAATGCGTGTCATAAAATGCAACACAATTTGAACCGTCCAAATTGTGGGCCCAGTTTAAATGGCCTATAATACAAAAACTACATTGTAATGACGTCTTAAGCGAGTAATCACTGACATCTAATCCACCGTTAAAAGATAAAAAGTCAAGGGTCCACATTCAATAAACAAATGCCCATTAATCAACCAGACGGTAGGATATTCAAATCAAATCAATGTGATTATAGTGCTTTGCCTTTAGTGGTCCCACAATCGGACAGTTTAACTAGAATTCATGCGTGCCACGTGTACACAATATCAGAGTGATGGGCGTGTGAACCAGAATTAGAGCATCAAAAGGCTACAGCTCCTGTGAAGGGATCAAAAGTCAAGTAGGTGGGCCCCACATGTGGTGGCACTGTACGTGAAATTGCTGACTTTTGGTGAACCTAATTCTGGAAGCATCAGAAGGAAAATTTCCATGGAAAATCTTGTCTGACATCAAACTGACACACACCGGCCATTGCCAACCCCCTCTCTCTCTCTTTCAATCTCTTTCCTCTTTAAAATACTCAAAAGAGATGGAAAGATGTAGACAGACACATTACTAAAGACACCCCTCGTAATTAAAACCAAGATGTGGACCCTTTTCAGTAACTGCAGCCTCACGACTATACACCCAAGCTCGGAATATTAGAGTTTCACTGCCCCATGAATTCAATGGGCTGCTGCTCCACCTTTCTAGTTGGTGGTGAGTGACTTCCCCATGAAATCTTGGCACGAACGTGTGTAGAGCTGTACACGAACCGAGTTAGCACAGTTATCTCTCTCGACTTGAATCGAGAAAGGTCGAGTTCGAACCAAGTCCAGCTAATTTTTTGAGCTCAAAAAAAATTTCGAGCCGAGGTGGAATTTGCCCGAGCTCGACTCGGCTCAAATCGAACCTCAACTCGAATGGACTTGGTGACTCGGTTATTTTGATATTGATGTCGCTCACCAAGTGTTTGAAAAAATGACTCAATGAAGTGTTGTTTCATGTGCATACATTCTCCATGGGATCAACTAATAGCGAGGAAAGAATGCATATGAAACAAATTACTACAAAAAAGCAAACTTCACGTTATAAAACTACCCTCAAATCATGATTTTGATGTTGCCTGCCCAAGGTTTGATGAAATCCATGTATGTTGCTGTTACTGTTTTGCATTATGTGAAAAAAATGAAAATGTGTTGTATGTGTTTGAGAAAATGCTGTATAGACTCGCCCGAGCTGCTGACCAAACTGAGCCGAGCCAAGCTCGAGCTGGGGTTAGCTACTGACCGAGCTGAGCTGAGCTGAGCTGTGACACACTCGACTGGGTTTGACTCATGTACACCTCTAAACGTGTGTCAATATATGACCGTCTAAATTTGTTGGTATGATGTCACCTCACACGTGTGGAGTGGCAAATGGGCCGATGGTTTCAGATGGGTGCTTAATCTTTACTCCATTGAGAGCCAAAAATTTAAGTTTTGAGGGTCATTTTGAAGTTTAATCATGGATATAAATGAGGCAGCCATGTAACCTAAATGAGATAAAAGATTCAAAAGGTCCTGAAACTCTGGCCATTGTTCTGTAAAAAAAAACCATCACCCGGCCATCCCTGGTCCAACAGCATATCCTTATTCTCTTTAGCATTTATCTTTTATCTGATATCATGCCACATATGTAGGACATTCACACCATGAAATCAGTAGCCTCACTGGGAGGATCACCCTTCTCAAAGGTCAGGCTAACGGATGTTAAAAATAAATTTTAAAAAATACAAGTAGTACTTAATGGATAAAGAAGAAATTAAAGGCAAAAATATCAAATCTGTGAACTCAAGTCATGACTTGAATAGTTTGTCTTAAGACAAATTTATATGGCTAAGTGGTAAGAAGAAGGGTTTTAAGAAAGTTTTCATATATAATATATTTATTTAATTTTTAAAATAATTATTTTATTTTTGAATTTTATGCTTATTAAATACAACAATTTCCACAATTTCAAAAAGAAAATCATCGGTAACAATGAATGGTGTATTAGCTTAAAAAGATACATAATTAAAGGTATGTTGTTAATTTGAACCGTCATTTTAGTGTATATGTATAAAAAAATTTTGTTAAGTACTTAGCGACCCATCAATCTTGAACTAAAGACCTTGTATGACTCATCGGATACATAACACATATTTATTTATACTTTGGTGATCTAAATGTTTGTATATTTATGACCTTGTGCTTATCCTGATTTTATATGTATTTATAGAGACAATCGAAATCTTACTAGAAGCAGTCTCACTTCTCTACTCATGCAAGTAAATCTATTAAAGATGATTTTATTTAATCCCAACAAAGATCGTTGATAGACCTATTAAGACTTAGTACTCAACCTCTTATTAAACATAGAATAAAATACTAAATTTTTAAGAACGAGACCTTAATTTTTCTAGTATATGCTTTAGTCACTTATTTGACTTGTTTGTCCCTTTGAACTTAGTATGTATTTCAAAACTTAGGTAAGGTTACTATTGATAATGAAAGTCATGTCTTTATAGATCTTAGTCCGATTTATTATTATTATTATTATTATTATTATTATTATTATTATTATTATTATTATTATTATTATTATTATTATTATTGTTTCTTCACATTTAATCTATTGACAAACCTTTTTGTTAATGAATCTACCAAGTTTCGAATGGACATAACATATTCAGCTATGATTATTCCATCCCGGAGCAATCCTGTAACAAACTTATCCTTAAACCTACATTTCTAAATCTATCATTATAAGTCTTACTCATGGTATGAAAAATGTAGCCTAACTATCATAAAGAATAGATATGACTGGAGTACGTCTTGACCAATATGAGAATTCCATTAATAAATATCTTGAGTTATTCCCCTTCTTAACAAGAAGCACCAAGTGCTATAAACCCACTTTTTATAGTAAAGTGAGATATGTATGTTTCTTTTTTAGATGCTTAGGATATTGTTCATCCTCCAAGAGTGAGTATCCAACCACGTATAAATTCTAATTTTGTGCTATCTGCATTCCAACTAGCATCGTTATATCCTTCAAGTACAACATGATCTAATTTATAATGCAATCCATATTTTATAATTCCTTTTAGGTACCTTAGAACCTTGAAAATAGCAACCTAGTATTCTTGTCCTAGATTATGAGTATACCTGCTTAGCATTTCTATTGTGAATGCTATATCAAGTCTAGTATAATTTAATGCATATATTAAACTCCTGATAATTCTAACATATTCCTATTGTGCTTTTCATCTACCAATATTTTAAAGCAATTTAATGCTTAGATTTAATGGAGTCAAAATTAATTTACGATCATAGTGATCACTTCTTTAATACTTTTTCTATAAAATGAGATTGTGCTAAGGTTATTCCATCATTAAAATTATGAATCTTAGTTCTTAATATTACATTGACCTTACACATATTCTTCATATTTAAGTAGGTACTTGATTTATTTATTTATTTTAATTTCTTTTACATTATTCACATTTTGTAAAAATATTAACATATTATCTATATACAAGAAGATGGTGATTTGACATTAATTTGTTATATATACTTTTATCTACTTGGTTTACTATAAAACAATTAGATTGCACTACTTGGTCAAATTTCTCATACCATTGCTTAAGAACTTGGTTGAGCCCATAGAGAGATTTAACCAATTTAACACTTTCTTCTCTTGTCTATTTGAATAAACCCATCAGGTTGCTCTATATAGAGTTCTTAGTCTAGATCACCATTTAAGAATGCCATTTTGACATCCATTTAATGGATTACTAGATGTTGAATTATAACAAAGCAATAAATATCCTAATGATATATTAACAAGCAACAAGAACATATGTATCAAAAAAATAATACCTTTCTTTTGTCTAACACATTTAGCCACTAACCAAGCTTTTAAACTTATTTATCGTTTCATTAAGTTTTCTTTTGAAAATCAACTTACATCCTATAGATTTTGAACTTGATAGAAGATTGACCAGATATTAAGTGTTATTGGAGATAATAGATTCCCTTTCAACTTCAATGATTTTCCTCTAAAACTATGCATTAAGAGATGGCAAAGCTTCATTAAGTGTTAAAGGATCAACTTCGATGCTTAATGTAGAGATGTCTCCTTTTTTATTTCATTCTATGTGCATATCCATACGAGTAGTGCCTTCACTTCTTTCTTTCTTTCTTTTTCTTTTTTTTTTTTTTTCAATTTGTGTAAATGAGGTGTTGTATTGACTCAGATATGATAAGCATATAATTCAAAGTCGTCATTAGGCAAATGAAACTTAGAATCTATAGTCAGCTAGAAATCATAAAATCGCTTAAGAGTTGCGAAATCATGTGAATCCCCAACTCAAGTGACTCATGCAACTGGTCTGCAATTATAGATTCCATGTAAGGGTGTTGGTGATAGAAAAATAAGGGGTTAGGCACCCTTTTTCGATCACATGCTATGTAGTCCTTACTTTACAGAATTTTAGATTTTTTTTTATTTAGATTCATCAGAGTTGCTGGATTTCTAAATTTAGTCATACTTCACATAACCTATGAGGGCCACAAAGGCAAAATAAAAAGGAACTTCTAACCTTACCATGTGGAGCAAAGTTTCTTTAGGTAGACAAATAAAGCAAAAGAAAGCAGGAAAGAATATATCATAAATAAAATAGTTGTTGCTTATGTGACTGGGATGTGTGGAATGGAATGTGATTTGTGTTTGATTAAGATATGAGAAGGAAAATGTGAGATCAGACACCACTTTTTCTTGTAAAAAAATGATAGTCGGATCTTCCCGATTCTAACCATACTCTTGATTTTACAAGCTTCTTCAATAGGCTATTCTTCAGGCAACATCTCGGTGTGTTAGTAATTTTAGGGAAATTCGAATCATCAGACCAATCCTAGTCTCTCTTAGGCACTCAAACACTCTGTTCTTTACCTCCTCCCCTTAGTCACAAATCTCTTTCATTTATCCCTTTTCTTTTGACTTTTTGCGGTCATTTTTGTTAGGCATTGAACCCCACCTTAGATACTCTCTCACTCTGTTGTATCGCCTCTCCCTCTGAACTTTGCCCTAAGCCCCCTGAATGGAGCGGTTGTGTTGAATTTATATACTAAAATTGTCATGAGCTGAGAGTGTTGCCACGCATCTTTACTTTATGATTTCGATGTCTGGAGAGTTGGGAAGTATCTTGGTTAGGTATAAAACATGTCAGGTGGTTGGTCGATGGTCATCAACTTGTGGCAGGTTGATGGTCCACTTGGCGCCTTTTTCTTCGACAGAATAGTTCCACAACACCTGTTAAGATATATATATATATATATATATATATATATATATATATATATATATATATATATATATATATATATATATATATTTAAAGTAGGGGTGACGACATCACCATCAGCTTGTTGGGAACTTGGGATTTTATTTTATCGATAAGGTCCGTTGTTTGTTTTCGAGAGATGTTTGTGACCCTTTCTATTTGACCCATTTGGATTTTTATGCTTTGTGGTTCGGTCGGAGTCAACTTTGTTAAAATAAGGCATAAATGAGGTTTCCGGAGAGTTTGTATGATTGGTTAGGATTTAACTTGTCAGGTTTTGAATTTTCCTATTAAGAACATTGGTTGATTTCGTGTCGCGCCAAGGCTCGTACCTGTTCGACCCACTTAGATTTCAATGTTTCTCCAAGTCAATCAGGTGCATTTTGTCGAAGTTTCTGAAGTACCAAGAGTAATTTTTTTCTCATTTTGAGTGGGGTGTCTACACATTCATATCCTCTTTTACTAGGAACAAATAGAAATCTGGACTAAAAAATATTTTTTTTCTCACCATTTGACCTTCTTGGTTAATTTATTTATAAATGAACTTTGAATTTATTATGAATGCTACCTAAGTTTTCATTCATTGGTTTTACTTCGTTTCCATCAACTAACCTTTTATACGATTATTCATATATTTTGTTATACTATATTTTGAAAAATATTTTATCTCTAGATTTTATAATCATATTTTTGTCAGCAAAGGTCATTTGTTTTAGAACCAAAAATCTACATACAGGACTGGATGCCATAACCCATGAAGGTATACTTGATTTCTTTAAGACCTAACTTTCGTATATTACGATCAACTATCTTAATTCTATTATACTTCCCTATACTTTGAGTAATAAAGTCTGTGTTTCTTCTTTTTCCACATTTCATATAGGAAGACATTTAATTTTTTTATTTGGGATGGTATTTTTAAGAAATATAAAACACCACTTGCTATATGGGCCACACCAAGTGTGGCAACAGGTGGGCTAATCGGCCTACCTGGCCCTAAAATAGGGTACCTAGGCTAGCCAAACTCTAATCCCATATCCCAAGACATGACTTATAATTTAAGCAATTTACATCCACAAATACATAGAAATCACATAACACCAAACCACATATATGTAATGCTTTCATTAATACAAATTATTTGATCCTCATTACAAAAATTTTAATTTGCTTCTACACTTTCCCTATGGATATATATATATATGCCAATAAAAATACAATTACCTAACTTAAAATAATTTACTAATTAAACTAAGTAAGGCAATTTAACACTAAGGCTTCCAAGTCAATTGATGGGTCCAATAACATAGACTACAATAGATATGCCAATTATGGAACTAGTCTATAATTGATGGTGTGCTTGTGTGTGTATTACAAGCTAGGTGCTTAGCATACAATTCGACTCAAGTATTTATATGATTTAACTAATTAACACATGAGCAAGAATAGGATTGCAAACATCGATCCCAAACACATGTATAGTGGTTTAGTTTCCTTACTCCACTCCCAGTAGACATACTCTCCCTAAGTTGACTGGTATTAACTATTGGAGATTTTAAATCAGGTTCACCTCTAACCTTTATAGCCCTACACAATGAGCGGGGTCCTACACAAGAACCTAGCGTACACTCCTGCTGGAGGCTCCCACAAGAGACTTGGTTTTCTATCGCCTAACCAACTGAAAGTGCCCTGGTTTGTCAAATTATGTGAATGTTGAGTCAGTCTTTAAGTGAGCCCTAAAAAGAAGATTCCAAGATAAAGACCTCAACCAGGAAGAAGCTTGAGTGCTCCAAACAGGTAAATGAAGCTTCACTTCCCTAACCAAACCCTTAAGGTATATGATCCCATTTAATTTAGTCTTACCTCCAATACATTGTAAATCATCTTTGGTAAGCTTAAGTGTTGAACACTTAGAATGTTAGAGGAGTAAAACATGAACTATAAAGAAAAAAATCGATTGTATCGATTTGCAATCGAAGACATTTTCGATTCTATCGAACATGGTTCAATTACATCGAGAAATAGGATCATTCTGTCCAGCACCAAATTAACCATCTGCTGAGAAATATCGATTATATCGAATAAAGTTCGATGATATCGAAATTCAAATTTCAATAGAATCAAACCATCTTCGATGGCATCGACTTAGGGCACTCCCTCTACACAGAAAATATTCTCTAAGTGTTCATCGATATAATCGAGTCATCTTTGGTCACATCGAGAGTAAGTTCTCGATAGAATCGAAAGCTACTCGATTACATCGAACATGAGGAACATTTTGTCCAACAAACCATCCAGGAAAACACATCTCTTTGATTACATTGAATACCATTCATTGTTATCGAACTTCAAAATTCAATAGCATCGAATTATGATAGATAAAATCGAAGATCAGGACAAAATCTTCCAGAAACCAAATGTAATTTTCTAAAAGAAAATCCGATAGGATCGAATTACCTCTCGATTATATCAAAGTGCACGTCAATATAATCGAAGGGTGATCGATAAAATTGACCAGAATATATTTTACACAAAAATAAATATATGTGTAGAAAATTGATGCAATCGAAGTAGGCTCAATAACATCAAAATTCAAATTTTGATGGAATCGAAGACTACTCGATAGCATCAACAATGACAGATTTCTGTCCATTTTTTTTACCGTTGGGATTCTTCTTTTATAAATACCATATGTTGCTTCTTAGAAAAATGAACTAGAATTTAAGAGAGTTTGAGAGAGTTGCTTCAAAGAATTTATACCCTCTTCCTCATTCCCTCTTTCCTATTAAAGTTCATCATTCAATCTTTGACATAAGCATTTACTCAACATCTTCATTGCTTAGATTGAATTATGAACTTTAGCATTCAATGAGTTTCCAGTTGCCCTCATCATAGACAAATCCTTGTGTTGGAACTCTTGAATGCATAGCTCATGGGAATCTTCTCAATGCATTTAAATCATATCATTTGAATAGAGAAGAACAACAAAACCCTAAACCTCACTACCTCAAAGCATTAATCGAAGCATCAGAAGCGGTTGCGGTTCAAGGGAACTGAAGACTCTTCATCAACATTGAAGATCTTCAGATTATGCGAGAAAGGGGCTCACACACTTATTTGTAAGTATAAAGAGTCCATTGAGTCTGAAGCCCTTTCCTTGTGTAGGATTGGGATTCGAAGTTCGAGTGACAAACTCAGCAAGACCTAATTGTGGCATCTGATGGGAGAATACGTTGTCCTTGTGTAGGACTATTGTCCGTGTGAAGGACATGTTGCCTTGTGTAGGCATAGGTTGCCTTGTGTAGGCTCCTAGTTGTGTCCTTATGTAGGACTCGTCGCCTTATGTAGGCACCTAAGGCAACCTTATGTAGGTCCCTTAATTAACCTTGTGTAGGTTGTGAAGGTTCATGGTTAACCTGATTTAAAACCATTGGATAGTGAAATCTGATACACTCTAGGAGAGAGCGCGTCCAACGGGAGTGGGTAGGCAAGTAGTCGAACCACTATATATGATTGTGTTTGGGATTGCTTTTTGTACATAGATCTAATTATGATTATGTTTATCAAATCATTACTATGATGTATGATTTAGTAAATGTACAAGTATTGATAGAAATCACATCCCACCCACTATCTCATACACTATCCTTATAGGCTTGTTCTTTACATGTAAATGTTGTGTAAGCCTATGTGTTTTGGACCCTCTATTGGCTTGGAAGCCATAAAGTTACTTTGCCTTGCTCTTTTCTTTAAAGTTAGGCGTTGTTTGTTGTTATAGGAAAATAAAATTTGAAAAGTCCTATTCACCCACCTCTAGGACATTTGGACATACTTTCATACTTCAGTAATAGCGGTTCTACTACAATTTCAATTGGTTTCAAAGCAGGTTCCTCTTGAAGGGTTTAACGAGCTAGAGGGAGATCCTAAACTGAAGTAGGAATTATGGCCAACTGAGAGGGAAAGGTGATGACAACCACTTGGAATAACACCATAGGCACATAATCTAATAAACTCAAAAGAGATGGAGAGCAAAAGTCACTAAAAATACTCATGGCCTCCACCACCGTTATTCCAAAGATAACTAACACTGAGGAGATAAGTGAGCAAGAAACACTCATCTCGGATGTAGAAGAAGAAGAAAACATACATGATGCCTATGATCAACTCTATACTCATAGCATCAATGTCCTTAAAAAGCTTGGCATTGCTGAAAACAAAAACAAACAATTGTAAAAAGATCTTGACAAAGCATTGGACATAAATACTCGATCAATGATTTTCAACAATATCATGCCAACAATGACAAGCTTGAGAGGACAACAATATGTCAGGTTTTAGAAATTAAAAAAATTAAAAAGACAAATAAATCAATTAGAATATGAAAATAACAAACTGAAATCAGAAAAATCAAATCTAAACTCTAAAAATCATAACTGAAAATAGATGTAGAGAAATTCAAACATTCAGTTGAACTTAGTCATAAGTTTTCCCACAACAATGAAAAACTAGAAAGACTTCTAGGGTTGGGAAGAAACATTAAGGATAAGAGAGGCCTAGGATATGAATCATACAAATCAAGCCCTTCTCTTGCATCACCTGTGACTAAATTTGTTGCATCAGGAAGCAACACAAGAAACACTCCTACTTGCCATGCATGTGGAAATTTGGGACATTACAAATTTGAATGCTTAACCTTTGGTGAGTCCCACTTCACTTCCGGGTTGAAACATATAGGAAAATTCAAAATAACTGAAAAGTAGCACAAAAGTCAAAGAGCACTTCAAAGAACACATCTAAAGAAAAAAGATAATATCCCACTCCACCCAGAATGATTGAAAGGATGGAGAAGTTATTAAAACAGGTAACTCAACTGAATCAGAAGACCATAGAATTGATGAAACAAGGAAATTTGGCTCAATTACCTAAAAGATACAAAGAACCCCTTGTTTATCAACTTCAAGGAGAAAATCAAAAGAAAACATCATCTCCAAAGAAGATGACAACCAAGTGGGTAATAAAAAATAAGGACGACTGCCTTATAATTCATACCGCACTTAAAGCAGGCAATAGTTCAAAATAGTATCTTGATAGTGGTTGCTCCAGACATATGACTAATGACCAGACCCAGTTTTGTGATTATTCAAAATTTGACGGTGGGTTGGTCACATTTGGTGATGGGAGCTCCACCAAGATAATTGGACGGGGAACAATAGTGGGGCCGGGGTTGCCCAAAATTGAGGATGTTCTTTGCGTAGAAGGATTAAAACACAATCTTTTAAGTATTTCCCAAATCTACAATAAAGAACACTCAGTTTCATTCTCCAAAGATATGTGTAAGATCTCAAACCTCGTATGTAAACTAATTATGAAAGGTCTTTGCACTAATGATAACTTCTACGTGATAGATAGCAAAGGAGATAGTGTCCCATCCATGAGATGCTACATGGATTTAGATACTGAGTCTAAGATGTGGCATCAAAGACGCACACCATAGGAACTTGGCCAAGCTATACTCAAAAAAATTGGTGAGAGGACTTCCTAAGATTAGAAAGAAAGAAAAGATTGTGTGGTGATTGTCTCAAAGGCAAACAAATAAAAGTTGGACACAAAAAGACAACCACTATAGAAACTTTCAAAGCACTTGACTTGCTACATATGGATCGAGTGGGTCCCATCAAAGTTGAGAGTCATGGAAAAAAGAGATACTTCCTGGTAATGGTAGATGATTACTCCAGATTTACTTGGGTCACCTTTCTTTGGAAAAAATCTGATGCATTTGATGAATTCCTAAAAATGACAAAATGACTTCAAAATGAGAAGGGATATTGCATAAAGCGCATAAGAAGTGATCATGGTGGGGAATTTGAGAATGATTGACTCAAAAAATATTGTGATAAAAATGGAATCTAACATGAATTCTCAGCCCAAAAAACACCACAACAAAATGGAGTAGTTGAAAGAAAGAACCGAGTGTTGCAAGAAATGGGTTCAGTGATGCTTAATGGCAAGAATATGGCTAAAAGTTTTGAGCCGAAGCTATCAACACCGCCTGCTAGATAGTCAATAGAATATATCTTAGGGCAAGATTGAACAAAACTCTATATGAGTTATGGTGTGAGAAACTGCCTAGTGTTAAGTATTTTCGTGTCTTTGGTAGAAAATGTTATATTCTCAGAGACAGAGAACAACTAGGCAAATTTGACTCTAAAAGTGACGATGTGTAACGTCGTGGTTTCCAGAACCCGAGTATGAGACTCATTCCAGAAACCCGAGAGTTAATAAATTAGAGTACTAGCAGAAATACCAAAGTCAGAGTGGGATAGCAGACATAAGCATGAATAATATCATAAAATCCGAATATTTGGCCCACTCAGCTGGGGGCCATAGTACAAAATTTTAAGAGTATCAATGTATCCAATCAAACGTAAGAAATGTTATTACTACTGGTTAAGTCCAAAGTAATCAGCCGCTTCTTATTATGACTCATCTTCATAATATCCGTCTTCAGGCTTCACCATCACGTCCTTAGGGCCAGTGTTGCCATTCTCTCCATCTACACATGTATACTCTGTATAGTTGGATATTCGATAGCCAGCTCAGTGTGAATTCCCCTCAAGATTACACATCGCCACCATAGAAAACATAGTTTAAAGAAAAGCAATGATACATACAAAACGAACAGGATGTAATCTTATTAAAATGCATGGATGAATGAATGCACATCGACCTGGGGATGCTCATCCAGTCGGACTTGGGCTCGTCACCCATGCATAAGACCAGTCACCAACGTAACATATCTCGTACAACATGGTGCTAAGTCATCGTACATATCTCGTACGTAGGTCACTAGTGTAGTATAACTCGTACAGCATAGTGACCAAGTGTCGATAATTGGTGGTCTAGGAGCTAGCGAAACGATACCCCAATAAACCTAGGGCACGTGTTACATCATACAAAATTAGCCACCCATCATCGCCAAGATGCTATGAATGCATGATTAGCCAAACCCTTATTGTTCTAGTTATAATCAGCCAATTTAAGTATCTCAGTGGTCACTACGGGGGGCTTGTCACTCAGCATAGGCCGACAACTTGGGCATAGTGTCCCATGACCACCATCCCCGGTTCATGAGGTATTCCACCTTGGGATGCTTAAACAGGACCCCTCCATGATTGGTTGATCAAAATATGATTCAAGTCATGGGCCCCATTTCTCACATCATCAGTCTAATTGCATCCAAAGTGTGGCCCACATGCAATAGTGAAATCTCTCCACTTGAAATGCTGTGAGTTAAATTCTGTGGGTGACTCATGGCAATCATTTAACAAGTAAAGGCATATGATAATATTTGCATTTGTGAAGAGGCATTATGAAACCAAAGTATGAACTATTAAGCAAATTAATACTAAAACATGGGAGTTCAATGATCATTACATATTAACATCACTCATGGATTATTGATCAATAAGAGGGCCTAGCATGTAACACCCTGAAAATCAGGGGTCGAGCATAAACTCAACTCCCGAGTTCCAGAACATCACTTATGCAACAAAATGAATGATGATTGAATGTTGACTGTATTCGTGCATTGAACATGAGTGAGATTAAGCCAAAGCAGCATATCATATTCCAGAGACAGTTAAATTTGCAAGCGGAAGACTGTGGTAGATAGATAAAATATATAAACTATGAAGAGTCTCCAAAGTGTGATAACATTACCAGGTTAAATAATTTCAAATACAGTTCTAAAATATACCAAATGTGAGGAAGTGTAATGTCTCCTATCCCAAGTACCGTAGCCCCGTCAATACAATACCAGGTATTCATAAACCTGTCAGAGATTACGTGTAGGAGAACTCCTCCTCAACATCATAGTAGTAGTTCGGCTCTGCTTCATAAGCATCGCCAACACCTGAAACCCAACAAATCTGGTTGGTGTTGCAAACACCGTCCCGTAACGTGGGAGTGAGTGATCAACTCAGTGGAACAGTAAAGCATAGGTTAACATGTTATCAACTCAGTCAAGCAGTAATGATAAAGCAGTACAATCAAACAATTCTAACTACTCTTATTTAATGCAAGTATGAAATGACATGATGTATGCCCTTGCCAAACCACCCTCATGCGACATCATCTTACGTTCGCGAATGCATAACTCCCTCAGTGCGCCACATCTACTAAGTACATGCGGTGCGATGATGATCATGATTACCGAGTTATTATTAGTCCATTTCAAACAGCAGTATTGGGAAACTAAGGTACCTCCCTTGTATCATTCCCAAACATGATCTATTCTAGGGTCGTCAATCCTAGTTAATCTCATACGATATTATGGTTTGAGAGGCTTAGCGAAGGCATCACAAATGGCTCGTCACCCATCAGCACGGATACAGATCTCACCGTATGCGGCTCAATTGCTGACCGTCAGCTCGAGTACAGGTCTCACCGTACTCGGCTCAATCACTAGCTGTCAGCTCGAGTACAGGTCTCACCGTAATTGGCTCCACTCATACTCTAATTGCTGTGAAAGACTCGTCGCCAATCACAGACCTTGGAGTATACTCAAAGATACTACAGAGGACTCGTCGCCCGTCAGCACGAGTACAGGTCTCACCGTACTCGGCTCTCGCCGTAAGTATCGACAGCTCGAATACAGTGTCCCATACCACCATATTCGGCTCACGAGTCTGGTTGCGCAATGGTCACTACGGGGAGGCACATGGCCCCAGCGTAGGCCGACAGCTCGACCACGGTGTCCCATACCACCATGCCCGGCTCATGCGTCTTAGCGGATCGAAGTACCATGGTTAAAAGGGGGTTTCACTGGTAAGTTTGGTACCCTAGGTTCAAGCAGTAGCGTCCAAACAGGGTGAACATGCATAAGGCAGATCGGGTTACTTGACGAGCTCGACTAGCACGATCGCCCGTTGAGCTGCACGACATGAAGTGCATAAACAACTTCGTGTGGCTTAGCCACTGCCGACAGGCAACGCACGACTCGAGTTCGTCGAACACATCCCACGTGGCAAATGAATCTCGGCCATGAGTTCAATCCCGTTACCGATTGCCTGGGCCATAATCATAGCCCCAAACACAATCAATTGCAGATAGATAAAGCAGTAATGGATCAAGATTCAACTCATACAGTCAAGGTCTGGTATTATCTGTTTAGGGCTGCCAGGGCTGTTGCACGCACTCGTTGTTCCGCTCCCCCATCACCCATGACGGATCATACAACGTAAATATAGATTTAAACATATGCATTACATAGTTAAAATCATAAAGCAGTTGAGCATGTTATGAATCACAACACAAGCATGAGTTTGTACATGTTCATTTCCTAATCACACAACTATCAAAGGAGATCATACACATAGTTAAAAGAGGTTGAGAATCATATCTCAACACCCTTATACATTACAATTTGCTAACTACTACTCATTCAGACATTTCAAGAAACACTTAAACAAACATACATCAACATACATGACATATGTCGATCACATAGGCATTAGGCCAAATCCTTTCACTAGGGAGTTGCCCCAATCATAACACGTGTACGCCCACGACGGATAGTCATGGCAAGCAGGAATCCAAGTTCCATATTCATTCAGTCATTTCCACAAACACTTGGGCCACACATTTTAGCATATATAGTGTATATTGGCCGTGGCGTGATTTAGGGCAAATCCTTTCGTCAAAGGGGTGTCGCCAATACAACAATCATGAATCCATGACAATTAGTCATGGCGAGCACGAATGAAAATTCTATACTCATTCAGTCATCTTCACAAACACTTAGAATACACTATTACAACATACATGGTGTATGTTAGCAAAACATGTCTTAGGTCTATCCTTTAGCCAAACGAGTATTTTATCCATGTATAATATATTACTACGACAATTAATCATGTCAAACACATTTCCAAAATTTATACGTATACGGTATTTTCTACAAATACCTAGAATATGTAGAATTCCATATTTTTCATCTTTAATCGAAACGGAAAACAGACAGCACTTTGTACATGTGCAATTGCATGCAAATCATGAATCTATCATTATCTGACATTGAAAGCGTTGAAAACCATAACCTATACACCTAAAGTCCACACCTTTTGTTGTAGAATCACAACGGAATCGATAGGTTCGCTAAGCTTCCATATTCGGCAGTTTGGCAACCTATAGAACGAAATAGGTTAGCTATTTCACAACCTACAACAGTCTAAATCCCAAAAAAGATTAGGATTAGGATTTCTTACCTAGAAACGACGCCGGAAACGCCGGGAAAAGCGTCAAGAAAGGGATGGTGCAGCCCGTGTGGTAGCAGGGAACGATAGTAGGGAGATCCTCCCACTTCTCCCTCACTTTCTCTCTTTTCCCTCTCTCAAATCCCAAATTCGTATGGCTACCATGAGAGAGGGTTTAAGGTCCTTATATAGTCTCAAAACTCACCGAAATAGACTCTTATTCAAGGGTTACTGCTAATATAGGTATTTCGTCACTTTTCTAGCTCAAAAGAGAGGTTCTGGTGGCCCTCCTTGAGTCAAACGTCAGACTTAAGATCACCACACATGGATCTATGTGGGATTACGTTTTCTACTCGATCGAATTCCCAGATCGCACGTGGCGGACCACTTTCAGTTCAACGGTCAGTGGGCCACGATCTGAAATTCCAAGTACATGTAAATGTTCCTGAAATTTTTCTTAATCCGAGCGTGTAATTTAGTCTGATTCTGACGGTCTGGTTGCTTAATACTGATGCACAAGCGAATGGTGCCAGATCACTATTACAGATATTTATTTTGTAAAGGGAATAGTGTTTTTCACACTCCCTCGCTCTGGATCCAAACGAATGGCCGTGAGACATCGGCTGGACCTGATTTTTGAGATGATTGTCAAGCCCAATGAGGCGGTCCTAGTTCCTTAACTTCGTGTTAATCGGACTTCCGATGTGTGGTCTAGACCTAATACGAAGTTTCAAGTCATTCCCGAGAGTAGCCGGGTAATGAGTTTGATCCTAAACTTTAGGGTAACCTAGAGTCGATGTTTTTGCAAGTTTTGGGTCTTGCAGATCGTATTTAAAGCGATTGGTGCTAATTTCACAGGCACACTAGTTTAACACTAGCTAAATCTCGCCTAATTTCTAAAGGATTTAATCATGTAAGATTTCTGTCTGAGGTGGTACTTAGTCCTTTGTAGTTTGTATATAAAGTGATCCAAGTTATACTACTTAGCTAGTTTAAGATAGTGTCTAGGGCGAAAGTGCTTTGAAAAATTGAAAGCACAAGGTAGTGAAGGGTGGGATTTGTGAAGGAAATGGTTTGAAAAGAGATTTGAGGCTTTAATTGAGCGTTTGGGAAGTTAAACATGTGTTAGGATTGACCCATCGCCTAAGGACGTCTAATTCCAGGTTGGTAAAAATCCGGAATGTTACATAGCATGTAACGTAAACATAATTCAACATTGAATTGAGATAGAGTACTTTATGGAACTTAGTAATTTACAACAGCTATTAGGATTATGGACTAGCGATGGTAGTCTAACGTATACTATGTTTAACCAACTTAGAGATGAAAAGCCTAAGGGGAAGAATCATCACCTGAGTTGTCGTAGTCCTGCCCTTGATCCGAATTCCCATGTGTAGCTAGTGGCTCCAAGTTACGCAAACAGTTTCCTAGAGGACCAATATGCATTTGACAACAATTCCTAAGGTTTCAAGCATATTGAAAATTTGTGGGGGTTTGAAGGACCCATAAGTAAAATCATTTGGGCCAATCTTAGAGTGGCTAGGCCCACTAGATTTTTGTCCCACAAATGGCCCAGATTGGGCCTGAAATTTTGCAACAAACCAAGGCCCGAACTGGGCCTGGGTTGCGTTATACAAGCAAGGCCCAAAAGACTGAGTGGGCTGATTTATTTAGGCCCACCATCTACTACACGACCAAAACCCCAATGGGGGCAGCTGGGCTGGGCTCGTCCTGGCCCAGTGTCTGGCTTGATTTGGCCCGACGGTTGCATCCCATCCTAAGTGGTGTGGCCCAACTGCAGCGTGGCCCACTTCAATGTGTTATGAGGTGGGTCGATGGTCTGGCCCACCTGGTTGCCTGAACCAGTGTAAGTGCTATGTTTTCTAGCTCTTATGATTGTCAAATTTTGTAGTGCCAAAACCTCTTGGATTTTCTATCTTGTGTAGCTCATCTTCATGTCAAATACAATTCTTGTACAAGCTCAAGATGATCCATTACAAGGTGTTCCATTTTGAGATTTAAGCATCACAAGTATAAGAAGTCAAGTACAACATCAATTGATAGTTCAAGCTTTCAAAGCTTCATCTAAGTAAAGACAATACTCATCACTCAAGTACTTCAAACTCAAGCTTCAAGATATTTCAAGTTCAAGCTTCAAAAGGTTACAAATTCAAGTTTCAAAGTACTTCGAGTTGAAGCTTCAAAAATGTTTCAAATTCAAGCTTCATATTCGTTAAGTTAACAAGCTTCATGTTTGTCAAAATTAACAATCAACTGAAGCAAAAGATGTTTCAATGTTCAAACATCGTTTATAAGGTATGAAAGACCCTATATTGACCATAGGATAAGTCATTTTGAATATATAATTTAATTGGGTCACTTTATAAGTGCATAGTCTGTTTTTTGACTAGTCTTAGTCTATGTTCGACTAGTCCTAGCACTGGCTCGACCAGTCCAAGAAATTCCTCGACTAGTCCTAAGTTTGTTACTAATTTTTGAAATTTTTTGTTAAAGCCTCGACCAGTCCTGGAGACTGCTCAATCAGTCGAGGGAACAGTACTCGACTAGTGCTCGACCAGTCCAGCAGGCTCGACTCAAAGTCCAATAACTAAATTGAGTCCCACACGACTAGTCGTGGACAGGACTCGACCGGTCGTGGAGGCCACTTGACCGGTCGAGCAAGTCCTTCGACCAGTCGTGGAACGACCTGATCTAATTGCGCCTAAAATTTCAAATGTTCGTTAGTCCTTCGACCAGTCGAGCCGACCTCTGGGCTAGTTGAGTCAACGATTTTTGCACTTATAAATAAAGCACGATTTTCAGAGTTTGGTATCCAATTCAAGCAAAATCAAGACATTCACTCTGAGAGATAAGTTTGTGATATTCTTTAGATATTTAGTGCTCATTTAATATTTTTTTAAATTAGTTTTTTGCATTTGATTTTGTATTCTATATTCCAATCTTATTTGAAGAAGGGATTGAAAATTTTCCATTTCTTAAAATCAAAATCAAATCAAGCTAACCCAAGGTGATTTAATCTAAAATCCATTTAGAACTTAAAACCTTTTCATAAGTGAGTGTGAACATTGAACATCTACGATTGAACTTCTACTCCAAATTGGTTCTTCCAGGCTGCAACAAAGGAGAATATCCAGATAAGTATTTTACTGTTTTGTAAATCTATTCTTTTGGTTTCTTTGAGATCGTGCCAGAAAAATCTCTTTCTTTTGGTTTGTCTAAGGTGATCCAGAAAACTCAGAGTGTGGGGTTTTTGAATTGTGTAAGCCCACTTGAAAGATAAAATTGTGAGGGTTTTAGGTGAACCTTGAAAAACCTATTTCATAGTGAAGGCTAATATCCACTATGTGAGGATATTAGGAGTGGAGTAGTTGTGTGGCTGTTTTTCTAAACAGTTGGTGTACACGCAAGTGAACTACTATAACTTCTGGTCTTGTGGTGATTAATTGATTATTTAATTATTTCATTGTGCGGATGTTGTAATTTTTCTTATGCATTTATGGAGAATGTTGTAATCCTTTTTATTCAAGTGTATGAATGTTGTAATAGCTTAGTTTCTTTCTTTGCTATTCTTTTCATTATTTCTCTGTATCAGTTTGAGATTTTTATACACAGACCATTCAAGAAATCAGGTCGTCCTACCATAAACCTTTGATTTTTGGTGTAAGGTTGTAAGACCCGTACTATAGACCGTACCGTTCATTAGGCTTCCGCGGTCCTTCCGGTCGAATTCCGGCAACCCTCGACCTATATCCGATGTTTGCGCACGATCCTAAGCCGAGTCCTGCATACCAAAGTCGGTTCAACCCGAAACTTGTACCTTAGCGACCGCGCCGTCGTTGCCGTTCTAACGCCACGACTCGCGCACCGAACCGATACCCGAGCCAGGAGATGTGGGCCCACATTTATTCTGAAGAAACGCCGCGTATTGCAAATTTCGAAGAAATCTCTACAACATGTCACATCAATCAATAAATCAATCAATCAAGTACACACCATACCTCAAGTACCAACACCCATCCCTCCTTTTTCCACAAGTTAACTCTCTCTCTTCCCTACCCATCCCTCTTTTACAAAAATTCCAACACACCCATACCTCTCCATCCCCTTTCCTTACAACACCCATCTCTTATCAATCTATCACCTCTCCCTCTCTCATTTCTCAAACTCATTTTTCAAGCCACAAAAATTCCAAACGTTCAACCCTTCTAAGATCAAGCCAAGTGTGGCCCACTTCTCTACCACCTAATCTCTCATCCCCACCTTCAAAACTCCATCATCCATTGTCAAAAGTTAAGCATAAGAGCTAAGAAGGCTAAGGGAGTAAGAAGGAGGCCAATAGGTGGGTGATCCACCGTTAAATTTCAATTTTTAAGGGCCCACTTGTTGTGGGACGCACTTGATGTATGCATGGTGTAAGAGAGGGCCCAATAGTGGTGGGGTCCCTCCCCTTCTCATGCTTCTCTCTCTTTCTCTCTCTTTTTCTTACTTTGATGATGGTGATGAGGTGTGTGGCCCATTTGATGTGTCCAATGATCAGGACCGTCCAAATTTCCTTGGACGTCCAGTATATGTGGCCCACTTGCTACTCATTTTCGGGCTTGCCCGAATGTAAAAAAAACATGAAGATTAGCTTGGTCAGTGGGATAGTCCATTGGTGCGGTCCCCACCATATATGTGTTGCACATTGGCAAGACACAACATCAGCCTATAATAATAATAATAATAATAATCAAACAATTTTTGGTGGGCCACACCACGTGGACCCACCTTGCTGACCGTGGATCCAACCATCCAGCGTCACTCCTTGGGGATGTTGTAATTTTATAATATACTTATATATATATATATATATATATATATATATATATATATATATATATATATATATATATATATATTGTATTATATTTTATAATATATTATTACATTGGTTATATATATTATATAATATAATATATTATATTAAAGGTAATTAGGTGGGCCACACCCTCGTGACATCTCCACTGAATACATCCAGCCGTCCATTGCTGGACGCTGGATGCTAGGTGGATACATATATATATATATATATATATATATATATATATATATATATATATATATATATATATATATATATATATTAGATTTTTATATAAATGCGGTGGGCCCCACGTGGGACCAACCTGTGCCGTTTGAACTCTTACTGCAGCTATATACCTGCTGCATATATATTGACGTCAGCAAGTAGGTGGGACCCACTCCCCTGTGTTGATCCGTCGTGTTATTAGTGGGCCACACCTGATGTATTTATCCTACCGTCCATCACCACATGTGATGTATGTGTAGTATCCATACCGTCCATCTGCTAGACGTGGAGCTGCTGGCCCAGCAGTCCAGCGGCATGGATGCCTGGTACGGCCCCACCACGATGCATGTTTGATGCAGGTGTTGCATCTATACCGTCCATCAATGGTTTCATGTAATCAGCAGTTCTGTGGGGTCCATTGATGCAAAACCGTCCATCTATTGACATGCTCACCATGGTGGGCCACTCTCGTAGACCCCGCTCTTATGTACAGGGTACATCCAAACTGTCCATCCATTTGGTGAGCTAGTCCAAAGGCTTGAGACTAGAAATAAGACTGATCCAGTTATCAGGTGGACCACACTACAGAAAGTAGTGGAGTTGAACGTCCACCATTGAGACTCCTTTTGGGTTACAGAAGTTCTGAATCAATATAATATTTGTTTTTCCTCCTCCCTGTACAGGTCTTTGTGACCTTATGAACAGATTAGATGGAAATTAAATGCTATGGTGGGCCCTCTAAAATTTTTAACTGTGGGAATCATTATCACCACTGCCATTGTGGTATGGTCCAGATGATCCTTTGGATATGATTCATTTTTTTGTATGCCCTATAATGACCTCTAACTATGGATGAATGATCGGACCATTTGACTCGACCCATTAATTCGGCCCATTTGATTCGGCCCATTCGATTCGACCCATTTGACTCGGCCCATTGATTCGGCTTATTAATTCGGCCAATTTGATTCGACCCATTTGTACAGGCCCATTTGATTCGGCTCCTTCGACCGGCCCAATTAATTCAGCCCATTTGTACCGGCCCATTTGATTCGGCCCATTTGTATTGGCTCATTTGATCGACCCAATTGACTTGGGCCATTTGATTTGGCCTATTGACTCGATCCAATTGATTTGACCCATTTGTACCGGCCAATTTGATTTGACCCGTTGATACATCCCGATGTTATATACAGTAGCCCATGAGTGAGGCCCAATGTGAAGCGTATATGCCCCATAAGCGAGGCCCATGATGATGTGTATTAGACCCTTGTATGAGACCGTGGACCTATTATACGTTGACTCTACGAGCGTCATTCCTTGGGAGTAATGTTAGTTAAAAGTCCACATTGATAGGCAATGATGGTTGGACGCCCACATCGTGACCTTCCCTTAGGCCTTGTTAGGCCCTTCCTCATCATTCTCTCGTAAGTTAACCCTAATCAGTGAGCCCCATTCGCCACAGATGGATGGTTTCATGCTATCCGGTTTGAAATAACCACGACCGAGGGACAACCTTTATATTATGGTTTGATCGGCTATTCATATATGGACCCCGCCTTGCTTATAAGCCGATTATCGAGGCCGATTCCGATTGTCGTTACCGATTCCGATTCCGATTATTATCTGGGCCAATTCCGATTATTATCTAGGCCGATTCTAATTATCAAGGTCGACTCCGATTATCGAGGCCGATTGTCGAGGTCGGATATCAAGACCGATTGTCGAGGCCCATTGTGATGTATATGCGTCCCGTATTTAAGGATCATTTTGATGAGCATTCTACCTCGGCTTGATGCGTTTGAGGCCTATGTAATGTATGTGAGGCCTATGTGATGAGGCTCATTGTGGTGCATTTTGAGGGCCAGGCGATGGAGCCTGTTGTTTTGTATATTAGGCCCATGTGAGAGGCCCATCATGATGTATATTAAACTCTTGAGTGAGGCCCATGGTGTTGTATATTAGGCTCTTGTGTGAGGCCATGGGTCCAGTATATGTTAGGCTCTATGCGGGCCATTCCTTGAAGGCAATATTGGTTAAATGTCCACATTGTCAAGGCTGATTGTCGATGTCGGTTATTGATACCGATTATGAGTATGTGACAGAATAACATCATGATACATGCCTATATGCATCATCTGCATGTTTGTTATAAAATGTGGTTGACCATTGCATATATCATTGGACAGGTTGTTATGGGACTCCCTAATAGGCGGAGATTGTTTCATATGAGCGTACGGTATGCGTAGGATTGATGCATGACTGAATTGTATGACTCATGCATCTGACATTGTGTATTGTGATTATTGTACGCCTTAGCGACATCAGGGTCGTAGCCTCCACAAGCATATCATGGATGGCCAGTGAGACACCAGAAATATGTTATTAGCATCGGCTGCCATAGATGGCCCTGGGTGAAAATCCCTAAATCCTCTTGGTACCAGAGGACGCCCCAACGTCGAGACCGAGTGGATATATATATGAGCTCATGAGGGCCGTATACCAGTAGGCCTCGTCTCCCACTGTGTCGTGGTCGGTTGGGAGGGGGTGTGGCGTACCCGCCTGAGGTAGGCATAGCTAGGCTGAGTTTGACCAGATTGTGAATGGGTCCGCTATCGACGTGCCGAGTAGATATTGGCCGACTACTGGCTAGGCGGATAGTGAGGTCTTTTCCACTTACCCAGTTGTACGCTTGATGAAGCGGCAAGCTGGTGTAGAGTGTACTAGACCCTTGTGATGATCCTAGAGATGGGCAGTATTGATATGTGGACTTATTGGGCAGAAGTTGCATACTCATTCATTCATTCATTCACTATCCACTCAGGCTGGTGGTGCACAACTATTTGTTACGCGTGCCTTCGCAATGGTCAGGATTTTGATTGGGGCGCGACTAATTTGAGATTAGGAGTTTACCACATTAAGTCTAACTATCCAAATTTAGGTATGAGACTGATTTGAATTGAAGTCCTTTGTGATGGACCCCATAGCCTGCGATACTATGTACTATCATCCAGACTTCACACTCCAACATGGTCATTCCATTCGCACCGCATATTGCATTACATCCACGGCATATGGTATTTTGGGTTACTATGTTTCTGCATTTATATGGTCTAGATACGGCATCTGATATTTGGTTCTTTATGACTCCTCATTTGCATAGCTGATCTGTATTGCATACTCTGATATTTTTTGACTCATGGATTGTCAGTATTTCCGCTTAGTCTGATATCGTATGATTCATGATCTTACCTGTATTTTCGACATTGTATGATTGCGACGTTGTATTTGTGTGCTTGACACTTATCTTGCGCACACACTTTCACCACCCTCTAAGCTTTCTATAAGCTTATGCAGGATAAATGCGTGCAGGTGATGTTAGGTTGCAGCAATGTGGAGCTTGGAGCATGTAGCTGACTTCTGGAGTTTTGATTTTAACATATGTATTTCCCTTTCAGTATTGTATTCAAATGTTTATATTAGTAGATATCTGATGATGATGTTGCCTTTGTGATTTGGGTAAACTTGTGGTTATGCCTCTTACGATATAAATGCACGTTGAAAAATCCTCCTTGTAGGATCCCAGGATCGGAACCTGGCATATGGGCGCTGGGAGCCGAGAATGGGGTACTACGGAGGCTGTCGGCACCAGATTCAACAATCGGGATTCCTGTGAATCCGATTTCCAAGTTTGGGGCGTGACAAAGGTTATACTTATAACAACATCTGTATCAACCTCTCAATACTTGTGCATTTGATGTTGTTTTACATTTCTGCATTGTGGGATTGTTTAAGTGCTATCTTTATTTATATTTGTTTAAATTTCACTTTTATTTTTTAATTTGGCATAGTCCTATTCACCCCCCCCCCCCCCCCCCCCCCCCCCTCTAGGACTCTTAGCTCAACCTTTTCAACCCGGGCCCGACACAGCAACCCACTAACTGTATGAGTGCGGCCCATCGAAATCTAATGTGAAGCCCACCTGACTTTGTGGTGTGGTCCATGTGCGGCCCACTAGAACTTTTAGTCCCAGGTGCGTCCCACACAGTTAGTTGTGGTGTGGCCCACCAAGATTGATCTCAGGTGCGGCCCACACGGTTAGGTGTGGTGTAGCGTGGCTGAACCTAGGCCCAACTTTTCAGCCCGACCAAGCCGTCCTCGGGTCAACACCTCTGGGCTGGAACTAGGTCTTTTTTTTTTTTTTTGGCCCACTTCATGCACCAGCTGGGGGCTGGTTTTTCGACCCAGTTGTAGTGCAGTCTGGAGGCCCATTTTTTTAAGTGCAGTTTACGGCTCACAACGCAGCTCAACTTAAGGGCTGCATCGGCCTACATCCCGGCCCATTTCAGTGGCCAAGACCCATCCCAATTCGAGGCTGATTATAGCCCAGCTTGGGTGGTCATTTTCAATCTAGTTTTGGGTTGGTTTCAGCCCAGATTCTGGCCCACATCAATGGTGTTGCTTTCGACCCCGATTTGAGGTCGGTTTCGGCTCTGTAAGGTGGGGTTCTTGGCCTGATTTCGGTCCAGTTGAGGACCTTACTCATCTTCAACACATGACCTAGTTGAAGACCTTATTTCAACTTCAATCACGGCTAGGTTGCAGCCCTTATTCAGCCCAGGTAATGGCCCATGTTTCAGTCATTACATGGCTTGATCAAGAGGGCCAAATGGTCATACTGCAACCGAAAAAATGGACAGACGGAGACTCAGTGATACCTGGACTTCAATGTCTTAGAAATCGAACCAGCAGCGATGCAGTGGCTGCAATGACAGCGCTTCTGGTCTGCACTGACCCAACTCAGGCCAAGTTAAAACGGTCTGGGTTGGTGCAGTGCGACACCGAGTACACTCACAACCATGCCCTTTCCTCCTCTCTCTCTCTCTCTCTCTCTCTCTCTCTCTCTCTCTCTCTCTCTCTCTCTCCTTGTTCTTCTTCCCTTTCACACCCTCTCTGTTTTTCTCTCTCTGGAAGATGTTTATGGGCTGCACTGACCTAGGTCGCTACAACTCAAACGGTTCGACTCGGTGCAGTGCGGCACCAGTTTTCACACCCCATAACTGATCTCTCCTATTTCCACTCCTGCTTTCACTCTCTCTTTCCCTCATTTTCTGGGTGGAGATCCCGAGGCGGACAACCTGTTTATATAGGCTAAGGCACGTGCGAATATCCCCATTTAACGGTCACGATCCGATGGCTGTTCGACCGTGCTTCCTTCTCATTTTCATATACATGGGATTCATCCATCATTGGGGATGGGTCTTTGCTGTTAAGGCCCACCGAAAAGGTATCTTTTCATCTCCGGTGGGGCCCACGACTTGATGGTGGATCATCAGATCAAACGAAGAAGATGACATGGCCGATGATGGTCGATTTTTACTTACGGTGTTTTCTTATGTTTTGGTCCATTTGAATGGATCAGATGTGACCTTTGATCACGGTGGGGCCCATTTTTTGGGTCCTTCATTGCGTTTCACCACCCCATATGAGATTTTCGGCCTCCTGCAATTTTCTCGCGAGAAGAGATTCTCCCCTCTTGCTATCTACTACTGCCCTAAAGGGAGTGGTGGAGATTACTCCACATGGACTGATAGATGGCTTGGATCAAGCCAGCTGCTATTTCCCAGCCGGGAAATGTTCCCCACACCATCTATTGCTAAAGGCAGTTGCCTGCCTATTTCTAGCAATGGATGGAAGATGCGAATTCCTACTCCAAGGAATGGCTGAGATTGAGGGAGAGTCAGGGACGCGGATTGCTAACGTGGAGGACACCACAACGGTTCTATTCTGACTAGTGCAGCCATGCATGCGAGTCCATCCGTTGCTCGAACGCATGTACATGTGCATGGGTTTGGATGGCTTGCATGGAATTGGTCATCCAAAGCTCCCTCACCCAATGGACAGTTTAAATCGTTCGGATGGTGGCTCGAAATGAGCCACAACTCGTCCCAAGTGGGCGTTTTCCTGACGTCCTTTACCCGTGCATGAGTACGACTACATGGGCCTAATTGTCTAACATGGTTGTGGTCACCCTGATGGTGCAAGACCAATGGACGGTCTGGATCTCATGGATGATGACCAGAGGTGGGCCACGTCCCGTGTGAGTGGATACCACGTGGTCCATCTCACTGCAACAGGAGAAATTCCCAGTTTTTTCATAAGTTCGTCGGGTCAGCGCCCGATTGACCAATCTGGTCATCCAGTGCACGTCATGCACAACTATGTGAGGTGCACGTGCACCTCGTGTGGACCCCATTGTGATGTATGAGGGGAAATCCACACTGTCCATTCTCCTAGGTGGTCCCCTCAGAGTACTTGTATCGTTGATCAAGATGATCCAATACCTTAGGCAGTCCTTGTGTTACGATTAGAGCATTATTTGGTCTTTCCGGGAATATGAGGGTTGGATTCCTCTACGTTTGAATACTAACGGTCCAAAAGGGGGTCCAAGGGTGATGGGTACGTCCAGGCTTAGCTACTTGGTTTGTTGAGTGTCTCTAGTGTGTGTGGTCGTGTTTGAGTGTTGAGATCTCTTCTGCCTTGGTTAAAGTGAGGTCTCGTTTAACAATTAGCTTTATAGTTATGCTAACACAGGTTTTAATGGTAATACCCGTGTACCAGAGGTGCGGGGTGTTACACGATGGTATCTTTCTTGGATATTCTTTAAACAGTCGGGCTTAAAGAGTATATAATTTGAGGACACTCACAATTTAAGAAACTGTCAATGTGGTTGTTGATGACCAACCTCATGACGAAAGTGGTCCCTCAATTGAAATAGAGGATGATGTGGAACCTTGCATAATAGGCAAATCTAATGACAAATTCACTTCTCCTCTTAAACCTTAGTCGTCAAGTAGTATGCCATTCATTAAGGATCATTTTCCAAATCAAATCATTGGAGATCCTAATGAAGTGGTAAAAACTCGATGACAACTTGAGGGTATTTACAGTTATCTCTGTTTCACCTCAAAGATTGAACCAAAGAATGTTGTAGAAGCACTACAAGATGAATATTGGATTGCTGCTATGCAAGATGAACTACAATAATTTGAGAGAATGAGGTGTGGCAATAAGTTCCCAGACCACTAAACACAAACATCATTGGAACTAAATGGATCTTCAAAAATAAATCAGATGAATTTGGGAATGTAGTGAGAAATAAGGCAAGACTTATAACCCATGGATACTCTCAAATCAAGGGCATTGATTTTGATGAAACATTTGCCCATGTAGCTCGTCTAAAGTCCATACGAATTCTCATGTCCATTGCATGTGCACTAAAATTCAAACTGTTTTAAATAGATGTGAAGAGTGTCTTTCTTAATGGTATACTTGAGGAAGAAGTATATGTAGAACAACCAAAAGGATTTCATGATCCTAAATTTCCTCAACATGTATATCGATTGAGCAAAGCATTTTACAGTCTTAAACAAGCACCCCGAGCATGGTACGAGCGCTTAACACAATTTTTGCTCGATCACCAGTTTTGTAGGGGGTGTTGATAAAACATTGTTTACAAAGAAAATTGGGAATGCCTTACTCATTGCCCAAATTTATGTGGATGATATTGTATTTGGATCCACTTGTGAAGATGTTGCTCATGAATTCGCTGAACTTATGAAATCTGAATTTGAAATGAGCATGGTATGTGAGCTCAACTTTTTTCTGGGGTTACAAGTAAAACAAATGCTAAATGAGATTTTTATATGCCAGTCCAAGTATGCAAAAGAATTGGTAAAAAGATTTGGACTTAAATCTGGATGTTCACATCACACTCCCATGAGTACCACACTTAAACTCTCTAAAGATGTTAATGGCAAGAGCGTGGATCAACACTTGTACCGCAGCATGAAAAGGAGCTTACTATACCTAACCGCGAGCCTGCCAGACATTGCATATACTGTTGGTGCATGTGCCAGATTTCAAGCTGATCCTAAGGAATCACATTTATTCGCGGTTAAGAGAATCATAAAGTTTGTGGCTAAAACTACTAACTTCGGTTTATGGTACCCATTTGACACACCTACCATCATTGCCGAGTACTCAGATGCCGATTGGGCTGGAAATCTTGATGACCGCAAGTTAACCAGCGGCAGTTGTTTCTACATCGGCAATTGTCTTGTATCTTGGTATAGCAAGAAAAAAAAACTCCATATCCTTGTCTACTGTCGAGTCTGAATACATTGAAGTTGGTAGTTGTTGCGCATAGCTTCTATGGATGAAGCAAATGTTGTTGGATTATGGTATTGAACAATCTACAATGACACTATTTTGTGACAATACTAATGCCATCAATATTTCAAAAAATCTAGTTCAACATTTTAGGACAAAGCACATTGACATTCGACATCACTTTATACGTGAACTTGTCAAAGACAACGTTATTATATTAAAACATGTGCCTACGTAGCGACAACTTGGTGATATCTTAACAAAGCCACTGGATGCCAATAGATTTGGAGATCTTCAAAAATCTATTGGAGTATGCGCAGTCTAAAAATTGTCTAAGTGAGCCCATTGGTGTTTAACTATCATATTCGAGGATCTGTAGCCTCATTATTTTTTGTATTATATATATATATATATATATATATATATATATATATATATATATATATATATATATATATCAGTAAATATCTATGTACCTTCTTAAAATTTCTGTTTTGAATATCTTTTATGATATAGGATTTTTTTTTATTGTCCATATTGCTTAACTCTTATTACCAAATTCTGCTAGCACATCATGGTAAAAGATAAAGGCAAGGCCCTTGCAAAAGGAGAGATCTCCAAACAAAGGCTTACTGTAACGCCCTGAAATTCAAGGGCCGATCAGGAACTCGACTCCCGAATTCCCGAGTGCCACGCATGCCCTAACGGGCCTCGTATGTGATTATATGTAAAGTACCGTGTGGACAATGGAAAATTAAGCAAGACATAGAGCATAAATAAGTCATATGGAAACGTTAAGTGCTACTAATCATGCAAGTATCCATACACAAGTCCAAAAGAAATCTAGAATAACATCCAAATAGGGAACTAGTCCCATCCATACACATAACCCAAAATGACTAGGGCCCTGGCCCAATCCGGTGATCGCCAAACCCAAACTAGAAAGACCTGCCGAAGGTCTAGTGGCATGCTCACTCCTCGTCATCGTCCACACCGGCATCCTCCAGCGCATCCAGCTCCATCGTCCTTGCATCTATGACAAGTTCCGGTTGGTGTTTTAAAACACCGTCCCAGAGTGGGAGTGAGTAGCTAACTCAGTGGTACCATTAACAATAAGTTACATAAATTATCATACACAAGGGTAAATTTAGTGAAAAGCATATATTCACAAAACCCTAGATACTCTGGTTAATGCAATGCATGGTTTAATAATATGATACATGCCTCTCACCACAACACTCCCTCTTGTGACACCATCTAATGTTCACAAATGAACACTCCCACAAGTGACCACGACTGTCAAATCACAAAAGTAACCAATGCATGTAATTCACATGTTAGCCGAGTTGATTAGTTAAGTTTATTCATCCATCAGGTTGGGGAAACTAAGATACCCCGACGAATCTGTAACATCCCGGATTTTTGCCAATCTGGAATTAGACGTCCTTAGGCAATGGGTCGCTCCTAACACCTTATTAACTTGTTAGAACTCAATCCCAAAGTCTAAAACCGCTTTTGAACCCATTTCCTTCACAAATCTCACCCTTCACCACATTGTTCTTCAATTTTTCTAAGTACTTTCACCCTAGACACTATCTTAAACTAGCTAAGTATTATAACTCAGATCACTTTATATACAAACTACAGAGGCCCAGGTACCACCTCAAACCGAAATCACCCAGGACTAAATCCTTTAGAAATTAGAAGAGAATTAGCTAGTGTTAAACTAGAGTGCCTGTGAAATTAGCACCAATTGCTTTAAATACGATCTGCAAGACCCAAAACTTGTAGATTCGTTGACGCTACATTACCCTAAAATCTAGGATCAATCTCATTACCCGTCTGCTCTCGGGAGCATCACGAAACTCTGTATCAGATCTGGACCGCAAGTCGGAAGTCCGGTTAACACGAAGTTAAGGAATTAGGACCGCCTTGCTGGGCTTGACAACCATCTCGGAATTCAAATCCAGATAGTGTCCCAGTGTAATTCGCTTGAGCCCGGAGTGAAGAGTGTGAGAAATGTGAAATTAATTTAAAATAAAATAGAAATTTATGAAATCTGGCACCTCTCGCTTGCGGATCAGTATTAAGCAACCAGACCGTCAGAATCAGGCCAAATTACACCCTCGGATCAGGGATATTTCCTCAAACATATCCATGTACTCGGAATCTCCGATCGAGATCCGCTGACCATTGAACTGAAACCGGTCCGCCACGCGTGATCTGAGAACCCTACTGAAACGAAAACTTAACTCCACCTAGATCCAGAGTCTGTGAGCTTAAGTCCGACCTTTGGATCAAGGGGGCCAGCCAGAAGTCCTCCGTTGAGCTGAAACTGACCCGCTTTGGATATAACATAAGTATACCTTGACCTGAAGTCTATTTCGGTGAAGTTTTAGGCTATATAAGGACCTTAAACCATCTCTCATTTCAGCCATACGAATTTGAGAAAAACCCTAGGAAAAGAGAGAGAAAGTGTGGGTGATGTGGGAGAATCTCCCTACCTTGCTTCCCTGCTGCTGTACGTGCTTAACCACTCCATTCTAATCACTTTCCCGGCGATTCTGGTGTCATTTCTAGGTAAGAAACCCTAACCCTAACCTGTTTTGGGGTTTTGATAGTTGTAGGTTATGAAATAGCTAACCTATTTCATCCTATAGGTTACCAAACTGCCGAATACTAAAGCTTAGCGAATCTATCGACTCCGTTACGATTCTACGACAAAAGGTGCGGACTTTAGGTGTATAGGTTATGGTTTTCAATGCTTTCAATATCAGATAATGATAGATTCATGATCTGCATGCAATTGCACATGTACAAAGTGTTGTCTGTTTTCCGTTTCGATTAAAGATGTGGAATATGGAATTTTACATATTCTAGGTATTTGTAGAAGGTACTGTATACGTATAAATTTTAAAAATGTGTTTGCCATGATTATTTGCTATATGAACATATTATATATGTGTAAAATACTTGTTTGGCGAAAGGGTTCGCCCTAATACATGTTTTTGCTAATATACGCTATGTATGTTAAAATAGTGTATTCTAAGTGTTTGTGAAAATGACTGAATGAGTATAAAATTCACATTCGTGTTCGCCATGACTAATTGTCATGGATATATGATCGTTGCATAAGCGATACCCCTTTAACGAAAGGATTTGCCCTACATCGCCATGACCAATATACACTATATATGTTAAAATGTGTAGCACAAGTGTTTGTGGAAATGACTGAATGAACATGGAACTTGGATTTCTGCTTGCCATGACTATCCGTCGTGGGTGCACGCGTGTTAAAATTGGGGCAACTCTCCAGTGAAATGATTTGGCCTTATACCTATGTGATCAACATACGTCATGTATGTTGATGTATGTAGTTTAAAGTGTTTGTTGAAATGACTAAATAAATATGGATTTATGATTTATGCCTGCCAAATGTATTGAATGTAAGAACATGATTGATGTGTATGCGACAACTCCCTGCTATAAGGATTTGTCCTATTCTATGTTGAAATCAACATACGTCATGTATGTTGGAGTGGTGTAGTTTAAGTGTTTGCTAATATGCCTGTGTGAGAAATTGTATGACGAACTAAGTTTAATAGTGGTGTTGAGATAGGATTCTCAACTACCTTAGAAACGTATATGATTTCCTCCATGATGGTTGTTCAATTTAATCGCTTACTATGAAATATATGTGTTTGTATTCCTTGTTTACATTGTGCTTTGTAACATGCTTTATGACATGTTTGTTAACATGCTTGAATTACCTTGTTTATTATGCTTTACTCCACATGCTCTGAATGAGGATTGATTGTGATTGGGACTATGATTATAGTCCAGACAATCGGTACCAGACTTGAATTCGTGGCTGAGATTCATTCGCCATGTAGGACGTGTTTGACGAACCTGAGTCGTGCGTTGCTTGTCGGTAGTGGTTAGGCCACACGAAGTGCTTATGCACTTCATGTCGCATAACTTAACGGGCGCTCGTGCTAGTCGAGTTCGTCAAGTAACCCGATCTGTCTTATGTATGTTCACCGTGTTTGGACGCCTCTGCTTGAACCTAGGGTATCA
Source organism: Magnolia officinalis (assembly GCA_021015155.1). Classification (NCBI taxonomy): domain Eukaryota; kingdom Viridiplantae; phylum Streptophyta; class Magnoliopsida; order Magnoliales; family Magnoliaceae; genus Magnolia; species Magnolia officinalis. The sequence goes on along the minus strand of JAJHSJ010000006.1, from coordinate 42,075,100 downwards.
AACTTACCAGTGAAATCCCGTTAACTATCGTACCTCGATCCGCTAAGACTCATGAGCCGGGCATGGTGGTATGGGACACCGTGGTCTAGCTGTTGGCCTACGCTGGAGCCACGTGCCTCCCCGTAGTGACCATTGAGCAACCAGACTCGTGAACCGAATATGGTGGTATGGGACACTGTATTCGAGCTGTCGACACCTACAACAAGAGCCGAATACGGTGAGACCTGTATTCGTGCTGACGGGTGACGAGCCCTTCGTAGTGTCTTTGAGTATACTCTAAAGTCTGTGATTGATGATGAGCCCTTCGCAGCAACTAGAGCATGAGTTGAATTGAGTACGGTGAGACCTGTATTCGAGCTGACGGCCAGCTATTGAGCCGAGTACGGTGAGACCTGTATTCAAGCTGACGGCCAGCAATTGAGCCACATACGGTGAGATCTGTATTCGTGCTGACGGGTGACGAGCCTTTTGTGATGCCTTCGCGATGCCTCTCAAACCATAATATCGTATGAGACTAACTAGGATTGACGACCCTAGACAGGATCCTTGTTTGGGATGATACAAGGGAGGTACCTTAGTTTCCCAATCCTGCTGTTTGAAAGGACTAATAACTACTCGGTAATCATGCTCATCATCGCACTGCATGTGCCTGGAAGATGTGGAGCACTGAGGGATGAACGCATGTCGCGAACGTAAGATGGTGTCGCATGAGGGTGGTTTGGCAAGGGCATTCATCATGACTGCATTCATACTTGCATTAACAAGAGTATTTAGAATTGTTTGATTGTACTGCTTTATCATTACTGCTTGACTGTTTTGATAACATGTTAACCTATGCTTTATTGTTCCACTGAGTTGATCACTCACTCTCACGTTACGGGACGGTGTTCCGAACACCCACCAGACTTTGTCTGATTGCAGATGGCGACGCTACTCGTGAGGCAGAGCCAGACCTTTATGATGACAATGATGCTTGTTCGTATATGCTGTATGCTGACGGCTTCAAGTGAGCCGTGTCTTGATCGACGAGATTATAGGGATGTTGACTAGATAACACTACACCTTTGATATATTTTGAAATTATACTTGTAATTCATTAACCTGGTAACATTATCACACTCTGGAGACTCACCTCAGTTTTTATATTTTATATATCTATCATAGTCTTCCACTTGCAATTTAACTGTCTCTGGAGTATGATCTGTTATTTTGGCTTAATCTCACTCATGTTCAATGCACTAATACAGACAACATTCAATCATCATTCATTTTGTTGCATAAGTGATGCGTTGGAACTCAGGAGTTGAGTTTATGCTCGACCCCCGATTTTCAGGGCGTTACAGAATCGTTGCCCTAATCCGATCGCGTGACTCTGATGGCCGTGGCCGTGTGGCTCTCATGATCCTTAGCCCTTATTGGTTCGTCATTCCCATAGCTCTTAAGCTCATATGAAAATTGTTAGGACATTAGAGTCCTGCTCGTGGTCACTAGAGGGAGGTCGTCACCCCAGCATAGGCCGACAGCTCAACATAGTGTCCCATACCACCATCCCCGGCTCATGAGTCTTTGGTGCTCACTGGTCACTACGGGGAGGCTCGTCACCCCAGCGTAGGATGACAACTCGGGCATAGTGTCTCATACCACCATCCCCAGCTCATGAGTCTTGTGGGCCGTAATTTATGATTATCAGTGAACGCAAGGGTTACAGGGTGCCTCAAGTTCCAACAGGCATGTACAATCATGGTTAACATATAAGGATGACCAACCAGTAGACTAATCTGCCACCACGAGACAAGTCACAAACTGTGCAACCTAAGAACAATGTCTCATGTAGTCCAACTACGGCCGACAATTTGCTGTTTGACTAGTCGGGCCAAACTTGCCCGTGGGTTGACCCAATGGAAAGGTTACCCAAAGGAGTTTCGGTTGGTTGGCTGATCCACAAAGGGACATGTGTGCAAATATATAACATGTATTCAACAATTCCCAGGAACTATTCCAGTAAACAACAGCATGTTCTGAATCCCGACAACATGGACAACAATACACTAGATCCCACGAAACATTCACATGTTGACAAATCAATCCTACGGGATTTGCAGTAATGGAGATCAAGCTCAACATGTTTCAGCAATTCAACAAGTTGGACAACCATACACCCAACTCACATCAATTCAATTACACGTACCAACATATATCATGTAAATCAACCAAACAACATACAACATACTAATCAACAACCAATCATATAACATACAAATCAACAACCAACACGTAACACACAAATCATCAACCAACATGTGACATACAAATCAGCAACCAACATGTAACGTACACATCAGCCACATTTGGGGAACCGTACTCGTAATTCCCCAAATAGACCGACAAAGCAACCATCTGCACATCAGGGGATCCTTGAGACCTAATTCCCTTTCCCAAATTTAGGGAAATTCTATACATATGTTCTAAGTCAAGTAATAGCTAAAATTCAGCAACATGCATACACATACATTACCCAAAATCACTATGATTTACACTAGGTATGATAATCGTCCACCTAGAGGTAATGGACCGCACCTATTGTTGACAGGAAGACCTTGCGGTTGCTCTAGCGTCGTCGGGTCCACAAACTTGATGTGTCTGGGCCCTGTGTCACATGAACTCTGTGTCAAGATGCATGCATGCTATCTTAGCTAGGGAGAGATGGATGGGAGTTCCGGTTCTCACCTTGGATTGGATGTAGCTCGTCCCTACGACGATAGAGTCGAGATTCTCGGGAATATGGAGGCGAGTGTGTGAGAAATTTCAGTCCTCAAGCACAACATGCACCCACACATACTCTTTCCCTCTCTTTCTCTCTCTCTCTCTCTCTCTCTCTCTCTCTCTCTCTCTCTCTCTATCTCTCTCAGCTGCTGGAGTTTCTGTGGAAGTGAGTGAGAGAGTGGGATTTAAGGGTTTTATACCCTTGATTTAGGCCAGTTGACCTTGGGTTCCATTAATTGCTTTAAATGGCCTTGTGGGACCCATTTCTGGCTATTGGGACTGCCTTGATGGCCCCCTAGCCCATCTACTTCACCGGATAGGTACCCCATTGCCCGATGAAGGGCTGTGTAAAGTTTGACAGCAAACAGACGCGTTGTTTTATCACAAATGTCTGATTTGTGATCAACAGTCACCAATTCTCGATCAAGTATTAGATTTTGTGGATGAGTGTAGGGAAATATCTTCAGCCTTTGGTGTAAGTTAGGAAGACATTTGATGGCTAAAATGCCCCAATTCACCATCCCAAGTAGCAGGGCCATTTGTTTTAAAAATTCAGATTTTATTTTCAAAGCTAGGGCGACTTGCACTTTACAAGTGCCAACTGGACGGCGCTATTCGTTTGTTTCCATGCGTCGTCCGAGTCTGTCATCCGCAATGAACCACAAGCCCAGTGAGGCCCATGGCCTCTCAATGTTTCAAAACTTTCTGCCCTACCTTGGGCAATGCACGGCCCATACAGACAATGGCCAAGTACAATTGGGCTGACTGGCTCTACGGCCTATGTTCGGCACGATCATATTGGATTCAATCGCATTAGTGTCTTAATCCGGATTAATTTATCAGTAATAAATCCACATGTGCGATCAAATCGTACGGTCTTGCGTCAATTCACACGTGGACGCCTAAGGACATTATTCCGATTGGGCCGGATGTTACACTTACCGATCACACAGCTTCTTATCATCAAAACATGTCTCAGGAAAAAGAAATCGTCTTTGAACGAATGGTCAAATCCTTCTACATAGAACCCTATGGGATCGATTTATTCCTAAGAACCATAGGTTGGCACATTATACTCAATTTGGGTGGAGAAGTTTAATATGACCTCATCCATCAGTTTCTGAATTTCAGTCACGACACTCATGATGATCCTCCGTCAATCAGCATCAACTATATGAATTCCACCAAGCAAATCACTCCAATGTTGTTAGGCCACCTTCTGGGGCTTAAAGTTACCCGTATCCCCACAACTAAACGTTCTCTAAATCATCTCGGTGTTTAGGGAGAGGTAACTCGAGCCTTATGTGATGGATCAACAATCCCTAGGAATAAGAGAAACTTCCTGTCCTCCACAACTCTGGACTCAACGTTTAAAGTTCTTCACAACATCTTGAGTACCAATGTTTATCCCTGTGAAATTTCTGGAAATATGCTCTCTCCATATGTTCTCAATGTCTTGTATTATGTTCACCAAGGAATTCAAGTTCATCAACCCACTCTTATCTTACGACAACTAATCCTTGTGATCAAAGCCATACATCGTACAACCCTCCCATTTCCAAGTCTCATTTGCAAGCTATCAAAACTCATAGGATTACCACCTATCAATGATGTTGTATATCCTATTGTTTGCTTCAATCAAGAAACACTTATAAGTCTAAAAGTGTTTGCAAATGTGTATCAAGCCAACCATGAGGACATCAGTGGAGATGATGCTCAAAACACTCATATGGCAACTACTCGAGACTCCTGTCGCACCCCTGTACCTGCATAAAGTCCAGTCTCGGTCAGTACTTGCCAGTTCCTTCACCAAAATTATCTCATTTGATATCTCCTACATGGAAAATCAAATGTTGAAGCACGTATCTGACAAAGCGAAAACCATCTCTCCGGAATTGAACCGCACCTCGATGCTCTTCAACGCACTGGAGAACACATCATAGAGCTGCTTCTAAGTCGACATGATCATATTCCCCCTTTTGAGGGTGGTCCATCATGATAAAGCCCAGTTCGGCCTATGATATCTTTTTCATGGTGTATTATGATACATTTTATTTTTGGATGGTTATGCCCTTAAGGGCTTAGTTTATTTTTGGATATTAATTCTACCCAAGCTTGGGGTAGGTCTTTTTTCTTTTTTCTTTTTGGATGAAATAAATGATGATATCTTTTTGATATGTTTTAAATGATGATGCCATTTTGGTTTTATGTAGGTATATATCTCTATGGCATGCCTATTTCGCATTAGGTTCTTACTTTATATGCTCTTATCTTAGGAACTTTTTGTGATTCATCTCCCTCTAACTTTGGATATGATTGAAAATTCCATACTTCAGTTTTATTGGCCTACCTCCTTCATTTATTACCTTTGCTAATGACTGACAAAAGGGGAAGAACCATACTCCTAAGTTTGCTGCTTTTGTATTTTGCAAATCTTAATGCAAGAACTTAGGGAGAGCATGAACAAAGGGGGAGCTACAAGCAACTTAAGAGTTAATTTTGTTGTAAATTTGTAATGTACTAAGTTGGTTGTAATAACCTAGGGTTTGTTAGGTTGTTTTGTCACGTAATTGACAAAGGGGGAGATTGAAAGTGCCCTAGTTTGTCAAATTACGTGAATGTTGAGTCAATCTTTAAGTGAGCCCCAAAAAGAAGATTCCAAGATAAAGACCTCAACTAGGAAGAAGCTCAAGTGCTCCACACAGGTAAATGAAGCCTCACTTCCCTAACCAACCCTTAAGGTATATGACCCCATTTAACTTAGTCTTACCTCCAATACATTGTAAATCATCTTTGTTAAGCTTAAGTGTTGAACACTTAAAATGTTAGAGGAGTAAAACGCGAACTATACAGAAAAAAAATCGATTGTATCGATTTGCAATTGAAGACATTTTTGACTCTATCGAACATGGTTCGATTGCATCGAGAAATAGGCCCATTCTGTCCAGCAACAAACTAACCATCTGCTGAGAAATATCGATTATATCAAATAGAGTTTGATGATATCGAAATTCAAATTTCAATAGAATCAAACCATCTTCGATGACATCGACTTAGGGCAATCCCTCTGTACAAAAAACATTCTCTAAGTGTTCATTGATATAATCGAGTCATCTTAGATCACATCGAGAGTAAGTTCTCGATAGAATCAAAGGCTACTCGATTACATCGAACATGAGGAACATTTTTTCTAGTAAACCATCTAGGAAAATACATGTCTTCGATTACATCGAATACCATTCACTGTTATCGAACTTCAAAATTTGATAGCATCGAATTATGATCGATAGAATCAAAGATCAAGACAAAATCTTTCAACAACCAAATGTAATTTTCTGAAAGAAAATTCAATGGGATCGAATTACCTCTCTATTATATCAAAGTGCACGTCGATATAATCGAAGGGTGATCGATAAAATCGAGCAGAATCTGTTTTACACAAAAATGAATATATTTGTGTAGAAAATCGATGCAATCGAAGTAGGCTCAATAACATTGAAATTCAAATTTCGATGGAATTGATGACTACTCGATAGCATCGACAATGACAGATTTTTGCCCATTTTTTTACCATCAGGATTCTTCTTTTCTAAATACCATAGGTTGCTTCTTAGAAAAAATGAGCTACAATTTAAGAGAGTTAGAGAAAGTTGCTTCAAAGAGTTTGTACGCTCTTCCTCTTCCCTCTTTCCTATTAAAGTTCATCATTCAATCTTTGGCATAAGCATTTACTTAACATCTTCATTGCTTAGATTGAATTATGAACTCTAGCATTCAATGAGTTTCCAATTTCCCCATCATAGGCAAATCCTTGTATTGGAACTCTTGAATGCATAACTCATGGGAATCTTCTCTATGCATTTAAATCATGTCATTTGAATAGAGAAGAATAACAAAACCCTAAACCTCACAACCTCGGAGCATTGTTCGAAGCATCAGACGCGATTGCGGTTCAAAGGAGTTGAAGACTCTTCGTCAACATCAAAGATCTTCAGATTGTGCGAGAAAGGGGCTCACTCACTTATCTGTAAGTATAATGAGTCCAATGAGTCTGAAGCCCTTTCCTTATATAGGATTGGGATTCAGAGTTTGAGTGACAAACTTGCCAAGACCTAGTTGTAGGCCTCCGATGAGAAAATGCGTTGTCATTGTGTAGGGCGTGTTGCCTTGTGTAGGCTCCTAGTTGTGTCCTTGTGTAGGACTCGTCACCTTATGTAGGCACCTAAGGAAACCTTGTGTAGGTCCCTTAGTTAACCTTGTGTAGTTATGAAGGTTCACGGTTAACCTGATTTAAAACCATTGGATAGCGAAATCTGGTACACTCTAGGAGAAAGTGCGTCTGCCAGGAGTGGAGTAGGCAAGTAATCAAACCACTATATATGATTGTATTTGGGATTGCTTTTTGTACATAAATTTAATTATGCTTATGTTTATCAAATGATTACTATGATGCATGATTTAGTAAATGTATAAGTATTGATAGAAATCACATCCCACACACTATCTCATACACTATCCTTGTAGGCTTGTTCTTTACATGTAAATGTTGTGTAAGCCTATGTGTTTTGGACCCTCTATTGGCTTGGAAGTCATAGAGTAACTTTGCCTTACTCTTTTGTTTAAAGTTAGGCATTGTTTGTTGTTATAGAAAATTAAAATTTGAAAAGTCCTATTCACTCCCCTCTAGGATATTTGGACATACTTCCATACTTCAGAAATAACAGATCTACAGCAATTTCACCAACAACTTCAGTCCTAATCCAAGAACTTGCATTTACTTCCACTGGAGGCTCCCACGGAGACTAACATATACTGTAACGTCTCGAAAAAATTCGTACCAAGACCCGAGTACCACCTCAGGCAGGAATCCCTAAGGACCGTACTCTGTAGAAATTTAGACGAAAATTTAGTTAAGTACTAAACTAAATAATCGATAGATTTGGCTCGAACCATTATCTATACAAGGGGCAAGACCTAAAACCATCAAAATCGTTTGCTCAACACTACTTAAAAACCTAGGAGAAATCTCAAAAGCCAGTTGCTCTTGGGAGCACATTGAAACTCCATATCGGACCTAGACTGCACGTCGAAAGTTCGATGACCGTAAAACTATAAGGTTATGACCGTATTATTGGGCTTGATAACCATCATGGGAGTCGAGCCCAAATAGTACCCATAAATGCACAACTTGAGCCCTGAGCGAAGTGTGTGAGAAATGTGAATATCCTTAGAAAATGAAGGAAACTTAAGTAAATTGGGCCATTCGCTTACAGGTGAAATTGAAGATTTTGGACCGTCAGTTTCTGACCGAACTTCACCCATGGATCAGGAAAATTTCCTTGCACATATCTATATACTTGTGGCCCTGATCGAGTGACAACAACCGTTGATTTGACACGGGTCCTCCACGGTCGATCCGTTAATCCGATTGTACTGAAATCATAACCTAGCTTAGATCCATGGTTAGGGAACTTGCTTCATACTGTAGGTGAGTAACAGACCTCCAGATGAGCCCCGTTTGCCCGAAACGGATGCCCTTTGGTTATAACCTAAGTATACCATCGTCGTGGGGCCATTAACATCAGTTCTGGGCCTATATAATGCCTTTAAACCACCCCACTCCTCTCTTATACGAATTTTCTCTAAACCCTAGGAGAGAGAAGAGGGAAAAGAAGAGAAAAGAGTGAGGAGAGAAGAGAAAGTTTGGGAGATCGTGGCAGTGTTTCGCTCCGACGACTACACGCACTAGATCGCCTTTCCACTTTGCTACACGACCCGTTTCGACTACGACGTGGGTAAGAAATTCTAACCCTAATCTTGGTTTATAAAGCCGGGTAGAGTAATCGACGAAATAGCTAACCTATTTCGTGATTTAGGTACCCGTTGTTCTGTATTGGGAACGTAGGATTCAAACCACATCCGAATCGAGAATTCCGACGGAAGGTGAAGACTATAAATGTTTAGGTTATGGTTTTCAAGGCTTTCAATGTCAGCTAATGATTTATTTCTGACTTGATTGCTGCCATATTGTCTTAGTTACGACGTTTTCGATATATCATACATGTGTGAAATATGTTGAGTATATGATGCATTCCAAGTGTTTGTTGAAATGATTGAATGAACATTAAATTATGATTTGTGCTTCTCATGACTGTAAGCTTAGGATTCATGTTTGTCATTGGTATTACGATCACTTTGTGTAAGGATTCGTTATAATACATGTTGTAACTAACCTAGTCTATATATTTGGTGAAGTGTAGCCTAAGTGTTTAATAAAATGTCTGAATGAGAAATTGTTGATGAAATGGATTTAATAAGGGTATTGAGATAGGATTCTCAATTACCTATCTATGTATATAGTTTCCTTCATGTAATCTAAATTCTGACTACGCAATTTACGGGTGAAATGCAATGTTTAGTAACATGTTCATGTGTTTGACAAAATGCTCAAATGAGAATTGTATTTGAATTGTTTGTTAAATGTTGTTATGATTATCACATGTGTCTGCCTATTGCACTTGAGTAAAGTTGGGGCCATAACCTGGCCCAGGAAATGGTAATGATTCCTGTTTGAGTGGTCGAACTAGTTTCGCCACGGTAGATACGTTTGATGAATCTGGGTCGTACTATGAACATCGACAGTGGTTAGGCCACGCAGAGTGCTTGTCCGCTCCATGTTGATTAAGTTAGCGTGCGCTTGTACCAGTTGAACTTGTCAAATAACCCGATTGGCCTATTGTGTGTTTTTCATGTATGAACACTACTGTTTGAATTTAAGGTACCACTTTCAAATGCAAAGACCCGTTTCAACCATGGTACCACGATCCGCTAAGACTCATGAGCCAAGCATGGTGGTATGGGACACCGTGGTCTATCTGTCGGCTTATGCTAGGGTGACAAGCCTCCCCGTAGTGAACAGTGAGTAACCTAAACTCGTGACTCGAATACAGTGGTATGAGACACTGTATTCGAGCTGTCGGCCTACGATGAGGTGACGAGCCTCCCCGTAGTGACCTCGAGTATAAACACATCAATTTGCCTATCCACTGCTTCCATTAGGGGTGATACCCTACAACTTGCCTATCGTATGTGAATAACTAGGATTGACGACCCTAGATGGATCCCTCGGTTGGGTTAATGATATAAAGGGAGGTACCTTAGCTTCTCGAATCTGCTATATAAATAAGCCTAATTAAGTACTTGGCTAACACGACCATACACCGCATTGCATGTGCTTTGGCGAGGAAGGGCATGTTTAGGGAGTTTGTCATGCGCGAACGGTTGACGGAGTCGTTTGTGAGGGAGCTTCGTGCGAGTGTATGCATCATTACAGCATACCATCCCTGCATTAACAAGAGTATTTAGGATATGATTGTTGTACTTCTTTATCATTACTGCTTAACTGAATTGATAACATGTTAACCTTTGCCTTATAGTACCACCGAGTTAATCACTCACTCCCACTATGGGACGGTATTTTAAAACACTAACCAGACTCTGTTGTAGATGCAGGTGATGACGGGGTCTATACATCTGAGATGGACTTCTTCGACGAGGAGGAGGAGTTCTCTTATGTATAGTTATCAGGTGGGTCTATGTAAACCATGTATTGATCAACGGGATCACAGGGATTATATGGATTAGTTGGACATTCACATTTTGACATTTTGTATATTTTGAAATAAAACATGTATATATTCAGCCCGGTAATACACTCATACTCTGGAGGTTGTGAAACACGTATATACTTTATATATCTATCTCAGTCTTCTGATCGCTTAATTACAATAACTCTGGAGTATGATATGCTGATTTAGTATAATCCCTCTCATGTTTAATGCACTAATATGAACAACATTTAAACATCATTATCTATGTTGCATAAGTGATCACTACCAAAAAATTGAGCAACGGCTAACGAGGTTGAGAGCTTTTAGCCACAGATTAAATCCATAGCAATATAGGTACGGATTTAATCCGTACCTATAGCCTAAGTGCTCTGTAGCTAAAACGTACCTCCTCACCTAAAACATATTAAATATAGATGGTGCTTAAGGGGATCCATGAGGTCCATTGGAATATATGTGTTTGATCTAAGCCGTTCAACAATTCTGATATATAATTTTAGCTTTTGAGCCCAAAATTTATGTAAATTAAATGTCTAAGTGGACCACACCATAAGAAATAATATAAATTAAATATCTACTGTTAATATGTTGTGTGGTCTCCTTACAGATTCGATTTAACTCATTTTTTTATCAGCGCTTAAAATAATAATTTAAAATTAATGGACGGAGTGGATAATTGAAATACATTACAGTGGGCCCCACAGTCTTAAAACCATAAAACGTCCAGCGAGCTGTCCATCACGCGCCCCTCCAAAATCCCAAACCCCTCCAAAAATGAAACCTCTCGTCCGCTATTTTCTCCCACTCGACTGACGAAACCCATCTCTCTCTCTCGCACTCAGTCTCTCTCTTTTCCTTGCCCTCTCTCGATCTCCCTCACCCTCTCTCCCTGTCTCTTGGCCGCATTCCCCTTTTCTTCTTTTTTGTCAAAAACCCCTTTCGCTGCAAGAAGGAGAAGAAGGAGTAGAAGAAGGAGCACGTACAGTTAGTTTCTTTCTTTCTCTATCTTTATCTGTTTCTCGAATCTTTCAATCCTTCAATCCGCATTCCCCTCTCTCTGTTTCTGAAATCTAAGGGCCCGTTTGGCCGGTCGAATTGGAAGGGATTGAATGTTATTGGAAGGGATTGGAAGTTAATTCCTGGGATTGGCCGGGCGTGCCAAATAGAGTCGGTGATTTGATCCCAATCCCTAAGACGAGAGGGATTGGAAGGGATGGGAAGGTTTAATCTCGGTATTAGCGGGGTGTTCCAAACAGACTAGATATATCAATCCAGGGATATAGCAATCCGATATATCTCAAGACAATCCACTGACAACACCATCAATACCTAGAAATTTAGGCCATCCATCCTTATACATTCAATCCCTTTCAATCCACCTGGCCAAAGGGCCCTAAAAATGCTTTGTGGGCTCCACCATAATATTTGTATTTGGGCCATTCATTTTATCCAGCTCATTTTAGGGCCAAATCTCAGGTGGACCACACCATAGGAAATTATGATGATTGAACGCCCACCATTAGGGCCTGTTTGGCCGGGCAGATTGGATGGAATTGGATTGTATTAGAGTGGATTGCACAGATTTCAAGGTAATGATAGCTGAGTCAGTGAATTGGCGCAAGATATATGGGATTGCTATATCCCGGGATTGCTATTTTTGGTCTGTTTAGGACGCCTGGCCAATCCCGGGATTAAACCTTCCAATCCCTTTTAATCCCTTGAACCAAACACGTCCCAAGCAATTTTGAAGGGATTAGGGTGGATTGGATGGGAATCTGAGAATTTTAAGAATTAGAGGTTTCACCTTCCAGATTCGGGAGAGTGATTTTGGTCTCAGTTATAGTTGGAATGGGGCTAGAGGAGCGGCTGCTTTGTGGCATTTTTTTTAAAAAAGTCACAATGTATTAAGGAGCTTGTAGTGGCAGTCCTTCCATCTTTTGATGAACCAAAAGATGGTGATGGAATCATGTCTTCCTTAACAAATACTGAGTTCAGCTCCCCACTTCAAATGATCCCACCATTCCAGACCTTCGCACAGGGAATTCCAAGCCCATGTCAGCCGGATGGAATCTGATGTATCACAATCGGCCCCTTCAACAGAAATTTGCTAGTTGTGTGCATCTTTTCACCTTTTCAGAATCGTTGTTGATGTGATTATGATGTCTTCTTAGTTTCCATTTGCAGACATGTAATTAGGACATCGATGTTTTGGGTGGTGGCAACAACCAGTGGATTACTTAGATTGGCCATCAACTTCACCTCCATGTGGTTTCTAAACCAAACAGGTCCCACCACATACAGGTAAGAGTCATATACCACTGAGAGAGCCATCTTGATTCACCAATTGACTACTGATGAAGAACTTGTGTTTTACAGAATTTCATACTGTCATGTCCTGCTTATTTAACCTGGAAATGTTTCTGTTCTTCTCAATTGTACGTATTATAAAGGCATTTTAGTCTCACTTGAAATTCAAGAGGTTTATTGGGAGCACCCTTGTGTGGTTTTGTTGCAAATGTGGGGAGTATGTTTTATTCAATTTTTTTCCTTTTATTTATTATTATTTTACGGTTCTTTGGCATTTCATTTTAGAGATAGATGCTGGTTAGGAATAGTATTGGTACCTGATTTGTTGGAACTCTTCTTGTTTCCTTCTAATGATTAATCATTTTTTCTAGCTCACCAATCAAATGGGTAGGATCTTCCAATCTATGGGCATTTTGTATGCCTCCCATTAGCACAGGGTCCATCAGATTAATAGTTTTCCTACCAAAGACTGTATTTTTGTTGAAGATGAGGACCCATGTATGTGTGTGTGTGTGTGTGTATATATATATACTCCCTTGGTAATCCCATCTCTTGAATCTTTTACTACCATGCACCTTCCTCCCATTGCCAAATCTATCCCTCCTTTAGATGATGAAGGTTAAAATTCTATTTTCTGATCTGCCTTTTACAACCATTTAGTTGGTTTCCATTCAGAAAGGGACACCGACAATGCACGCATGTTACTATAATTCCTTATTCTTATGATGTTTCCCTGTGCAAACATGAGAGAAAGCATAGGCATATTAGAAATAAAGTTATTAGGAATGTAGGTTGTATTACTTATGGAAGCAACTGTTTGGAAGGAGAAAGTGTTTTTCTAAAAATCTTTGTTTTTTAAATTGAACTCTATTTTGCCAATGTTTCTGAAAAAAAAAAAAAAAAAGAGAGCAAAGAAATGGCATGTAATAAAGAAGCCATTTTAGACACCATTTGTATCCTTTTTTAGCATGATTTTACTTTCTTTTAGTTATTTGGTAAAAAGAGAAAGAAACCCAAAAAGGCACTCTTGGATCTCTACTGACGTTGCTTACTCTCGCAAGCATGCTTCCAACCATTACAAGAAATTAGAGGTATCTTTATTTCATGCCTTTGGGCACATGATTGAATTACAAGTATCTTTGTTTCATGCCTTTCGGCACATGATTGAATTAGAGGTATCTTTGTTTCATGCCTTTGCAATTTGAGTTCTTTGCCCTATCAGGTTGTCTTTGATTTTATTTTATTATTTTTTAAGCATGACTTAGTTTTTAAGAATTCTGCATGCCAATTGAATTGGATCGTAGCTAAACCTTGACTCAAGTAATGTTAGCGTGGAGCATAGGCTAGGCTTCTTGTAGTGAATATCTTGTAGCTATATAACTTATATTTGCATTGGTGAGAAACTATTTGTGGACTTGCGATCTTAGACATCTCGACCATTTATTCATTACAATATTGGACAGTTTGAATGGGAAATGCCAGAAGGAACTCGAGACAATTGGGAGGCAATATCCGTTTAAACCTTTGAAGCTCAATTTTCTTTGCCATTATGAGTTTCAAAATGTTGAATTTGGTCTATATGCTTATTGTCTCCATCGATCATTTTATGTTTGCCTTTGTTAGAACTTGTATATGTCTGTTAATTGAATCGTATTGGCATCTGATTTTTACACACCTCACTCTTGAATCTGAACATTTGGACATCTTTTGTTTTCCCCATATGGATGTATGGCGTGGATAAAACACATGCATCAACATGGGCCCACAAATGTGGGATCTTCACTCTGACAAAATGTCCTTTGGTTTCTTCAGTCCCGCTTTCCAATGCTTGTGTAATTTCAGATTGGATATCTTTACTCCTACCTTTGGCTGTGGAAAGAGGAGTTTGTGTAATTACCAATATGGGTGCAAGTAAGAATTTCTTATCATTCACTGAGCTTGCAACATTTCAATTACATGATATTGATGAATAGTTATTTGTTACTAACATGTCTAGATCTTTTTCTTGGAAGTGGATCTACATGTTGCATAGGTAGCAGTCCTAAATATTTTTTGTTTATTGTCTGAATTTAGTTTTTTTTTTTTGTCTAATTAGCTAGCAATCAAAGGCCTCAAATGTATTTTTTAAATAACTTGTTAGTAAAGAATCATTTTAATTTGGATTTTTTGCTTTTTCTTCTTTTTGGTTTTTGGATTGTTGCAAAAGAAGGCTGTAAAACAGAGGTTTATTTTATTTTTTAATTTTTATTTTCAAGTGGTTTGATTTGGGTTTTCAAGTAGATGATCCCCTTGAGAATGTGAAGCTCTCCAGTACTTGCTAGTTTGCACGGTATCCCAAATCCATCATTGTGATAGGGATGAAATAGATTTCAAACTTGAGTCAGCTACATAGTATGAGTCAACACAGAACTTCACATGATGAGGGAACAAAATCTGAATGAGCTGAATTTGATATAGAGAGTTAACAGATACTTCAGAACACTGATGAACAAACTTTCTATAGTCTCAATGGGTGGAGAGTTACAAATCGAATTTTGTTGTTGGTCCCAAATATTCAGGTTGTGACATTCCCTCTTGACATCCCTGCACAACCAGCTTTGTGCCTTCAAACTTGTAATCCCTGATTGTTTTTGTTTGCATTTGACCCAGAATTTCTGCATGACCTTGAGATGCATGAGGTTTTGGGAAAAACATTGTGACCCAAAAGTCATGTCATTCTACTCATCTAAAGAAACACTAATAGTCTTCATTTGTATGCCTCTCTCTCTCTCTCATGTACATAGACTATCCTCTGTTCTTGAGATGCAATGGCATCACGCTATCAAAGCCCCTTGAAATATACTGGAAAGTAGGGCAACAGGTACTTACTCTTCATATCCAAACTATCCTTATGTCCTTGATCATTCACTACATGTTGATTTAAGTTGGGAGGAATTTTTTGCCTGTTCGGCATGTCTTAAGCTACTTATGTGCTGCAGGCTGAAAGGTTGTCTGAGTTTTATGAAATATGTAATAGCCTTGATCTTGGGCGTGGAGAAAAGTTCATCAAGATTGAGCAGGTTTCAATTTTATAGTGATGCCTCTTAGAATAGCTATTTCTTTCTTTTTATTATAAAACACTTCTTACCAAGACTTTGATGACACTTATCATCGGCTTTTCTCTGATCAATTCAAGGCATTGGGCCATTTACTTGTTAATAATGCAGCCTCCAACATCATTTCTCACAGCCATGGAGGAGTATGTGAAGTAAGATTAGACATATCCATCTTCTAAACTAGAAATTTTTCATTAGTTCCTAAGATTTGAGGCTCTCTTGAATATTTGTTGTTGATGGGTTCTTTCTTGCTATTAGTTTTGTTGGTCTGTAAAGAAAACATTGGACACATACAATGGAAGGTAAGGAAAACCCTCGAGTTCCCTTCTTTGAATCATGAAAAGGTATTTGTGCTCTTTTCATTGAGTGGGTAGTTGATTACTCAAGCATGACGGTTATGCGCATTCTTTCAGGTGGATGTTGCATGTGAGAGGATTGGACCTGCATATTTCAAATTCAAGCATCTGGTACGTCTCTTGTGAAGAATGCACATGATTGGAGTGGCCTGGCCATTTGGACAGGCCGTATTTATGTATTTGCTCAAAATTGATGGAGCAGACCCAGATGTGCGTCGAAGCTATCCGGATGAGCGGAGGTCCCTAAAAGGTGGGAACCGCTGTTATGACCATGATGAAGTTGTCTATTTCCTATGAACGACATTGGAGGGGCCTGACCATTTGGACAGGCCGTGTTTATGTATTTGCTCGAAATTAATGGAGTAGACCCGAATGTGCGTCGGAGCTATCCGGATGAGCGGGGGTCGCTGGAAGGTGGGAACCGCTGTTATGACCATGATGAAGCTATCCATTTCCTATGGATGACATTGGAAGGGCCTGGCCATTTGGACAGGACGTGTTTATATTTGTATTTGCAGCGACCACACCCTTAACCTAAACCCGAACTCATTCTCAAATCCTAAAACCTATAACTTATAACCTATAACCTATAACCGAAACCAAAACCTATAACCTAATCCAAAACTAAAACCTATAACCTAAACTCAATTTCCTAAAGTTAAACATACACCTAATCCTAATCTCAACTCCCTAACCTAAACTTGAAAACCCAAACTTAAACCCAATCCCGAACATGAACCCGATTTACTAAACCTAAACCATAACCCATTCTCAAATCCAAAAACCTATAACCTAAACCTAAACCAAAACCAAAACCTATAACTTAAACCCGAACCCATTCTCAAATCCAAAAACCTATAACCTAAACCTAAACCTTAACCTAAACCTAAAACCTATAACCTACTAAACCTATAACCTAAACCAAAACCTAGACCTAAACCTAAACCTATGACCTAAACTCAAATCCCTAAACTTAACCTATAACCTAACCTAAACCTATACTTATAACCTAAAACTATTCCCAAAACCAAAAACCTATAACCTAAACCTAACAAATCCCTAAACCTATAACCTAAAATCAATTCCTTAAAGCTAAACCTACACCTAATCCTAATCTCAACTCCCTAACCTAAGCCTAAACCTAAACTTGAAAACCCAAACTTAAACCCAATCCCGAACATGAACCCGATTTCTTAAACCTAAACCTGAACCCATTCTCAAATCCAAAAACCTATAACCTAAACCTAAACCTAAAACCTATAACCTAAACCAAAACCTAGACCTGAACCTAAACCAATAACCTAAACTCAATTCCCTAAACCTTAACCTATAACCTAACCTAAACCTATACTTATAACCTAAAACTATTCCCAAATCCCAAAACCTATAACCTAAACCTAACCTTTCCCTAAACCTATAACCTAAACTCAATTCCTTAAAGCTAAACCTACACCTAATCCTAATCTCAACTCCCTAACCTAAACCTAAACCTAAACTTGAAAACCCAAACTTAAACCTAATCCCAAACATGAACCCGATTTACTAAACCTAAACCATAACCCATTCTTAAATCCAAAAACCTATAACCTAAACCTAAACCTATAACCTATAACCTAAACCAAAACCTAGACCTAAACCTAAACCTATAACCTAACCTAAACCTAAACCTAAACCCGAACCAAAACCTATAACCTAAACCCGATTCTAAAATCCAAAAACCTATAACCTAAACCTAAACCTTAACCTAAACCTATAACCTGTAACCTAAACCAAAACCTATAACCTAAACCTGAACCCATTCTCAAATCCCAAAACCTATAACCTAAACCTAAACCTATAACTTATAACCTAAACCAAAACCTAAACCTATAACCTAAACCCAAACCCATTCTCAAATCCCAAAACCTATAACCTAAATCAAAGCCAAAACCTATAACCAAAACCCGAACCCATTCTCAAATCCAAAAACCTATAACCTAAACCTAAACCTATAACCTATAACCTAAACCAAAACCAAAACCTATAACCTAAATCTGAACCCATTCTCAAATCCCAAAACCTATAACCTAAACCAAAACCAAAACCTATAACCTAAACCTGAACCCATTCTCAAATCCAAAAACCTATAACCTAAACCTAAACCTTAACCTAAACCTATAACCTATAATCTAAATCAAAACCTATAACCTAAACCAAAACCAAAACCTATAACATAAACCCGAACTCATTCTCAAATCACAAAACCTATAACCTAAACATAAACCTATAACCTAAACATAAACCTTAACCTAAACATATAACCTATAACCTAAATCAAAACCTATAACCTAAACCAAAACCAAAACCTATAACCTAAATCCGAACCCATTCTCAAATCCAAAAACCTATAACCTAAACCTAAACCTTAACATAAACCTATAACCTATAACCTAAATCAAAACCTGTAACCTAAACTAAAACCAAAACCTATAACCTAAACCCGAACCCATTCTCAAATCCAAAAACCTATAACCTATAACCTAAACCAAAACCTATAATCTAAACCAAAAGTAAAACCTATAACCTAAACCCAAACCCATTCTCAAATCCCAAAACCTATAACCTAAACCTAAACCTTAACCTAATCCTATAACCTAAAATCAAATCCCTAAACCTTAACCTATAACCTAACCTAAACCTATACATATAACCTAAAACTATTCCCAAATCGCAAAACCTATAACCTAAACCTAACCTTTCCCTAAACCTATAACCTAAACTCAATTCCCTAAACTTAAACCTACACCTAATCCTAATCTCAACTCCCTAACCTAAACCTAAACCTAAACTTGAAAACCCAAACTTAAACCCAATCCCAAACCTGAACCCAATTTCCTAAACCTAAACCATAACCCATTCTCAATTCCCTAAAGCTATAACCTAAAACCTAAACCTAAACCTATAATCTTTCCTTAAACCTTTAACCTAAACCTAAACTTAAAACCTATATGTATTCTCAAATCCTTAAACCCAAACCTACACCTAATCCTAATCTCAACTTGAAAACCCAAACCTAAACCCGATTCCGATTTCCTAAACCTAAACCTTAACCTATAATCAAGTTTCCAAAAGCTATAACCTATAACCTAAACCTAAACCTAAACCTTAACCTAAACTAAAACCTATAACCTAAACCTTAACCTATAACCTATAACCTAAACTTAATTATAACCTATAGCCTAACCTTAACCTAAACCTATAACCTAAACCTAAACCAAAACCTATAATCATAAGGTGAGACCATTTCTTTTGTGTAAATTTCATTCCTCTTTGAGTTTTTTTTTAAATTTAATTTTATTTTATTTTATTTTAATTCATTAAGAAAAAAAATGGTTATACATGATGCACTTCTTTCACTTTGTCTTTCTTTTCCCTAATGGGCATTCTAATTTATGAATGACATGACTGTTTGTAGGATGATGGAATATACGAAGCTGTTGAAATTTCATGGTGAAGTCGAGCACATTTCTCTAATGAAGCCAAAGATTTGTATTTTCAGCATTATTGTAATTGTAATTGCAATTGATTGAATGAATTGGATTGTAATTGATTGTAATTGTAATTGATTGAATGAAGGATTGTAATTGAATGAATGAATGATTGTACAAGTGGTAATTGAATGAACAAATGATTATATATAATTTTTAATGTACAAATTAGCTACGGATATTGACTATAGCCACTAATCTGACAGGTGTAACCTTTATTAAATTTGGCATATTGCTACGGACTTTTAGCTACAAATAATATCCGTAGCTGTTTGAAGTTTTTGCTACGGATATAATTGCTACAGATTATATCCGTAGCTGTTGGAACCTATAGCTACGGATTAAATCCGTAGCCATAGGTTCCAGACCTATTGTTACGGTACTTATGACTACGGTCGTGCTACGGACTAAAACCGTAGCCATAGGTCTATGGCTACGGATTTTATCTGTAACCTTTGCCCATTTTTCTGGTAGTGGATGCATAGGGTCTTGGGAGTTGAGCTTTGCTCGACCTTCGAAATCCAGGGCGTTACATATACACACCCATGTTCGGTGAATTCAGCCTTACACAAGAGCCTAGGTCCTACATCAGAACCTATGGAGTTTGAGTTACAAACTTTTACCCTCAATCCTACACAAGAAAAAAGAATATAGACTCATACATCACACTTATCGAATAGAGCCTCGTTGATGTGCCATACTTGAGCCACTTCCTCAAAGCTCTCCTATGCCTAAATTCGCTCCTCAACTGCTCTTTCGATCATTGATGTCAATGCTTGACAGTGCTTCAACTCCAAGATAAAATACCTTGCATGTGATACTCCATTGAGGTGACCAATGGGGATGAAAGGTTGGGAATTCACCTTCATGGGTATTGTAGACGATTTAAACAAGGATTTTCTTATAGGTTCAAGTGAGTGCTTGTATTTGAAGCATACCTAGAGTTGTCGAATTTCATAAACAAAGTACCGGATCGTTTGCAAGTATACTTCAGTCTTCTTCTGTTAACCTAACTTTAAGATCGGGCTAAATTTCAGATTTAAATATTTGAAAACTCTGTTGCAAATTCCACCAGCCTAACTTTAGGTTCGGCTAGCCTAACTTGAAGTTCGGCCAGCCCGAGTGCAGTTCGGGTCAAATTCCAACAAAATTCGGCCAGCTGAACTTCACCTTGGTCCAACCAAATTTTGGATCAATCATATCCCGCGCAATCCGATAGCCTTTAGAACAGATTCGTTGGAATCCGGCTAGCCAAACCTATTAATGGGCTAGTCGAATTTCCAAATCCTTTGTCTATAAATAGAAGCATTCTCTAGTTCTATTTTACAAATTAATTCACTTAAAAAATTTTGTAAGTAAGAGAGAAGCTCATGTCCTCGTCAAGCTATTTGTACGGTATTTATAAATTTCATTTAGCTTATTAATTCCCTTTCTCAAGATAATCTCAAATATATTTTAGAGAGTAATCTATACTCCTATTGATAAACAGAGAATTGAATCTACAACATTAGGGTTTTCATTTTATTGAAATACATTAGATCCCTATATTCTTTCTGGTTGAGCATATACTGTCTCCTTGACACTCAAGAAAAAAGATCATTGCTTCAAGTTTCCACCACATATTTGAATCATCATTTGAAGATAATTACAATTGTCAATTATATTCTTTTATTTGGGTTTTTCTGAGATAGCCCGAAAATCAATGTGGGTTGATTTATGATAGCCCGTGAAAATCACAAAAAGGTTTTGTTGTGATAGCCCGTGAAAATCATAAGAACTGTAAGAGGTTGTTAAGGTGAATCTATGAAAACCTTGTTATAGTCAAAGCCAAAATTACAAGGGTAGTAATTTTGAGAGTGGAGTAGGTGTGGGTTTTAAGCACGAAACTACTATAACCCTTTGTGTCATTGTAGTGAATGCTTTATTATTTATTTGTGGTGAATGTTATATCTATCTCATTCTTTGTGGTGAATATTGTATTTATTTTATCTTCTCCTATTAGTTTGAAATATTTTGATTTGAAAGACATTCGTGAAATAAGGTTGTCCTGCATAAAATTTTAAGTAAAGGTTATCCTATGAATTATTTGGAATTAAGGTTTCAATACTTGGGTGATTGAGATAATTTATTTCGCTTTATTTTGAATATTTAGTATTATCCTATTCACCCCCCCCCCCCCCCCCCCCCCCCCCCTCTAGGACATCGATAGCTCGTCTTTTCAAGTGGTATTAAAGTGAGGTTGTTCTTGTGGGGATTTACCTCCTACAGTTAGATCCAGAGCTATAAGATGTCAAATTTCGATAGTTTATCCATTACTAGGCCACCTCTCTTTTTATGGCTCAAGCTATTCATATTGGAAAGCCAAGATGAGGATTTTCCTCAAATCCATTTATGAGAGTGTGTGGCAAGCCACAGTGACACAATGGATCCCTCTTATGATGGAAGTATTAGCTGAGAATAGAATCACGTCCATGAAAAAAACCGCTTATACTTTTTAGATGACTATTCAAAAAAGCAAAAGTAGTGCTAATGCAAAAGCATTAAATGTAATAACTCGTGCTCTATCACTAGATGAATTTAAAAGAATCATTTCATGTGATATATCTAAACAAGCATGGAATATTCTTAAAATAACACATGAAGAAACTAATATTGTCAAAAAATCTACAATCTAAATCCTCACAACCAAATTTGAGGAAATTCGTATGGAAGAAAATGAGTCTTTTATGGACTTATATACAAAACTGAATGACATAGTCAATTCCATGTGGGGTCTTGGAGATAGATTCCCCAAAAGCAAGGTTTGCGCAAAAATGCTTCGGTCATTTCCTGATAGGTTTGATTTGAAAGTTACTACTATACAGGAATTGAGGGATATTGATACTATGAAGGTCGTGGAGTTAGTTGGATCTCTTCAAACTTACGAGCTGAATTTCAAAGCTCCTAAGATCGAGTCCATTGCCCTTAAATCTTCTAAATATAAATTAAAGGATTCAAATGTAAATTCTGATATTGAAGAAAATGAAGACGATATGACCATGTTGGCAAAGAAATTCTATAGAATTTTTAAAAATAAGAAAAGAACAGATTTTCAAAAACTGTTTGACAAAAGAAAAGGAAATTCAAACTATTAGAAATCTAAAATAAAAGACATTCAATGTTTCAACTGTTCTGAATATGGGCATTTTGCCTCTAAATGTCCCAAAATTGATAAATCTATAAGAAAAAGGCATGATAGCTACTTGGGATGAATCATCGGAATCTGAAACTAATTCAGAAATTGATGAATCAGAATATGAAAGTGCAAATGACTTGAAAGCCTTTATGACTATTGTCAAAATCACTACTTTAAATAATTGTGAAACATCTAATTATCAAACTCCAAGAAGTGACTCTGAAAATGAAAATGATCTTCAAGTTGGATATGATGTCTTATACAAAGAAAGTTGTAAGATTGTGGCCAAACTAAAATTTCAAAAAGAAAATTATGAAATTACAATTAGAAGTTGAAAATGCTGTTTTAGAAAAATCTCATTTTTTTCGATTGTTTTGAAAAAAACTAAGTTAGATTTTAATTTAAAATTTTCTGAATTGCAAAAAATAAAATATGAAAATGAGATATTAGAACTTGAAGTTTCCTCCCTTCACAGTTCAAAGGATAACACAAGGTGACTAGAAACTTGAAAAGTTGTTAACCTCATCTCGGCGATGTGTTGACAGATCTGGATTGAGTTATATTAAAAATAGCACTTTAAAATCTAAAGATTCTGCTCCTAATTTTGTAAAATGAGAGTTCTTGAACTCTAAAGCACAAACTCTAAAAGAGTTAAACTATAAAAAGAATAACTTTAAAAATACAAAACCCTTTCAAGCCTCTAATGTAAAAAATTATGCCAACTACCACAAATATCAAAAGAGAGATAATAGAAATCCTCCTCTAGTTGAAAAAATTGTGGACTTGCTCAAAGAGCTATTGAAATCCAACTCAAGTAAGAATGAAGCAAATAGAAATAGGAGAAATCCTTACTCCCAAACACAACGAAAGGTAAGAGACCCTCCTAACCTAAAATCGTAATGAAATGGGTTCCAAAGGATAAGTGCCTTGTTATACACACAACTTTCAAAGCAAATAGCCATTCAAGATGGCACCTGGATAGTGGATGTTATAAACATTTGACAGGTGATAAAGCTATACTATCAAACTGTTTCAACCAGAAACGAAAAGCATTTAATTTAGGGAATTATCTCACTTAATATTAACAAAAGATAGCACAAAGAGAATAATCATCAATTTCATTCATTCTGAATTCATTACATCCTTTTGATCCTTTGATTCTAAGATAGAATTTCTTAGAAAATACAAAAATGTAACTATCAGATCGGCTCAAATATAAATTTTGGTAGCATTCTGGCTCATATCGTCATATCTCCAGAGGAGATGAGTTATGCGAGCTTTCCATGCATTTCTTCCCTCATTGACATGATGGAGGAGTGCTAAAATCCTTTTGAAACACCTAAACTGGCCTGAAAACCTGAAAATGCAACATGGCGCTACCTCAAAGAGTA
The DNA here is from genome assembly GCA_021015155.1 of Magnolia officinalis. NCBI lineage: Eukaryota > Viridiplantae > Streptophyta > Magnoliopsida > Magnoliales > Magnoliaceae > Magnolia > Magnolia officinalis. Next base: position 42,050,858 of record JAJHSJ010000006.1, on the reverse strand, counting down.
CCCGCACAAATCCTATGAGTTGCGCAGGCCGACGAGTTGTGTCGTCTGTGCAACTCACTAAGAGTAGCTCGGTCCACGCCTTCTGCTCTCTGCACCCTCTCTCTTTCTTTACCTCTTGTACCCATTAGAGGCACTAGTCTTCGAAGCATCCGATCGTTCAAATGAGGGGGTAGGGGGTATTTATAGGCTTTCGCAAGTGTGAATCCTCGAATCCTGTGCCATGGACCCCACTTCGCATTCCCGGTCCACTCTTCTCTGGTCAGAGTTGCGTGACCTATCATGACTATGGACGAGTTGGGCGGACCCACGCAACTCAGATCCCGTGTAACTCGGGTTCCGCGTAATTCCACTTCCTTTCACTTTCTTTCATCAATTCTTCTCCTTAAAGCATTTCCCCTTAGCCAAATTTTGTGCCCCAACAGATGCCCCCTTGATCTGAAATTTGATTTCTGTAAATCAACTTGAAGGATCAACTTCTTCATGCAGAACTTGAGTTGCGCGGGGCCACGTAACTCCCGGCTGCGCAACTCTCTGGCGACGCTTCTGGCCTATAAATACTAAGCCACTTAATCATTCCTCACTTTAAATTTTCTATCTCCCGACGAATCTTCCCTTTGTGCGCAACTGTCCCGCGCTACTTACGCACGCAACTGGCCGCGCAACTCATCAATACTTAGTGCTGGAAACTAGTTGTGTCCCTTGGAGAACAGATGATTTTCTAGCCAAGGGTATTTTGTCTCCTCAAGATTTCTATAGTGCCTGGGCCCGTGTTGTTGCTCAAAAACACACTGTCACTCTGGAACAAATTAATCTTCTTGATGCTATTATAGCCACATCAGAGCATTTTCATGGAAACGCAGCTGTCTTCAGGGGCTTTCTTAATTTTTGGTCCCCAATTACCAGCTCATTTCATCTTCCCCTGGGTGAGATGAGCATCACTCTATGGGATCTTCTCTGTATAGCAGGTCTCCCCATCATGGGCAACATTCTTGATATTTATATTCCTTCAAATGAGGAATTATTTCATGTTTTTGCAAAAAATAGTAAATCTGAAATTTCGAAGACCACTCTTGAACTCTTTGGGGAATTAGCTAACTTCTCCCATCCTGAACACATTACTTCTCTTGAATGGCTAGTTCATTTCTCTCATAGACTATGGTATATTTCTTTCCTCTCACTCTTTTTCCCTTCAGACCTTCATCCTTTCTTTGAAGTAACCATATTACTTTAATTTGCAGTTTTGCAGGCTATAATCATCAGGTTCTCCTAACCATTCATGAGAACATCACAAGCACCACTGAATACAGCCATCTTGTGAATTAGCTGCCTTCTTAGCTTATTGGTTAAGTTTAGTAATATTCCCTAACTCGGAACAGGTGGATATCATCAGACCATCCCTCTATGTAGTTGTTGGTGCGATGGCTGAGGGTCAAAGACATTCATTAGCTCCTACAATTCTGTTCTTCTTATATCATGCCTTTGGGGACATAGTTTCTGGCCCTACAGATTCAACACTCCAATCTTTCTTGGTTTGCGCTCCTTGACATTTCCTTGTAGGTTGGTTAGGAGTATATTTCCCTTGGACTTTTGATGACTCAAGAGGGGCATATTCAAATCCCCATCGGCTTCCTCTTCAACACTATCAGCTAAGGAAGATGGTTGAAAAATCACATGGCTGGATCACTCGCAAGATAGAAAATGGCGATCGTATTGATTTTCATCAATTTCCATTCATCATTCATCCGGAAGGCATAAAAGCTGTTGATTACAATTCTATTTCTTATGGCGAACATTCATTCCTTATTTCCATTAGATCTAGTACTCTTCCCTTAAGAGAAGGTAGCACATTCGGGCGTGAACCATATTATCTGAGTAGATTTGCTCGTCAATTCGGATTTGACCAGATTATGTCGGAAACCTGTGATGTTGTTACGAGATCTATGAGGAACTATGGCATTGAGCCGTATAATTGGGCCTTGATATGGAGGCAACTCTTGAATGCTAACATGGGATCTCAGTTCATACTCTCGAGCCAAGGCTACCCAATCTATACTTCGTGTCCCTGGATGCGCTGGTGGGTCCATTAGTACTACTTGGTGCGCAGATACTATCCAGCTGACTATGCCATATATATTCTTCCACTGCAACTAAGGAGCCATCAAGAAGACCAAGGCATAGACTATTCCAAAGAGACCAACCATGCCCTTTGTCCCGGTCAGTTCTACATACAAATTTCTTCAACAGACACTATTTCTGAAACAAAACTTGCTGATATTCTTGAAGGATGGATAACCTTTAGTATGCCTTTGAAGAATACCCATGAACCTTCTTCTGTAGCAAATGATGACTCTTTGAACTACTATCCTCCTCCTCCCTTACAAATTATGGAAGACAGTATTCCTGAAGTATCAAGAAGACAAGAGACAGAAAAACATCATCGTTTTGCTCAAAAGGACAAACATATCATCATTGAAAGTTCATCTTCTTCGGAGTAGAAAATAGCGAATGTATTGATTAAGCTCGACATGGTTGTATTCGAACAGGAAATATAACATTTTACTTTCTTGCATTTATTTTATCATTGCATCTTTATATACAGTCATACGAGTATACGTATTTTCAGAATCTACATGTTAATTTAAGATTCATAATATTTCTAAACTTAAGCAATCCCCAAAAGCATATTTGATAGACATATGCTAATCAAAGCAATAAGCTATTGTAATGGTTAGCATAGCATGACCTATATGATATTTTAGGATGGGCAGTACTAAGTTTTGATTCCAGTTAGTTGCACACACAGTTTAGGCTCGTAAGTAGTTGGAGCAATCACAGTTTAGACTTATAAGTAGTTGGAGTTGGTCTTACACAAATGGCTGCTATAACTCTCTAGAGTTCATGGGGCTTATCGTTAGTAGGGAGTTCATGAACTGCGATCCAAAAGAGGGGCCCAGTGAAGCTACCGGGGCCGTGAACACAATAGGATTTACGCACAGGGTTGGCCACAGTAACTCTCTAGAGTTCATGGGGCGCTCAAGGCTACCGTCGGGTACCAAATCCAAGGCTGTCATTCCATCAATGAGGGGTCATGTTGCTTCTGAGACTTGTCCTCATGCATTACTACTAATCAAACCAGGGATCTGGGGAGTCGCCTTGCTTCAGAGACTCATTTTTTTTTCATCTGCAAGGTCAGACCCATTCATGAGGGGACGCTCTCTAGCTGCCCACGTGATGCTGCCTGAAGCTATACAAATGGCATAGGTCACTGCCCGCATGGGTGCATGTGATGCTCTTTCCAAGCTTTTTAAGGCCACAGGTGACACTGCTACCCATATAGTTCTGCCATATTGCTATTGCCAAATAATGATAAGCCTTATGCGCATTCGGCTCCTTGTTGTCGCAACTCCCCTACTACCCCCTGTAAAAGATGATTTGGCCTTGCTGGAATAATAAATCGAAATTAATATACCGCATTCGCTGATGATAATAAAATGACATTTTATGGTTAAGATAGTATATTAGCCTGGCGGTGCTATTGATTTCAATAAGTTTGAATGGCCTAATGCCTAGCAAGACAGTGTGATAGTAGTAGCAGCTTTTAGCGATTCGGTGATAGTCATTTCGCATTGGCGATTTGCATTTGGCGATATTCGTTTGGCATCTTGGCGATAACTATTGGCGATATAGCAACAATCATTGGTGCTTTTCATTGATTTGCTTGAATTTGATATGCTTTGAAGGCCTGCACTACATTAGTACTCAAAGAGAAATACAATGTAAAAAAAATTCATACAGAGTTCTGCTTCTGTACTCTCTTGCCTGCCCCCTTTTGATTGAGGAGAATCATGCTGTGAATCTTCTGAATCAAAATTGCACAAACATTCAGGGATGATATATTTTTATGAAACGAGCATTCACCGGTATACTTATGCCTCGTCCATCTTAATCCACCACCCTATAGGCCCCATTAGAGTACACTTCTGATATTATGTATGGACCATCCCATTTAGGGTCAAACTTGCCCCCTGTCTTGTGAGTAACGACTATCGGTCTCTTCAACATCAATACCATATCCCCTCTTTTGAAGGAGCGATGCTTGACTTTTCTATCAAAAGTTGCAGAGATTCTTGCTTGATATAACTGTAATCACTACTGGGCCGCTAATTGATTTTCGTTTAGCAGATCCAACTCTGTCAGCCTAATCTCAGCATTTTTGTCATTAGTAATCGACTGATGTATTGCTATTCTGAGTGACGCAACTTGCATTTCGATGGGGACAATAGCTTCAACCCCATAAACCAAAGAATATGGCATTGCTTTCATAGCAGTACGATGAGTAGTTCCATAAGCCCATAGAGCTTCTTGCAGCTTCTCATCCTAATCGCGTTTGTTTCCTACAACCATTTTCTTTAATATTTTCGCAATCGTCTTGTTGAATGCTTCGGCCAACCCATTAGCCGAAGGATAGTAAGGTGTCGAGAATGAATGCTGGATATCAAATTTTCGACAAAATTTCTCCATTCCCCTGTTCTTAAATGGAGTCCCGTTATCAATGATGATCTTCTTCGGAACACCAAAATGGTATATTATTGCATGTCGTATGAAATTCACAACGTCTTTCTCTTTGACATTTCTCAATGCGATGGCTTCAGTCCACTTTGAGAAGTAATCTGTGGCTGCTAAAATGTACTATTTTCCTCTGGATGATGATGGGTTTATAGGACCAATAACGTCGAGTCCCTAGGCAATAAAGGGCCAAGAGGCTACTGACTGATGCAAATCTTTAGGGGGTACATGTATGACATCGCCGTGTATTTGACATTCGTGACATCGTCGTGCATAATCAATTGCATCCTTGAACATTGTAGGCCAGTAATACCCCATTCGACGTACTCGATGAAACAAATTTCTACCAACTTGATGAGCCCCACATTTCCCTAAATGTGCTTCACGTAACATTTGATTCACCTCCTTCGTATCCAGGCATCTCAACAACACCTCATTATAGGACTTTCTATAGAGCTCTTCATTACACATAATGAATTTCTTCACCCTTTGCTTTATTTGCAACTTTTGCACTGGATCCTCCGGTAAGATATCGTATTTGAGATAGTCCATAAAAAGTTGATGCCGATCATCCATTGTAATATCCAAACATGACACAGGAAATACTTCTGCCACTTCGACATCTTCAGTAGGCGGTAAAAACCTCCTTTCTTCGATTGTTACTTGGAGTGGGCTTCAGTTAGGACAAGCTAAGGTTGCAGCCAAATTAGCCAAGGCATCTGCCCTTGCGTTCTTTGACCTCGGTATATGCTTGATTTCGATATCCTAAAATTTTTTCAACAACTGTTGTGCGAGACAATAATACAGGAGTAGCTTTTACTTCCTTATTTCAAATTCTGTCGTAAGCTGGGTTATCACCAGCTTAGAATCGCCGAAAATCCATAACGCTTTTATCTTCATTTCCTAAGCTATTTCCAACCCTATAACGAGAGCTTGAAATTCGACCTCGTTGTTAGTGCATGTTGCACCTAACGTAAAGGAATATGGCAACAAGTCACCTTGCGGACTAATAAATATTACCCCAGCACTCGTCCCTGAAGTTCTAGAAGTGCCATCAAAATACATTTGTCATAAACCACGCATTCTGTCATCATTATCCGTTCATCTGGAAAGTCATCACTGATCATTTCTTTATCCGACATAGGGTGGGCTGCCAGGAAATCTGTCACTACCTATCCTTTTACTGCTCTTACCGGTTCATATGTGATCGCATATTCTGATAGTAAAAGCATCCACTTAGCTAGCCTCCCTGATAGCATTGGCCCTGTCATTAAGAATTTCAAAGGATCCACTCACGAAATCAAAATTATATCATGGGAGAGACAATAATGCCTTAATTTCTGTATTACGAAGATCAGGGTTAAACACACTTTCTCAATGGGTGAATAATTGCACTCAGCTCCTATCAAAGTTCTTCTCAGATAATACAACACGATCTCCTTCCCTTACTCATTTATTTGTGCCAACAAGGCCCCCAATGAATTCTCTGCTGCAGAAATATAAAGAATGAGGGGTCTACCTTTCACAAGCACTGCTAGTACTGGGGGCTGTTTTAACAATTCCTTGATTGAATCGAATGTGTTTTGGCATGATTGGTCCCACACAAATTCTACTCCTTTCTTCATTAGATGGGAAAATGGCTGACATCTTCCTGCAAGATTAGAGATAAAACGATGAATATATGCCAACTTTCCCTGTAAATTTTTTAATTCTTTCAGTGTTTTTGGAGGTGACATTTCCTAAATAGCTTTGTTCTTCCCCGAATCAACTTCAATTCCCCGGTGCCTGACAATAAAACCGAGGAACTTCCCGACGAAACACCAAACGCGCATTTAGACGGATTCATCCTCAGTTGTTTCTTTCTAAGTCGACGAAATATTGAGACCAAATGTTCACAATGTTCCTCATGGTCATTCGACCTAACCACTAAATAATCCACATAACATTCAACATGCTTATGCATCATGTCTTGGAATATATTCTGCATTGCCCTCTAATATGTTGCGCCAGCATTCTTGAGACCAAATGGCATGACCTTGTAACAATAAATTCCTAGTGACGCTCTGAATGTCGTAGCTTCTCCGTCTTCCGGGGCCATTCTTATTTGATTATACCCAGCGTAACCATTCATAAAAGACATAATGGCGTACTTAGTCGTACTGTTAATTAACAGCTCAGTGATCGGCAGTGGAAAATCATCCTTCGGACATGCGTCATTTAAGTCCCTGAAGTCAACGCATACTCTGATTTGTCCGCTCTTCTTTTTCACCGGGACAATGTTTGATATCCACTTAGGATACTTGATTTCTCTAACAAACCCAACTTTAATTACCTTATTCACTTCTTCTTCAATCAAAGGGACCAGCTCTGGATGGAATCGTTACTGCGCCTGTTTAACTGGCCTCTTGTCTTTAGAAATATTTAATTGATGCATTGCTACTGATGGTTCCAGACCTGACATTTCAGCTATGTCCAGCCAAACACATCTTTGTTTTCTTTTAAAAGTTTAATGTACCGGTTAGCTTCTTGTTCAAAGAGACTGGCGTTTATGAATGTATTCCGGGGTTCTTCTTCCGTCCCTAGATTGATTTCTCGTAAGCTATCAATCGTTGGTTGCCCCCCATCTTCCATCTGCTTCGGAGCTATCTCGGGATGTTTGATCATTTCAGCCTCTTTTTCTTCCGTTGGTTATACGGTGATCATATTTACCGAAGATTCTCCTCCCAATCCACAAAACTTTTCTCATTTTTTCTCATTGACCCCAACTGGGATCAAGATACCTTTTCCACCGTTTAAGCCAATCGGCTCTTCACAATCGAAACCCATGTTCTTCATTACCTTTCTGCTAGTAGAGCTATATCTTTCCAAATCTTCAGGTGTCAATTTCACGAAGTTCATCTTATTATCTATCTTTTCTTCTACCTCTACCTCTGACACAACATAGAATTCAATAGGTTTGGGATTCTTCCTATTGGCCTCAACGTGAAACCTCTTAGGTATAACTGCGAATGGTTTCTTTCTTTCAACCTGCGGTAGTGGCATCGTATAATTCGACTGCAAAATCTCTAGCTGTTTGGGCAATAATAATGTCAGCGGAGGTTGCCCCGGTCGTCTCAGATGTCTTGGCACGAAATAAAATTTATGCTTCACGTTTTCTTTCATAGATAACTCTATTTTCACAATCCCATTCTGTATTGTGCTTGTTTCACCTTTTGCTATTTCATTATCATTGCTTCCCTTATTATTCCTGGCGGTGAACTCATCGTAATAGCCAGCGTCGGCGAAGAAAGATTCTGCCTCTATATGCGGTTTTGCATCGGGCATCACCTTACACTGAATCCCATCTTTATAATACTTGAAGCATTGATGGAGAGTCAATGGTACAATGCCATATTGGTGAATCCAGGGCCTTCCCAAAAGGAGATTATATGTCGTTATTATATTAATAACATGGCAAACGACATCAGTCGTCAGCTTTCCTATTTCTAATGTCAATGTGATCTTATCGAGTGCTCTCTGCCCGTCTTGATTGAACCCTTATATCATCATCCCACTAGGATAAAAATGGGAATGACGATATCCCAGTTCATTTAACATTATTAATGGTAGCAAATTTATTGCAGACCCGTTATCTAGCATTATTCATTTTATCTGTTTACCGCCGACATGGCCCACAACCATCAGCGGTCTATTGTGGTCCTCTCTATAAATTAGGTCATCATTGGAGAAAGAAATGATTGGCATACAATTGTTTCGTTCTTTGTTTTCCATTTCTGTAAGTAATGCTCTTTTGACGGTATTATCGGATAGAGCTTGAATCAGACTGTGTCGAGAATCTTCAGACAATCATAACACATCATACACACCTAGTCGAGCTAGTATGCCTTTCAAATGACTCACCACATCGTATGTTACCCGTTCTGTCTTATCTGTCCCTTTCTCTCTAATACTGTCATGACATTCTTCATATATATCATTTCTTGTTACCTCAGTGTTCTATTTGCAGGGACTCTTTATCCTTTTACCTAAGCGTAACGTGACTACCGTGGCTTTGTCCGTTCGCCAAACAGAATGGTCATCATCCATTTCTCTTATCCTTTTGCCTTTTTGCCAGTGATTTCTGAAAAGGCCAAGCTAAAGTCTTAGAGGGGGGGGGTGAATAGGACTATGCCAAATTAAAAATTAAATGCGAAATTTAGACAAATATAATGAAAGATAGCACTTAAATAATCCCACAATGCAGAAATGTAAAGAAACCTCAAATGTACAGGTATTGAGAGGTTGTTACAGATGTTGTTCTAAGGACAACCTTACACCAAAAACCAATGGCTTATGGTAGGACAACCTAATTCTTAGAATGGTCTGTGTATCAAAATCTCAAATAGATACAGAGGAAAAAGGAAAGAATAGCAAAGAAAGAAACTAAGCTATTACAACGTTTCGACACTTGCATAAAAAGGATTACAACATTCTCCACAAATGCATAAAGGGAAATTACAACATCCACACAATGCAATAATTAAATAATCAATCAATCATCACAAGACCAAAAGTTATAATGGTTCGCTTGTGTGTACACCAACTGTTTAGAAAAACAGCCACACAACTACTCCAATCCTAATATCCTCACACAGTGGATATTAGCGTTCACTATGAAATAGGTTTTTCAAGGTTCACCTAAAACCTTCACAATTGTGTCTTTCAAGTGGGCTTACACAATTCAAAAACCCCACACTCTGAGTTTTCTGGATCACCTCAGAAAAACTAAAAGAAAAAGATTTTTCTAGCACAATCTCAAAGAAACCAAAAGAATAGATTTACAAAAACTGTAAAATACTTATCTGGATATTCTCCTTTGTTGCAGCCCGGTAGAACCAATTCGGAGTAGAAATTCAATCGTACATATTCAATGTTCACACTCACTTATGAAATGGTTCTAAGTTCTAAATGGATTTTAGATTAAATCACCTTGGGCTAGCTTAATTTGATTTTGATTCCAAGAAATGGGAAAATTTCAATCCCTTCTTCAAATAAGATTGGAATATAGAATACAAAATTAAATGCAAAAAGCTAATTAAAGAGAATATTAAATGAGCACTAAATAGCTAAAGAATATCACAAACTTATCTCTCAGAGTGGTGTCTTGATTTTGCTTGAATTGGATACCAAACTCTGAAAATCATGCTCTATTTATAAGTGCAGAAATTCTTCCTTTGACTAGCCCAGAGGTCGGCTCGACTGGTCGAAGGACCAACAAACATTTAAAATTTTGAGCGTGATAAGATCAGGCCGTTCCACGACTGGTCGAAGGATCTGCTTGACCGGTCGAGTGGCCCCCACGACTGGTTGTGTGGGACTCATTTTAGTTGCTGGACTTTGAGTCGAGCCTGCTGGACTGGTCGAGCACTGTTCACTCGACCGGTCGAGCAGTCTCCAGGACTGGTCGAGTCTTTAACAAAAAATTCCAAAAATTAGTAACAAACTTAGGACTGGTCAAGGAATTTCTTGGACTGGCCGAGCCAGTAATAGGACTAGTCGAACATAGTCTAAGACTAGTCGAAAAATAGACTGTGCACTTATAAAGTGATCCAATTAAATTATATATTCAAAATGACTTATCATATGGTCAATCTAGGGTCATTCATACCTTATAAGTGATATATGAACATTGAATCTTCTTTTGCTTAAGTTGATTATTAATCTTGGCAAACATGAAGCTTGTTATCTTGACGAACATGAAGCTTGAATTTGAAACATTTTGAAGCTTCAACTTGAAGTACTTTGAAACTTGAATTTGTAACCTTTTGAAGCTTGAACTTGAAATATCTTGAAGCTTAACTTGAGGTACTTGAGTTGTATTTCACCTTGAACTTTGAGTACCGATGTAAAGACTATTATCTTGACTTAGATGAAGCTTTGAAAGATTGAACTATCAGTTGATGTTGTACTTGAATTCTTATACTTGTGATGCTTGAATCTCAAAATAGAACACCTTATAATGGATCATCTTGAGCTTGTACAAGAATTGTATTGGACATGAAGATGAGCTACACAAGATACAAATTCCAAGAGGTTTTGGCACTACAAAATTTAACAATTATAGGAGCTAGAAAACATAGCACTTAGAATCTCCCCCTTTGTCAAATTTGTGAGAAAACACACTTTATAATAAGATAAGCATAATACACATAATAAAGAATCATGTACCAGTTTTAGCCTAGTCAAATAATCATGCACTGTTTATAAACAGGTTAAAGAAATATTCTCCCAACAATGCTCCCCCTTACTAACTCCCCTTACAAAAAAATAATGTGGCTACATATGGCTACATATCCACACAATCCACAATTCATAAGCATGAAGCATGATAAAATTCTCCCCCTTTTTGTCATAACATGACAAAGGAAAGCACTAATAAAAGATTATGGAAGTGGATAAATAAGGAAGTAAATAAAAGAGAAAAATAAGAGAATATTGATCAAGAGTATAGCATAAGAAAGTTAACCAAATTAACTAAATCCATAAGAAAGCATGTTCAAGCATGTCCAGGCCCATCAAATAAGAGAAATTCAAGTATCTTAAAAGTTATTACAAACCACATAAAAAAAAAAAACTAATCTGAACCCGATGAAGGAGCAGGTATGGTAGGATCAATTTGATGAAGTCCCTTGTTAATGCGCCTAAGATATTTGCGCATATATTTGAATTGTATATCATGGGACACATTCATGTTTTCAACCATCTCCTTAAGTGAGCACAAACGCGCATCAAAGTCAGATGGCTGATAGTCAGGATCAGCAACAGAATCGGATTCGATTTCATCAAAAAGGTCATCCATATTCACATCATCTGGAGGCAAATCACCCTCCTCTTCATTTCCAGCTGCAGCTCCACCAACACCACCCAGATCAACCTGGCCTAGGTCTAACTTCAAATTCATCTGTTAATATTAGTGTTGTTGAAAGGGAGTTGAGAAATGGGAGCCTCTCCAACAGGCATAGCCACTCCATTATGGGTGGCTAACACAGTCATAAGATAAGCGAAGGGAATGTCACTGTGACCTGGATGGAGATGGAATTGAATGATGCTATGACAAATTAAAGAAAGAAGACATATAGAGGTTCCAGAAAAGATGGAATGAAGAATACGAACCATAAACATAGTCAGTTCGGTTTTGTTACCAGATCGAGGATAAACATTAGAAATGAAAATCCTATGAAGGACTCTGTATCTGGGTAATAAAAACTTTAAGGCAAGCGCATTTCCAGTAGTATTCCATTCCGCATCTATATTGCATAAATCTCTAGTGAGCATTCGCTTCTCAGTTTCAGATGGTTTTACCACTAGAGTGCTAATGGGAATACCTTCGTCATTGACAGGTATATCCATTAATCCAGAGATAAGGTGACAGTCCACATCAATTGGACCTTCTCTAGTTGAGATAGTGAATGTCAAATTTTCAGTAGAAAAATTAATAATGCAAGCATGCATAGTCTGCGCAATGGACCGGTATGCAGGCCCACCCCAATGTAGTATGTTATCCCATCCTACAGATTGAAGGAGAGATACAATATCAAAGGATGCCACATGAACAAGATTGACAGTTCATCCTACTATTACATTGCGCAATCGAATATCCTGTACATAATCGGGTTCATCCTCGGGCACTCGAAGGTGGTGCACTGTAATAGGAGCCGAACGAGATGTAGAAGGACCATGAGATCCTTTCTTTTTTATTTTACCTTCCATTTACAATAAAGAAAGAAAGGAATAACAAGATTGAAAAGAGGTAAAGTGGGTTTCCAATAGATCATATTTTTGAGAAGAAAACCCTAAAAACTAACATAAATCAAGAAATAAACCACACAAATGAGGAAAAGGAAGTGTAAAGGACTTGAATCTACAAGAAAAATGAAAATAATGCACTAACTAAGAAGAAATCAAAGATGGGTTCGACCGGTTGACGAAGGAGCCGTTCGAGAAGAAGACCCAAATGAAGAAAAAGTGATTTTTCCCTCAAATAAAGGCTAAACCCGCGATTCACGACTGGTCGAGTACATGCTCGACCGGTCATGCCACGACTGGTCGAGTGTGTACTAGACTGGTCGTGCACAACCCAAAATGAGTAGTTTTTCATAAAATATGAAAATTTAAAAATTTTAAATAATAAATATATACATTATGATACAGAAAGAAATAAATTATCAATTCATATTGCACATACTAAGATCAAATTTCAATTTAGCAAACCTGCATTTATCGAGCGGTTTTGTGAATATGTCAGCTAGTTGATTCTCGGTCGGAATATAATCCAAGGAAATTGTCTTGTCTTCCACTAATTCATGAATGTAGTGATATCTAATGTCAATATGCTTAGTTCGAGAATGTTGGATTGAATTTTTGGAGATATTAATTTTGCTTGAATTATCACAATATAAAACCATAGAATCTTGCGCAATCCCGTAATCGCTTAGCATTCTTTTCATCCAAACAATCTGAGTGCATGCATTACCTGCAGTAATGTATTCAGCTTCAGCAGTTGAGAGCGATACGGAACTTTGTTTCTTACTTAGCCAAAAAACTAAACAGTTTTCTATAAAAAAACAACCACCACTGGTTGATTTTTATCATCAATGTTACCAGCCCAATCAGCATCGGAGTAACCAGCTAATTGCACACTAGTATCATGTGGATACCAGAGACCAAGATTTACCGAACTAGCGACATATCGTATAATCCGCTTAACAACAATTAAATGTGACTCTTTAGGGTTAGATTGATATCTAGCACAAATTCCTACGCTAAATGCAATATCAGGTCTACTCGCAGTTAAATAAAGCAAACTACCTATCATACTGCGATACAATTTAGGATCTACATTCTTACTTGTAGAGTCCTTTGAGAGTTTTAAAGTAGTACTCATTGGAGTATCAAAATTTTTCCCACTCTCAAATCTGAACTTTTTAACTAAGTTCAGAGCATATTTGGTTTGAGAGATAAAGAAACCATTAGGTTGCTGTTTAACTTGTAACCCTAGAAAATAATTCAATTCTCCAACCATGCTCATTTTAAATTTAGACTTCATAAGATCTGCAAACTCAACAGTCATGTTAGCATAGGTAGATCCATAAATAATATCATCAACATAGATTTACACTATTAAAATGTGATCATTATGTTTCTTTATAAACAATGTCTTATTAACGCTTCCCATTATAAAGTTATGTAGAAACTTAGTCAACTTTTCATACCATGCCCTGGGAGCTTGTTTTAAACCGTAAAGTGCCTTTTTTAGGCGATATACATGATTAGCATGTATAGGGTCTTCAAAACCCGAAGGTTGTTCAACATACACTTCTTTATGCAGATCGCCATTCAAGAATGCACTCTTTACATCCATTTGGTAAATCTTGAACTTTCTAAAGCACGCAATGGAAATAAATAGTCTGATTGATTCAAGACGAGCTACTGAGGCAAAGGTTTCATCATAATTGATGCCTTCAATTTGAGTGTACCCTTGTACTACCAGCCTAGCCTTGTTTCTAGTAATATTACCAAGTTCATCACACTTATTTTTGAAAATCCATTTTGTTCCGATAATGTGTTTATCTTTCGGTCTTGGAACTAAGTACCAGACATCATTTCTAACAAATTGATTAAGCTCTTTTTGCATCGCAACAATCTAGTTTTCATCAGTAAAAGCTTCTTTTACGTTAGCCAGTTCTATCTGAGATGTAAAGCACATGTAATTACACATATCTTCAAGTTGTCTACGAGTGCGCACACCAATGAGAGGATTTCCAAGAATGTGATTAGTTGGATGGTCTTTAACTGTCCTCAGTTAAGTATTTTCTTGACTTGATGAAGAGTCAGGTTTATCAATTAAAAAAACTTCATCATTTTCTGAACTTGAGACAGGTGTATTCAAGTGATCATCAATAACAACATCAATGGACTCTTGAATTACACTAGTCCTCCTATTAAGAACCCGATACGCTCAACTATTTAGAGCATACCCTAAAAATATCCCTTCACTTTTAGTGTCAAACTTACCCAGATTTTCTTAGTCATGTAAAATGTAGCACTTGCTGCCAAAAACTCAAAAGTATTTAACGATAGGCTTCTTATCAAACCACATTTCATAAGCCGTTTTACCATTTGATTTTCTAATATAAACACGGTTAATTATATAACAAGCAGTATTTATGGCTTCAGCCCAAAGATTTTTAAGAAGCTTCATATTATTTAGCATAACATTTGTCATTTCTTAAAGCACTCTATTTTTCCGTTCTACTATACCATTTTGTTGTGGTGTTTTGGGCGCTGAATATTCATGTGATATTCCCTGATCACTGCAAAACTTTTCAAAACCGCTATTTTCAAATTCCGAACCATGATCACTATGGATCATAGAAACTTGTGATTCTTTTTCCGTTTAGATACGTTTAAGTACCATTTTTACTTCATTGAAAGTTTCTTATTTGTCTCTTAAGAAGACTACCCAAGTGTACCAGGTAAAGTCATCAACAATTACCAGTACGTACTTCTTGCCACCTCGACTCTCCGTTCTGGTTGGTCCAATAAGATCCATGTGGAGAAGTTCGAGCGGTTTAGATGTGGCATTGGAGTTTAACTTTTTGTGAGTACTCCTGGTTTGTTTGTCAATCTGGCATTCGCCACATATTTTGTCTACTTGATCTATATTTTGGGTTAACTTCTTACTAACTCTCTTTTGCTCAATCTATACAAGTTGCGATAGTCGAGGCGCTTATGCCATAATTCAATTTAATCAGTATGGACCATGTAGCACGATAAATTAGATGAGCTTGAATCACTCACAATGTAGCAGTTTTCAGAAGTTCTGTAACCAGTTAATATTACAGAACCATTTTTATTTAAGATTTCACACCCTTCGTTAGTAAATTTTTATCGCGTATTTGAGAGATGCTTAATAAGTTGTGTTTTAACCCTTCTACATATAAAACATTCTCAAATAGAGGGAGGTTAATGAGTCGAACCGTACCTTGGTCAACAATTTTGCAGTTGCTACCATCACCGAATGTCACTGAACCATCAGCCATGTCTGTAAGATTGGTGAACAGACCTTTGTCACCAGCCATGTGTTTAGAGCATCCATTGTCTAGGTACCACTTTGAATGGCTTGAAGCTTTGAAAGCAGTGTGGGCAACCAAACAAGTAACCTTAGGGACCCATTTCATTACAGTTTTGGGTTTAAGAGTATAGTTGGTCTTATTATGCTTATAGTTGTTATAAGACCGACCCATTGAGTTAGATTTTAAGAGCTCCTTAAGTAAGTCAACAATTTTCTCAGCTAAAGGATTTCGATTTTGATTTTTATAGTTGATATGGTTACTTTTAGGTTTTAAGGTTTGAAAAGACTTAGCATTTTAAAAATAATTTTGATTCAGACTTTTCCCTTTTGAGTTTGAAGACTCCCCTTTCACAAATTTGGGTGGAGTATTCTTAGGAGGAATACTTTTGTCATAGCCCAATCCAGATCGATCGCCACATTTTTTGGATCCAGATAAAAGTTTTTCTAACTTGGGATCACCTTAGGCATACCTCCATGTGTCTTTTAAACTCAAAAGTGGAGAGACTTTTAGTTTTAGCTTTTCATTTTCAGATTTTAGATTTTCAGCAAGGGAGGTTTTGAAACCTGAATCGCATTTAGATTTTTCAAAACATTTTGAAATGTGTGATTTTTCTAAGACTAGATTATCAAAATTTTCTTTAAGTTTTGAAAACTTTTCTTTTCAAAGTTTTAGTTTTACAGCAATTTTGCAACTTTCCTTGTATAGGGCATTATAAGCATCTTGAAGATCTTCTTCATTTTCATGATCACTATTCATATTTTCTTCACTATTTGAATCATCGTTATCTGAAAAAGTGAACTTGGCTAGAGTCATTAGGGCTTTAACATCATTACCCGACTCGGTTTCAGAATCTTCTAACTCAGGAAGATTCATCCCATGTAGCCAATATACCTTTCCTTTTTGGTTTGTCCTTTTTAGGACATTTGTTTGCTAAATGCCTATATTCATGGTAGTTGTAACATTGACTGTCTTTTAAAGATTTTCAAGTTTTAGATCTAGATCTTTTCTTTTCAACAGTTTTTTGAAAATCTACCCTCTTTTACTTTTGAAAATTTTGTAAAACTTTTCAGCTAAGAGGGCCATATCATCTTCAGAATTTTCTAAATCAGAATTGTTATTTTCTTTAGAAACATTTTTAGAAGACTTAAGGGCGATAGATTTACCTTTAGGAGCTTTAAAGTTTAACTCATAGGTTTGAAAAGAAACAACCAATTCTTCTACCCTCATATTATCCATATCACAAAGTTCCTAGATCACAGTCACCTTTCAATTGAATCGTTCAGGGAGTGAGTGTAGTATCTTTGCACAGACTTTACTTTTTGGGATTTTATCACCAAG
Organism: Magnolia officinalis; assembly: GCA_021015155.1. NCBI lineage: Eukaryota > Viridiplantae > Streptophyta > Magnoliopsida > Magnoliales > Magnoliaceae > Magnolia > Magnolia officinalis. Next base: position 42,033,840 of record JAJHSJ010000006.1, on the reverse strand, counting down.
ACTCCACATAATGTTGACAATGTCATTCAATCTTGTATAGAAGTCCATGAAAGTTTCACTTTCTTCCAACGTATTTCCTCAAATTTGGTTGTGAGGATTTGGACTTTAAATTTCTTAACAATTGTTGTTCCCTCATGTATCATTTCTAAAATATCCCAGGCTTGCTTTACAGTATCATAAGATATAATTCTTTTGAATTCATCCGGTGATAGTGCGCAAGTGATTGCATTTAGAGCCTTTGCATTGGCACTACTCTCACTTTTCTAAAGAGCAGACCAAGAAAAATAAGGTGAGACTTTTATCATTTTAGATCCATCGGTACCAGTTACTTCAGTGGTAGGAGTGATCCAATTAGTCATTGTGGCTTACCACACGCTCTCATCAATGGATTTTAAGAAAATCCTCATTCTAGCTTTCTAATAAGCATAATTGGAGCCATCAAATGGAGGAGGCCTAGTGACTGAAAGGCTATCAAAATTTGACATCTTAAAAAGCTCAGATCGATTAGCTCAGAAATTTTATCCAAAAAATAAATAATTAAAGCGAGCTATTAGGCTTTTATACCACTTGAAAAGGCTGAGCTAAAGTCCTAGAGGCGGGTGAATAGGACTATGCCAAATTAAAAATTAAATACAGAATTTAAATAAATATAAAGAAAGATAGTACTTAAATAATCCCACAATGCAGAAATGTAAAGCAACCTCAAATGTACAAGTATTGAGAGGTTGATACAGATGTTGTTCTAAGGACAACCTTATACCAAAAACCAATGGCTTATGGTAGAACAACCTGATTCCTAGAACGGTCTGTGTATCAAAATCTCAAATAAATACAAAGGAAAAAGGAAAGAATAGCAAAGAAAGAAACTAAGCTTTTACAACGTTCTCACACTTGCATAAAAAGGATTACAACATTCTCCACAAATGCATAAAGAGAAATTACAACATCCACACAATGCAATAATTAAATAATCAATCAATTACCACAAGACCAAAAGTTATAGTGGTTCGCTTGTGTGTACACCAACTGTTTAGAAAAACAACCACACAACTACTCCACTCCTAATATCCTCACACAGTGGATATTAGCGTTCACTATGAAATAGGTTTTTCAAGGTTCACTTAAAACCTTCACAATTGTCTTTCAAGTGGGCTTACACAATTCAAAAACCCCACACTCTGAGTTTTCTGGATCATCTCAGACAAACCAAAAGAAAAAGATTTTCTGGCACAATCTCAAAGAAACCAAAAGAATAGATTTACAAAAACTGTAAAATACTTATCTGGATATTCTCCTTTGTTGTAGCCCGGTAGAATCAATTCGGAGTAGAAGTTCAATTGTAAATGTTCAATGTTCACACTCACTTATGAAATGGTTCTAAGTTCTAAATGGATTTTAGATTAAATCACCTTGGGCTAGCTTGATTTGATTTTGATTCCAAGAAATGGGAAATTTTCAATCCCTTCTTCAAATAAGATTGTGTAACGTCTCAGAAAAATCCGTACAAAGACTCAAATACCACCTCAGGTAGAAATCCCTAAGGACCGTACATGGTAGAAATTAAACAAAAATTTAGTTAAATGCTAAACTAAATAATCGGTGGAATTAGCTTGAACCACTATCTATATGAACGGCAAGACCCAAAACCACTAAAATCACTAACTCAACATTGCTTAAAAACCTCAGGGAAATCCCAAACCCAGTTGCTCTCGGGAGCACATTGAAACTCCGTATCGGACCTGGACCACACGTCAACAGTCCGATTACCGTGAAACTATAAGGTTATGACCGCTTTATTGGGCTTGACAACCATCGTGGGAATCGAGTCCAAATAGTATCCAGAAACGCACAACTTGAACCCTGAGTAAAGTGTGTGAGAAACGTAAATATCTTTAGAAAGTGAACCAAAACTTAAGTGAATTGGGTCATTCACTTGCGGGCGAAATTGAAGGTTTCGTACCGTCAGTTTCTGACCAAAACATACCCGTGGATCAGGAAAATTTTCCTGCACTTATCGGTATATTTGTGGCCCTGATCGAGTGACGACGACTGTTGAACTGACACGGGCCCTCCACGGTCGATCCGCAAATTCGATCATACCAAAATTGCATCTTGGCCTAGATCCATTGTCAGGGAACTTACCCTACGCCGTAGATGAGTAATGAACATCCAGATGAGCTCCGTTTGCCCGAAACAGTTGCCCTTTGGCTATAACCTAAGTATACCATGGCCCTAGGGCCATTGACGTCACTTCTGAGCCTATATAAGGCCCTTAAACCACCCCACCCCTCTCTCATACGAATTTTATCTAACCCTAGGAGAGAGAAGAGGGAAAGGAAGAGAAAAGAGTGGGGAGTAAAGGGCGATCCTTGGAGTTGCAGCAATACTTCTTTCCTGCTACTCCACGCATTGAATCATCTTTACATCTAGCTACACGAGCCATTTCAACTTCTTTTTGGGTAAGAAATCTTAACCCTAATTTGTTTTAGGGATCCAAATAGAGGAATCGACGAAATAGCTAACCTATTTCGTGATTTAGGTATCCGTTGTCCTATAGACGGGGACGTAGTGTTCGAACCGAGTTCGAAACGAGCAATTCGATGAAAGGTGCGGACTATAAATGTTTAGGTTATGATTTTCAAGGCTTTCAATGTAAGCTAATGATTTATGTCTGACTTGATTGCTGTCATATGATCTTAGTTACGACGTTTTCCATACATTACACATGTATGAACGATGTTGAACAAATATACATTCCATGTGTATGTTGAAATGTTTGAATGAACTTGCGATGATTTGTGCTTGCCATAACTATTAACATAAAATCCATGTTTGTTTTATGTATGACAACTCCTTTGTGAAAGAATTTGCCATAATATATGCTATAACTAATTTAGTTCACATATGTAGTAATGTGTAGGCTAAGTGTTTGATAAAATGTTTGAATGAAAATTGATGGTGAATTGTATTTGCTTAGGGTATTGAGATAGGATTCTCAACTACCCTATCCATATTTATATTTTCCTTCGTGTAATCTTAATTTCTACTACGTGATTTATGGATGAAATACATATGTATAATAACATGTTCATTGTGTTTGATAAAATGCTTAAATGATAGATTCACTTGAATTGTTTGTTAAATGCTATTATGATTATCACATGTGACTACCTATTGCATTTGAGTATGATTGGGTCTACTACGTAGTCCAGGCAATCGGTAGCAGTTCCCGATTGAGTGGCCGTACTAGTCTCGCCACCTGGGATACGTTCGATGAATTCGAGCCGTACGATGATTTTCAAAAGTGGTTAGGCCACGTGGAATGCTTATTTGCTCCATGTCGACTAATTCAGCGTGCGCTCGTACCAACCGAACTTGTTAAACAACCCGATTGGCCTATTGTATGTTTACCATGTATGGACGCTACTACTTGAATCTAAGGTACCACTTACTAATGTAAAGCTCGTTTCAACCATGGTACCAAGATCCGCTAAGACTCATGAGCTAGGCATGGTGGTATGGGACACCATGGTCAAGCTGTCGGCCTACGCTGGAGTGACGAGCTTCCCTGTAGTGACCAGTGAGCAACCCAAACTCGTGAACTGAATATGATGGTATGGGACACTGTATTCAAGGTGTCGGCTTACGTTTAGGTGACGAGCCTCCTGTAGTGACCTCGGGTATAATCAATTGAACTTGCTTATCCACTGCTTCCATTAAGGGTGATGCCCTACAACTTGCCTATCGTATGTGAATAACTAGGATTAACGACCCTAGATGGATCCCCATTTGGGTTAATGATACAAAGGAAGGTACCTTAGCTTCCTAAATTTGTTGTACGAATAAGCCTAATTAAGAACTTGGCTAACACGACCATGCACCGCATTGCACGTGCTTTGGCGAGGAACCGCGCGTTTAGGGAGTTTGCCATGCGCGACAGTGAGAAGAAGTCGTTGAGGGAGTGCAGGAGAGGGCATGCATCATTACAGCATATCATTCCTGCATTAATAAGAGTACTTAGGATATGATTGTTGTGCTGCTTTATCATTACTGCTTGACTGAAATGATAACATGTTAACCTTTTCCTTATAGTACCACTGAGTTGATCACTCACTCCCACTCTAGGATGGTGTTTTAAAACACCAACCAGACCCTGATTTAGATGCAGGTTATGACGAGACTTACGCAACGGAGCCGGATTTCTTGGACGAGGAGGAGGAGTTCTCCTACATGCAGCTCTCAAGTGGGTCTATGTAGACCTAGAACTGCGTTGCTGGGATTATCGGGCTATGGATTAGTTGGACGTTTACACTTGATATTTTGTAAATTTTGGAATAATACGTGTACATATTCAGCCTGGTGACATACTTATACTCTGGGGATTGAGAAACACTTATATACTTTATATATATATATATATATATATATATATATATATATATATATATCAGTTTTCCACTTGCCTAATTTAATTATCTCTGGAGTATGATAAGCTGAATTAGTATAATCCCACTCATGTTTAATGCACTAATATGGACAACATTTAAACATCATTATCTATGTTGCATAAGTGATGCGTTGGATCTCGGGAGTTGAGCTTTGCTCGACCTTCGAAATCCGGGGCATTACAAGTTGGTATCAGAGCATGATTTGGATTAAACTGAACTTGGGTTATGGTAACACGATGCACAGTGACATACTTTGACTTAGGAGGGGGCAATAACATATAGAAATAATTGTAGGATCCCAAGTTTCACCGACAATCGATATTGACAGTTGAAATGTAACCCGTATGTGTCTGAGACCACATGAAATTATCTCAATTCCTTTTTAGACCATTAGTCGATGGGTTTAAGCTATTAGTCAGCGAATCCCAAATTTGAAACACGCCAAAAGGTGTGAATATGTGCGAGATGGACCAAGAAAATGCATCTCGTGGGCGTAGAGGCCAAAAGCGTAATTTTTGGTGGGACCCAGGGGGTCCCCCGCATGTTTTCAGCATAGCCAGAGGGGGAGGCCACCACCCCCAGGTGGAGGTGCTACCAACAGTTCAGGGGGACCACTGCGGCACCGCCCAGACCTCCAATGAGCGCCACCGCCCTCCGGCTGACCGTGTGGGACCCCTCATTTGAACCCCCTCCTATCCCCTTTTGCTATTCCACTCAATTCGTAACCCTCTAAACCCTCCAAAAACACCCTTTCCCTCTTAAATCCCCATTCCGTACACTCAAGACACCATTTTCTTCTACATTTCACATCAATCTTCCATCTTCTTCCATATTTTACACCCATCTCCACCATTTCCCTCAAAACCCTTCTCATACAACCCTCCATCTCCCCATTTCTTACCCATTTAAGCACAAAAGCTCTCATTTGTGTCTCATAGCCCTCCAAATCTACAAACCCATCTCACCTTTCAAGCTTTTCCAACCCCATGGCTCTTTTTGAGCTATTTGTTACTATTTTCTCCCTCTCCACACTCCTTTCCCTTATAGGAAAGAAGAGGGCATCCATGGATGAAGCCGGGCCTAGCCGCCCAACCCGTTCAAAGAAGAAGACGGGCGCTGAAGCAAGCAGGAGCGCCGAGAAAGAGAGAAGATCAAAACGAGATCTTGACCCGCAGATCCCCATCAAAAGATCTCTACCGCCGGGCATCGGACTAGGTAAGTTCCATGACCGTAAAGTCGTATACGAGGCTCATGTTGATGAAAGGCTATTTGGACTGTACCCAGTGATGGACATGCTCATGGAAAATGGGTGGGGTCCCATATTTGAGGGGAATACTCATGCGAGTGAAGGCATTGTACGTGCCTTCTACGCTCATATACAGAACCCAATATTGGAGCCTCTTCAGTTTACTATCCCTTTGGGGAGAGAGGAAGCCATAGTCAATGTAGATGTGGTGGCTCGAATCATGGGTGTGGAGCGGAGACTTGTACATGCCAGTGAGAAGAACCTTGCCACTGAACGAGAAAGAAATCGCCGCACGCGTTATCTTTGCGGCCGAATTGTGCGATGGAGGCGAGGAAATAGCCTTGCAGCTACCAGAATGTCGAATGACTTCCGCAAGCTCCACCATATATTCACGTATAACGTGTATCCCAGGTTGAGTAATCGTATGGAATGTACCCGACTCATGGTATATTTCTTATACCGAGCTGGTCAGGGAGACAAGCTATGCCTGCCTACATATGTCGGCTCAGATTATGGGTATTGCACGATCTGCACGGGGAGATGCCTCACTTCCCTCCAGTCGACTTATTTGTAAGATCGCTCGAAACTTCGGCTTTCGACTCCATATGGATAATCATGCCTCGATCCATATCATCAGTGACACTATGCTCAACAATATGGGCATAGGCCCCAAGGCTTGAAGAGTCCAAGGATGAGATAGAGGAAGAAAGCGAAGAGGATGATGGGAATGAAGATGAAGAAGGTAGTGAAGAGGAAAGCGGTGAGAGAGAAGGAAATGATGAAGAAGAGAAGTCCCGAGATTCTGATGGGGGACCTCCTCCTGTTACACACGAGCACCGTCGTGATCAAGCTGCCTTAAAGGCTCTCATGGCTCAGATTGAAGAGAATCAGGCCACCCTGAGACAGGAGGTCAAGGAGAACAAGGCCGAATTGAAGCAAAGGCTTGAAGAGAATCAAGCTTACCTGAAACAGAAATGCGAGAAGATGTCTCACATCGTGAAGGCCCTCCTGTGTTGTATGTAGGATAAGGGTGCGCCTCCACCTTCACCAGAGTCAAAGGACTAGACTTATGTTGCAGTCGTCTTTTGGTTTGCTTTGTTCTTGTTTTCTATGTAATAGCCTTGGTAGGCTTAGCTGTATGTTAGAGTAGTTGGTGTGAAACTTTTACTAGATTAGCTCACATGCATCTTCTGTTATGATTCATGTAATATTACATCTCATGTGTTGTAACAATTTTTGTTTAAATGAAATGCATGAAGCTCTTTTGAATTAGAATGTGTAACGTGTTTGAGAAATTGAGTAATATTATTCTAAGTCTCACACATATTGCACCCTATGTTGTATATAGGGAATGCCTCTGAAAACCACTCGGAATATGACACGTCTTGCACTTGGCGGATCGATTGACGGGACACCTCCCCTAAGCGATAGCCATACGGACCCCAGTTTGGGCCCGGATAGTGACACAATGCCGGATTGACAGCCGGCCACTGGCCCCACCAATGGGCCAACACCTTGTGCACCACCAGTTCCAGAACAGAACCGTGCGTCTACGTCGACGCCACACATATCTCAATCGGCTCCTCCTCTTAATAGGTTGGAGAAGATGATGTTTTTGATGCAACAACATCAACAATTTTTTGCCACTATTGCGGGGGCCATTGCCCAGAACATGAATATGGTCCTCCCTACACCACCTGTGTAGCCTGCTGGAAATATGAATACCATCGTTCTTTTTTAGCGCTTTCAGTATTTTCGTCCTCCTACTTTTGCGGGCATTCACAGACCCGAGGAGGTCAAATACTGGTTGATCGCATCTCTAAGATGTTGACGTCGCTGCACTGCTCTGAGGCAGAGTAAGTAGAGCTGGTTATATATATGTTCTAGAAGGAGGCTAGTCTATGGTGGGACAACATCCTACGAACAGTTCCTACAGGACACGTGTGGACGTGGAACACATTTGAGACTCGCTTCCATGGGAAGTACTTCCCCCTCACTTACCGTAATGAAAAGGAGGGTGAGTTTCTTCGCCTCCGACAGGAAGGAATGATCGTGGCTAAGTAAGAGAACCGCTTCAAAGAGCTGGCTGGATATGCTCCTTTGATCTTAGCAGACGATCCGATGAGAATGCGGCGATTTTCTGAGGGTCTGCGGCCCGATATTCAGACGAAGATGTGTTGCGCTAGCATTCCCAACTATGTTGAGCTAGTGAACAAGTCCCTGCGAGCTGAGTAGGATGGGGACAGAATGTCTCGTACACATATGCCCATGGGTCCGAGGCCTCGACCTGATTTGCTAAACCGACCATTCATCGGTAAGAGGCCACGTGCAGATTCGCCTCCCAGGCTTGTGGCTCCACCGACCCAGCCGAGGCTATCAGATTTGTGGTGCACCTACTGTAAGAGGATGGGCCATACAGACACTTATTGGTTTACCAAGATGAGGGACAATGGCTTCACGCTGCCTCAGAAGATCAATCGCCAGCTACCACTAGATATTTCAGTTCCACCCCTACGATTAGCCCCGCCAGCATACCCTTCTTACAGGCCAAATGTACCTCAGAATAGGCCGCCTCAATAACCTATGGCAGCGCAACCGTATCGACCTCAACAAGCCCGTGTACATGCGCTAGCAGCTAAAGCTTCTGAAGCAGCAACTGCAGGGCCTTTAGCCTTCAAAGTCATTGCCCACATACAAGGTACACCCGTATTTCTGTTGGTGGATACCGGGTCCACCATTTTAATAATATCACCCGTAGCAGTCAAGCGACTAATGTTAGAAACTAGTCTTACGAAGGGGGTGAGAATCCTTACCGCCACAGAAACCTTTTCAGACGTAACCAAGACATGTGAGGATTGCTCGATAGGCTTAGGAAGCAGAACAATACTCGTTGACCTGATTGTTGCCCCACTATATCATTACGACGTCATCCTCGACATGGATTGGCTCACCGAGATGAAGGCAGAGATCGATTGCGATACCAGATTGGTGACAACCCGTGCTCCTGAGGGCATGACCTTTACTTTTCCAGTTTAGGTCAGTTGGCCTTACCGCATAAGTTGTTACGCTTCCTTATTGGAGAATGTTGATGGTCCGACACTTGGGGACATGCCTGTAGTCCAATATTTCATAGACCTATTCAGGACGATACTTGGACTACCTCCTCGACGCGAGATCGAATTTACTATCGACCTTGTGCCTGGTACGACACCTACTTTTCTACCGACGTAACGCATGCCTCCATGCGAAATGGAGGAATTGAGGAGAAGATCGACGGTCTGTTGGACTCAGGTTTCATACGACCGAGTGTATCTCCTTGGGGAGCACCTATGTTGTTTATAAAGAAGAAGGATGGATCACTGATGAGGGTCGAATATTGCATATTAGACCCCGACTATTACCTGATTTTACGTACATGATAATGCTTAATGCCATATTTTAATTATGTTTTTATTACAGGATGAAATCAGGAGCGTGTATTGAAAAATGATGTTAAAAGCATGGATTTGACGCTCTGAAATTACCAGAGCACGGGATGAACCTCAAAAGACCAATATTGAAGAATTTACATGCCAGGGACCCGAGGAAATCAAGCCGTTCATGTTAAAGAAGCCCGAAACTGGTCCAGAATGCAAGATCACATGGTTCCCTCTATCTGATTGGCTCAAAACTTTATACATGGGATTAGGGACATAAATTAACCGTACATTTCAAATTTCAGCCCTCCGATCAATAGGGAAGTACCCCAATTGACAAATCAGCCAATAAAACCGTTGATTTTGGGCCCACCTGATATCTGGAACTGTCTCAAATTTGGTTTTGATGGTTTAAATAATATGAGAAGCAGGATGGATGGATCAGATTTTTCCATAACATTACGGTGGGCCCTGTATATGCAGTGTGTATACAGTGCATATGTACACCAGCCGTGCACCGCACCATCGCCTTGGTCAAACCAACCGCTGACCCGCGGCTTCATCAAAACGGCAGTTGCCGTCTCCAGCGTCCGTAAACGGACGTCTGGTCGTCAGTTGTGGGCCCCACCCATTGTCCAAATGGACAATCCAAACCGTCCATCAGAGTCCCAAGGTATCTCTCAACCACGTCAAGGTGACAGAAATGGAAAATACAATGAAGATTAGTTTTTCAACCGTTCAATGGTAAAACGGACGGTGAGTTTAAAACTCGGTGGGCCACCACAAATCTAACTCGAAAATGAGCATTCCCACCTGGAATTTCGTCCTCCGTCCAATGGACGGAGTGGATTTATTGAAACAACTACGGAGTGGGCCCCACCAGAACGGACAACGGAAGAGATCTGCGTCCCTGTTTTCGTCTGCGTAACGATGGCCGCTGGCCAGTTTTACGGCTGACTGTGGGCTCCACACGTCACCCGTACGGACAATCCAAGCCATTCATCTTGTAGAGTGGCTCGAGCACTACAAAACCATGTTGATATTCTGCTCTCATGCATGCACACATGCATGATACAGAGGCCACAAACGGACTGCTCCGCAATGTTCAAAACTGATCTCTTCATGATTTCTTCTCTGGGCCGCGTCAATGGACATTCAAAACCACCCATTCTTGACTGAAATTTCGTTCTGAATCCAATGGATGGGGTGGTTTTCCAGAAAATACTTTTGTGGGGCCCACCGATCATGGCTGCGAAAAATTGCACTCCATGTCCTGCTACGACTCTGCCACCGACTCCAGCCCTCCAACAGCTATAAAAGAGGAGTTTTGGACGTGGGAAAAGCATTCAGAAATAGGGGATTCCAGATTTGGAGCAAGGGAGAGAAGAAAGAGAAGAAAGAGAAGAGAGAGAGAGAAGGATGTTTTCGGTTATATTTCATTTAATCTTCTTGTTATTTAAATTCATGGCTTGCTAATCTCTCAGCTAGGGCTGAGATGAAACCCCTAACTTGAATATCCATGGTTATATGTTGAATTTACTTTAATTAGATCGGTTTGTTTCTTTCTCTAGCGTGCTTGATTGGTTTAAATTCTATACTTCTCCATCTATGAACTTGACCAGAGTCTATATATGGATGTTGTCCGAATGCTTATTCTAGGTGCTTGTGTCTGATCATGAACAAGTTTCCTATAGAGGAAGAAATAGGGTGCTTTAATGAACTGTACATTCCATGTGTCCGATCAAGGACATGGGATATGTTATTCATGGCATTGCTTAAAGGAATTAGACATTCTGTATGCCCGATTAAGGACACAGATTGTGCTTTCTCTATATAAGTGGTATCAATCTAGATCAAGGTGAATCAACAGACAAAACAAGGGTTAGGATAATTAGGGGTGGATTCGAAAGTCCTAGTGCTCTTTCTCTGATTGAATTTTCTTCCCTATTCTCAATAGTTATTTTCCATAAATTTGTGTTAGTAATTCGCTCTATTATTTGTTGGATTAGTTAAGGAGAATCATATATTTGAATTGTGACGACCAGTCTTCGTGGGAACGATCTCGTAATACGTACCATATCTACATCTGATTCGTATACTTGCGAGTTTAAAAATCATTTAAATCATGTTGGTTTAAATAAAACATCAATCACTGCGATTGTGTATTGATTATCGCAGGTTGAACCAAGTGACAGTGAAGAACAAGTATCCTTTGCCCAAGATAGCTGATCTATTTAACCAGTTGAAGTGGGCACATGTAACACCCCGGATTTTGAGGGTCGAGCATAGCTCAACTCCCGAGATCCAATGCATCACTTATGCAACATAGATAATGATGTTTAAATGTTGTCCATATTAGTACATTTAACATGAGTGAGATTTTACTAAAACAATATATCATACTCTAGAGATAATGTAATTTAGCAAGCGGAATACTGAAATATATGTATTGAGATAAGTAAGTGGCTATCTGCCTCTAGAGTATGATAATGTAACAGGGTTGAATACATACATGTTTTATTTCAAAATATACAAAATGTCAAACACTTAGGCTACCCCTTTACCCAATATATAGAATAGGTTAGTTACAACACTTATCTTAGCAAATCCTTACACAGAGAGGTCAGCATGCATAAGGCAACGATGAATCATAGTTTAGTAGTCATAGAAAACACAAATTATATTTACATGTTCATACAAACATTTCAACAAACACATGAGATGCGTATTTTGTACTACATAGTTCACACATGTATATTATACCGACAACGGCGTATCTTAAGCAATATGACAGTAATCAAGTCAGACATAAATCATTACTGACGTTGAAAGCCTTGAAAACCATAACCTAAACATTTATAGTCTGCGCCTTTCATCGGATTGATCGTTTCGAACTCGGTTCGAATCCTACCCTCCCGTCTACAGAACAATGGTTACCTAAATCACAAATAGGTTAGCTATTTCGTCAATTCCTCTATTTGGATTCCTAAAACAAGATTATGGTTAGGATTTCTTACCCAAATCGAAGTTGGAATGGCTCATGTAGCGATGGTGGGGAGGTGAATCAACATGTGGAGTTGTGGGAGTGAATCCCAGCAACGATCTCCAAGAATCCCTCTCTTCTCCTCACTCTTTTCTCCTCTTTTCTCTCTTCTCTCTCCTAGGGTTTCGAGAAAATCGTATGGAATAAAAATGGGGTGAAATAAGGGTTATATATAGGCCCAGAAGTGATGCAAATGGACCCAGGGCCATAGTATACTTGGGTAATAGCCAAAAGGCATCTGTTTCGGGCCAATGGGACTCATCTAGAGGTCCATTACCTGTCTATGTCACAAAGTAAGTTCCCTGACAATGGAGCTAGGATAGGATACGATTTCGGTTCGATCGGATTAGTAGATCGACCGTGGAGGACCTGTATCAGTTCAATGGTCATACATACTCGATCAGGACCACAAGTATACGGATTCGTGCAGCAAAATTTTCCTGATCCATGGGTGAAGTTTGGTCAGAATCTGACTGTCTAAAATCTTCAATTTCCCCCGTAAGCGAATGACCCAATTCACTTAAGTTTCTTTTCGTTTTCTAAAGGTATTCACGTTTCTCACACACTTTACTAAGGGCTCAAGTTGTACGGTTCTGGATACTATTTGGGATCGATTCCGGTGATGGTTGTCAAGCCCAATAAGGCAGTCATAACTTTGTAGTTTCGCGGTCATCGGACTTTTGTCGCGCGGTCCAGGTCCGATATGGAGTTTCAATGTGCTCTCGAGAGCAACTGGGTTTTGGGATTTCTCCTAGGTTTTTAAGTAGTGTCGAGTTAGTAATTTTGATATTTTTGGGTCTTCCCATTTGTATAGATAGTGGTTCGAGTTAAATCCACCAATTATTTAGTTTAGTACTTAACTAAATTTTGCTCTAATTATGACAGAATAAGGCCCTAGGGTAGTTCTATATCACTTTTTGGCACTTTTAGTTAATAGATTATTTTAATTATTTTTGTAGTAGTTCATCATCAAGTCTACTTTATCTCCACCAAATTTCATTAAATTTTGTGTTCCGAAAAAATTCTAAAATTTTAAGCAGCTATCCGAACTAATAATTTTTGGATAGTTGTCACATCAATCTAGATTTAACTATATTAGAATTTTTATTATATTTTTCACTTATTTTCATATGAAATTAGACTTATCAAGCTTCAATCTGACTTTTGAATAACTTAAATCGGAGTTATATTGAGAGAGATATGACTTTTTGAAGTTGGTTGAAAACTACCGAAAACTACAGCCAAAGTTGCCAACCGGGCTGTGGCACCGTGGTCCGCTGGAGTGTCTGGTGGTGATTCGGCCACTCGATATTTAAAATGGGTGTATTTTACAAACTGGAATGAGTTATTCGACATGCAATATATGATTTTGGGGTAAGAGAAGATGCTCTATCCAAATAACCTATTTATTTTGTGAGATTCCATAAGGTTAATGGTCAAAAACCTATTTTATTTATATATTTACTATTTATATTAAAGTTTAGTTTAAGTATTGTTCTTCATCATTTAAACTTTAGGATTAGTGTCTAATATGAAAGTACTTAGAAAAATTTAAAGAATAAGGTGGTGAAAGTTAGATTTTTGAAGGAAGTGGGTTGAAAGGGGGATTTAAGACTTTGGGATTGAGTTTTGAGAATTCAATAAGGTGTTATGATAGACCCATTGCCCAAGGACGTCCATCTTCAAGTTGGGAAAAAAAATTGGGACGTTACAATCTACCCCCCTTAAAAATAATTTTGTCCCCGAAATTGGCTAAGGCTTCTATTGGGTTCGTATTCAACGAGCACATTTGTGGATACACTGATCTCAGTTATTGTAATTCAGCTCATACCCATTGTTAGGCCTATTCTTTAATATGAACTGGTTTAATACTTGAACCCTAATTGCTTTCCTTCAATGACTTCATTATTAACTTTATAAGGAAGATTCAGATCCTATTTAGTGACCTAACATTACTTATAACCTGGATCAATTTTCTTCGATCCTGGGCCAGTGGGCTATTAGCCCACCAAGCTTCTGTTACGCCTATGAGTGGGTAGACGAGTGTACCTACTTAACCCGACCGAGTTCATAACTTTTCTACCCCCCTTAAAAATTATTTTTTTACTCTTAAGGCTCAAGAATCTATGTCCCGATCCGTATGTCGGAACAAGGTGTAATTTAGGACCCATCCTTGACATGAAATGGGGAAACAACCTCTCAATACATTGGTCTTCCTTTCATCGATGATGTGTACTATGGCATTGGTACCTTGAATGTGGGCAGTGACTTTAGAGGCTAAGGGCGCTGTAGCTACTTTCCCAGATGCTCCAGCCGCTAGTGCATGTACATGTGCTTGTTGAGGGCGATTTGGTTGCGCCGCCATAAGTCATTGAGGTGGAGTCGCTATAACATGTGGCGGCTGACGGTTGATCTTCTAAGGTGGCGTGAAACCGTTGTCTTTCATCTTAGTAAAACAGAAGGGGTCAGTGTGTCCCCCTATGTTGTAATATGTACACCAACGGCCCATTCTCCTCTACTGGGTCGGCAGAGCCATGGGCCTGGGAGGCAAGTCTACATGTGGCCTCTTACCTAGGACTGGTCATTGCTGTAATTTGGGCCGAGGCCTCGGGCCCATTGGTATAAGTATCTGAGAAACTCTGTCTCCATCTTGTTCAGCTCGTAGAGACATGTTGACTGGATCGGCGTAATTGGGAATGCTAGCGCAACACATCTTAGTGCGGATATCGGGCTGCAACCCATCTGAAAAATGCTGCATTTTCATCGACTCGTCTGCTAGGATCAAAGGGGCGTATCTGGCTAGCTCCGTGAATTTGTTCTCATACTCTGACATGGTCATTCCTCCTTGTCAGAGGCGAAGAAAGTCACCGTCCTTTTCATTTCGGTAAGTGAGGGGGAAGTACTTCCTATGAAAGCGAGTCTCAAATGCCTCCCATGTCCACACGTGTCCCATAGTAATTGCTCGTAGGATGCTGTCCCACCATAGACTAGCCTCCTTCTCTAACATATATGTGATCAGATCGACCTGCTCTGCCTTAGTGTAGTGTAGCGGCTTCAGCATCTTAGAGACACGATCTAGCCAGTATTCGGCTTCCTCGGGCTTGTGGGTGCCCACAAAGGTGGGAGGTCAGAAGCGCTGGAAGCTTTCAAATAGGACGCTGGTATTCATATTTCCAGCAGGCTACACAGGTGGTGCAGGTGAGACCATATTCATGTTCTGAGCAATGGCCCCTGCAATAGTGACAAAAAACTGTTGTTGCTGCTACATCAAAAATATCAACTGCTCCAACCTATCAGGAGGAGGAGCCGACTGTGGTACGTGTGGCGTTGATGAAGACGCACTATTCTATTCTGGAACCGGTGGTGCAAAAGGTGTTGGCCCATTTATAGGGCCAGTGGCCAGCTGAGAATCCGGCATAGTCTCATAATTCGGGCCCTAACTGGGGTCCGTCTAGCTATCGTTCAGGGGAGGTGCCCCGTCAATCGATCCGCCAAGTGCAAGACATGTTATATTTCGAGTGGTCTTCGGAGGCATTCCCTATATATAACATAGGGTGCAACATGCATAAGATTTTTAAATAACAACACTCAATTTTCCAAGCATTCTAAACATTCCAAATCAAAGGAAGCTTCATGCACTTCATTTAACCAAAATTGTGACAATACATGAGATGTAGTCTTACATGGATCATGACAGAAGATGCATGTGAGCTAATCTAACAAAAGCTTTAACCACTAAATACACCAACAACCAACTAGGCCTACCAAGGCTATTACAAAAGGAAATAAGAAATAATGAAAACCCAAAGACGACTATAACATATGACTAGTCATCCAACTCTGGTGATGGTGGAGGAGCACCCTTGTCCTGCATACAGCACAGGAGGGTCTTCAAAGTGCGAGACATCCTCTTGAATTTTTGTTTCAGATAGGCCTGATTCTCCTTGACCTCTTGTCTCAGGGTGGCCTGGTTCTCTTCAATCTGAGCCATGCGGGCTTCTAAGGCAGCCCGATCCTAACAGTCGTCATGTGTAGCAGTAGGAGGTCCCCCATCAAAGTCCTGGGCCTCGTCTTCTTCCTCACTTCATTCCTCTATTTCATTTTCTTCCTCTTCTTCATCACTTTCTTCCTCTTCACTTTCTGTCTCGCCCCCATACTCAAGATGATCCATTACAAGGTGTTATGTTTTGAGATTCAAGCATCGCAAGTATAGGAATTCAAGTACAACATCAACTGATAGTTCAAGCTTTTAAAGCTTCATCTGAGTCAAGACAATAGTCTTTACATTGGTACTCAAAGCTCAAGGTGAAATACAACTCAAGTACCTCAAGCCAAGCTTCAAGATATTTCAAGTTCAAGCTTCAAAAGGTTACAAATTCAAGTTTCAAAGTACTTCAAGTTGAAGATTTAAAATGTATCAAATTCAAGCTTCATGTTCGTTAGGGTAACAAGCTTCATGTTTGTCAAGATCAACAATCAACCGAAGTAAAAGAAGATTCAATGTTCATATATCGCTTATAAGGTATGAATGACCCTAGATTGACTATAGGATAGGTCATTTTGAATACATAATTTAATTGGATCACTTTATAAGTGCATAGTCTGTTTTTTGACTAGTCTTATACTATGTTCGACTAGTCCTATCACTGGCTTGAACAGTCCAAGAAATTCCTTGACTAGTCCTAAGTTTGTTACTAATTTTTGAAATTTTTTGTTAAAGCCTCAACCAGTCCTGGAGACTGCTCGACTGGTCGAGTGAATAGTGCTCGACCAGTCCAGTAGGCTTGACTCAAAGTCCAGCAACTAAAATGAGTCCCACACGACTAGTTGTGGACAGGACTTGACCAGTCGTGGAGGCCACTCGACCGGTCGAGTAAGTCCTTCGACCAGTCGTGGAACAGCCTGATCTTATCGTGCTCAAAAGTTCAACTGTTTATTGGTCCTTGGACTAGTCGAGCCGACCTCTGGGCCAGTCAAAGGAACAATTTCTACACTTATAAATAGAGTACGATTTTCAAAGTTTGGTATCCAATTTAAGCAAAATCAAGACACCACCTGAGAGATAAGTTTGTGATATTCTTTAGCTATTTAGTGCTCATTTAATATTCTCTTTAATTAGCTTTTTGCATTTGATTTTGTATTCCAAATTCCAATATGTAACGCCCCAGATTTCAAGGGTCGAGTGAAGCTTAACTCCCGAGCTCCAACACATCACTTATGCAACATAGATAATGATGTTTAAATGTTATCTATATTAGTGCATTAAACATGAGTGAGATTATACTAAATTAGCATATCATACTCTAGAGATAATTAAATTAGGCAAGTGAAAAACTGAGATAGATATATAAAGTATATAAGTGTTTTTCAATCCCCAGAGTATGAGTATGTCACTAGGCTGAATATGTACATGTATTGTTCCAAAATTTACAAAATATCAAGTGTAAACATCTAACTAATCCATAGCCCGGTAACCCCAGCAACGCAGCTCTAGGTCTACATAGTCCCACCTGAGAGTTGCACGTAGGAGAACTCCTCCTCCTCGTCCAAGAAATCCGGCTCCGTCGCATAAGCCTCGCCATAACCTGCATCTAAATCAGGGTCCGGTTGGTATTTTAAAATATCGTCCTAGAATGGGAGTGAGTGATCAGTGGTACTATAAGGCAAAGGTTAACATGTTATCAATTCAGTCAAGCAGTAATGATAAAGCAGTACAACAATCATATCCTAAGTACTCTTATTAATGCAGGAATGATATGTTGTAATGATGCATGCCCTCTCCTGTAGTCCCTCAACGACTTCATCTCACAGTCACCCATGACAAACTCCCTAAAAGTGCTCTTCCTCGCCAAAGCACATGCAATGCGGTGCATGGTCATGTTAGCCAAGTTCTTAATTAGGCTTATTTGTACAGCAGATTTGGGAAGCTAAGGTACCTCCCTTTGTATCATTAACCCAAACGGGGATCCATCTAGGGTCGTCAATTTTAGTTATTCACATACGATAGGTAAGTTGTAGGGCATCACCCCTAATAGAAGCAGTGGATAGGCAAGTTTAATTAATTATACTCGAGGTCACTACGGGAGGCTCGTCACCTGAACGTAGGCCGACAGCTCGAATACAGTGTCCCATACCTCCGTATTCGGCTCACGAGTTTGGGTTGCTCACTGGTCACTATAGTGAGGTTCGTCACCCCAGCGTAGGCCGACAGCTCGACCACGGTGTCCCATACCACCATGCCTGGCTCATGAGTCTTAGCGGATCTTGGTACCATGGTTGAAACGAGCTTTACATTGGTAAGTGGTACCTTAGATTCAAGTAGTATCGTCCATACATGGTAAACACACAATAGGCCAATCGGGTTATTTGACAAGTTCGGTTGGTACGAGCGCACACTGAATTAATCGACATGGAGCGCATAAGCATTCCACGTGGCCTAACCACTGTCGACAATCATCGTACGGCTCGGATTCATCGAATGTATCCCATGTGGCGAGACTAGTTGGACCACTCAATCGAGAACCGTTACCGGTTGCTTGGACTACATAGTAGTCCCAATCATACTCAAATGCAATAGGTAGTCACATGTGATAATCATAACAACATATAACAAACAATTTAAGTGTCTTTTCAGCACATGTTTTAGATTTTCGATGTAATCGCTGAAAGATGAATCAAATATAAAGAAGTAATCCATGAAGACCTCTAAAAATTGCCTTATCATGTCTGAGAAGATACTCAATATACATCGCTGGAATGTAGCGGGGGCATTACATAGTTCAAATGACATCTTTCGTTATACGTAAGTGTTAAATGGACATGTAAACATGGTCTTCTCTTGGTCTTCGGGGGCTATCTCTATTTGGTTATAGCCCAAATAACCGTCTAGAAAATAGTAGTAGGAATGACCAGCTTACCTTTCTAGAATTTGATCAATGGAAGGTAAAGGAAAGTGGTCTTTCCTAGTGACGGTGTTCAACTTCCTGTAGTCAATGCACATGTAACACCCCGAACTTTTCAATACCCGAGTATTGAAAGTTCTTAAGTGTTACCATGAAGTTCAAATTAATACGTACATGTGTACGACACCAATATAGTTATCATGACCTTACATCTATTCTTCAAGTTGAATCTGACACTTGAGAATAATCTTCATCCATAAATCAAGCCATCTGACCATTGATTTTAGGATAAGATTACCATATGTCTAAATAAACCCACTTATGATCATCTACTTACAAAATTGACCTTACACCCACTTATGTACATGACTAGATTACTAACCATCAAGCTTTCCTACTTTGAACATGTCATCTAACCATCCATCATGTGGTTTGATACATGTACGTTCCCTTGATTAATATGGTGAATAACTCCTTATTCATAATGATTTAGATATATGTTCTTTTGTAAGAATTGCTTAGAAACGTACCTATAACCATATAAAACCATTAGTTTTCCCAAAACTCTTAGATTATCAGTAATTATGAAAATGCCATTAACCTAGACCCTTGAATTCCAGAACACATAGTTCCCATGATCCATTTCATGTAAAATTTTATATCATAACTATCTATCATAAATTAACCATACACAACAAATTTCAGCCCTTGGATCATTGTAAAAGTGACCCAATTGACAAATCAGCCCGTAACCGTTGATTTTGGTGTCCATCGAGTGAAGAAACCCTGTGGGTAGTCATAGTAGGATATTTCCCTTCATATAAATGACTTGGATTGGTCATCAAATGAGCCAAGTGTGAAATATGAAGACCTCACCTTGGTAGGCTTTTACTTAGCCGTCAAGTTAACCTTTTATGGCTTATCAACTTTGTATAAACCTAAATCTTCAAATCTAACCACTTCCTGCCATCCATCGCAACTCAAACTTTGACCACACCTTGGCCTTACATGACTACGATATCATACAAAATTTGGATCCCGATCTATGATCCTATGCCATTCAACGCTGAAGCTGGTTCCTTCTTTTTGATGCAAAAGGTGATATTTTAGATTTAGGCTTTTACCACCATTCATCAACCACCAAACTTTGTCCTATTGTTTGCCGATCTTGACTACACATTTCCTCCAAAATTGGGCCCTGATCATTAAGCGTGGGCCGCCAATTGAGATTAAATTTGTTTCAACACTCGCTAGGAGAATTTCAAGATAAGCCTATGTAAAGCTCGGATTTGCTTCGTATTTGGGCTCATGGGCCAACATGACATGACCAGACTGATGAGTGAAATGGATTTCCCAAAAATTCACCGTAGCAGACCCCAGGTATAACTTCTGCACAGAGTATTCTTACAGTAATTGTCACCCACGCATTGTTGCAAG
This sequence comes from Magnolia officinalis, assembly GCA_021015155.1. NCBI lineage: Eukaryota > Viridiplantae > Streptophyta > Magnoliopsida > Magnoliales > Magnoliaceae > Magnolia > Magnolia officinalis. The sequence goes on along the minus strand of JAJHSJ010000006.1, from coordinate 42,013,348 downwards.
GTGTGGCCCACCCATAGCTTGGATGTACTTCAAACTTGGGGCCATGGGCCCACACATTGTGCTGAAGAACATCACAAGTGGACCCCACATGATGTCATAGTCGAGCATGGTATCTCATTACATGGCTACAAAAACATTTAAACGTTGGATAACACCTACTCTTCTAAATGTGTTGTGACCCACTAAGAGCTCAGATCATCTCCATATTTGAAAGCGTAAGCCTACATGTCCCATCCAAGATGATGAAGGGAATGGATTTCTCGACCAACACCAAGGATGGACCCCACCGACTACACCTAAAGAACCAAAACTAGCCTCTTTTCTACAAAACCGCGAGTAGCGGGAAGACCAGACATATCCCCAAACTTCCACACAGATCTTGAAACCTAGCTCCAATCCAAGATGTTCAAACTAAGGAGGAGAAGGTACTTTCAACCGCTTCCAAGTCATCAGAAAAGGAAAGGAAGAAGTGGAGGGACTGGCGTCCTGCCGATTTCCATGGAGACTCACCACAAATCCTCCAGTTTCCACTATAGTCATGTTGTCTCTCACGCAATTGTTCCTTTCGCAACACAACCAAAGATCCAAGATGTTTATACAATGGGCCGTCCTGATCCAATTCGATCCATGAAAGGAGGAAGATGAGATCTATTGAGTGTGGACAACGATCACACTGTTTCATTTTCTTGGTTACGCAAACAAGGAATGCGTAAGGGATTCCTCCGTTGCACAAATAAGGGCTGTGTAATGAGTTCGCAGGAAGAGTTTGGAAAATTCACACGTGTATAAATTCTCCCTCGTTCGGTGACTGGAGAGAAACACAACAAGAGAGAGAGAGAGAGAAAGGAAGAAATGAGAGAAAGAGAAGGAGAAATAGGAGACAAAAAGAAAAAGAAAGAAAGAGAGAGGAAGAATGGAAGAATAATAGAGAGGGAGAGAGAGATCGAGTGTTGCTCGGGTTTAAGTGACAACTCATTGAGTTGCTGAGTTGGGTTCAAATCTGGGGTGGATCCCTTTGAGGAATAGAGGTAAGCTCTTAATTTTAGTTTATTGATTTTCTTTGGGTTTTCAATATCCAAATTGAACTACACCCTTCATGGGCAAGACCTTAAGATACACTCTGTCCTTAACAGCAAACTCCAAGGGACAACGCCGGTGATCAGCAAAACTCATCTGCCGACTCTGAACTGTGCGCATCCTTTGCCTAATGATATCGATAACCTCTGATGTCTACTGCACAAGCTCGGGGCGTAGGACACGGGCCTGACAATTATGGTTTGGCAAAAAGCCTACTGTTAAAAATTTTTAAACTTTTGGAAGTAAATGCTTTATTTTACGTGATTGAAAAAATTTGGACAAATTTGAAGGAAAAAGTGATGAGGGTATATTTTTAAAATATGCTCTAAACAGTCGAGCATACCGTGTTTTAAACAAAAGAACTAGGGTGATTCAAGAATCTATAAATGTTATTATTGATGATGAATTGATCACACCTATACTTGACCAAGATGATGGTGATAATAATATCACTATGATTAATCAATCTGAACCATCATCTAAATTAGATTCTGAAAAGGAGAGCTTAAGATGTCCTAGAAGGGGGTGAATAGGACAATGCCATATAATCTAACTAAGTGTTGAATATGTAAATAAAGCAAAGAGCTCAATTACTTAAGTTTGAAGCATTGATTTCAAATAATTCATAGGACAACCTTCACCTAAAGTTTTAGGCAGGAAAACCTTATTTCATGAATTTCTTTAAAATCAAAACCTCAAACTTGCAGTAGTAAATTAAAATATTACAACATTCACCCCTCAACTAAAATTAAATACAATCATTTACCACAAATAAAATAAAGGCATTCTCCACATAACACAAAGGATTATAGTGGTTCGGTACTTTAAAACAGCCACACCTACTCCACTCCCAAAATTACTTCCCTCATAATTTTGTCTTTCACTATGAAAATGTTTTTCTAGGATCACCTTAACAAACTTATACAATTCTTGTGATTTTCACAGGCTATCACAATCTAACCCACACTGAGATTTTTAGGCTATCTCAGATAAAACCTAAAACAGTTTAGAAGGTATACTTATCTTCACCGTAGAAGACGTATCAGAAGCTTGTAGTAGAAGAACCTCTTTCTTGAATGTAGATTATTCTTTCTTCGGTCAGATAGAAAGGGTCTAGGGTTCTATTGATTTTGATTAAGTTAAAACCCAAAGGCTACTTGAATAAATTCTCTTAGATCTCAAAAGAAGAGTATAGTTTACTCGCTTTAGAATCAAACTTGAAAGATCTGAGATAAAGGGAATTGAAAGAAGCTATATAAATTAAATTATAAATACCATTTAATAGCCTGTTAAGAACTTGAGCTTCTCTCTCTCTTGTAAAAGGATTTTGATAATTAACTTGTGTAATTCGGAATGAGATAGGAACTTAATTTATAGGCAAAGAAGTTAAAACGTCAGTTAGCCCGAGATAGTCTTTGACTAGCCCGAGCAGACTGGATTCAGTTCAATGGACTTCGGATCGCGCGGGATAAGATTTATACAAAATTCGGTTAGCCCGAGGTCAACTTCGGCTAGCCAAATTTTCCTCTGGTTGGCCGAATTCGCCTGAATTCCAAATGGTCTTGTTGCTGGAATGACCCGAACTTTCTCAGGCTAGCAGAATTTCAAGCTCGGGCTAGCTGAACAAAAACTCGAGTTAGCCAAATTTGCAATAGAAATTAGTTGTTGCTTCGGGCTTGAAGTTGGGCTCGCCGAGGAAGCTTAGGTTGGCCGAACTAAAAGTTAGGTTGGCCGAATTCTAAGTGAAATAAGCATAAAAATCCAAAATAATACATTTTTGAAAGTACTTAGTCCTAAGGTCTTTATAGGGTTTTATACCACTTGAGATATATCAAATATCTGATCTTCTTTGACTCAACTAAGTCTCGGACTTCATCTTGACTTTGAGCTTGATCTTTTCTTGAACATTAGTCGATCTTAAGCTTGATCTTCTCTTAAGTATGGACCAGTCTTGAGCTTAATCTTTTTCTTGATCTTTAACCGGTCTTGAAGATCTATTGTCAAGTTGTTTTAACTTTACAAAATTTGATAACTAAAGTGTGCTCAACATTTTAGCACTTATAGATTCTACTGAGTTAAGATTAGTCAAAGACCATCCGATTAATCAAATACTTGGCAACCCTAATATTAGTGTTCAAACCAAAAGACACTAGAAAATTTATGCAGTCATGTTTGCTTCACTTTCCAAATAAAACCGACCAATGTAATTGAAGAACTAGATGATGAAAATTGGATTTTGTCTAAGCAAGAGCCTGAAAACCATTAATCCTGAGATGTCTGCTCTATTTTCATTTAAGTCTAAATAATTTGTAATAATTTAAGTTTTTGTCTTGGACTATTTCCTTGATATTTTCAAACATTTTAACATGTTTACTTGATAGACTAGACTTGGTTTTATGATGCTTAAATTCTTAAATAGTTTATTCTCTTTATGCTTCATTCATCTTTCCATCTGATAATTCTCTTTTTCATTACATCTTCCTTTGTCAACTTGTGACAAAAAAGGAGAGAAGGTGATGATATACATATATGTTGCGATGCTTTTATCTATATGACAATTTACATGATGATACATGATGCAAGTAAATTGAAAAATTGAAAAATTTTATGCATATATCTTGTGAATTTGTTTGGATGGAAAACAACTTAGTATATTTCTCAGGGGGAGCTACAAGTGATATACTACAGGTGGTGTGCAAATGACTTTTTGAACCAAAGCTTCAAATTGATGGATGAGTCCATGAGATGATTTATGTATGTTTGTATGATGTGATGTGTATAGATGTATATATTTTTTGTCACGAAATTGACAAAGGGGGAGATTGTAAGTGCTTGTATTTGAAGCGTACTTGAGTTGTCAACTTTCGTAGATAAAGTACCAGCTTGTTTGCAAGTACACTTCCGTCTTCCTCAGCTAACCTAACTTCGGGTTCGGGTTAAATTTCTTATTTAAATATTTAAAAAATCTATTCCAAATTTGAAGTTTGGCCAGCCTAACTGCAGTTCGGGTCAAATTCCATCAATGAATTCTCAGATTTTCAAGAGAATTTGGGTAGCCAAATTTCGCCTTGGGCCAATCAAGTTTTGGCGAAATCTTACCTCGCACAATTCAATAGCCGTTAGAACGGATTCGTTGGAATCCAACCAAGCCAAACCTATTCTTACTCTAGCCGAATTTCCAAATCCTTCGGTTATAAATAGGGACCTTCTCTCATTCTATTTTACAATGAAATTCACTCAAAATTTTCTGCAAGTAAGAGAGATGCTCAGGTCCTCGTCAAGCTATTTGTGCGGTATTTATAAATTTCATTTAGCTTATTTAATTCCCTTTCTCAAGATAATCTCAAATGTATTTTAGAGAGTAATCTATACTCCTCTTAAGAAACAGAAAATTGAATCTGCGGCATTATGATTTTCATTTTATTGAAATACATTAGATCCCCATATTCTTTCTGGTTGAGCATATATTGCTTCCTCGACACTCAAGAAAGAAGATCGCTGCTTCAAGCTTCGATCACATTTTCTAATAATCATTTGAAGATAAGTATAATTGTCAATTATATTCTTTTATTTGGGTTTTTCTAAGATAACCTGGAAATCTCTCTAGGTTGATTCGTGATAGCCCATGAAAATCACAAGAACTGTAAGAGGTTGTTAAGGTGAACCTATAAAAACCTTATTATAGTGAAAGCTAAAATTATGAGGGTAGTAATTTTGAGAGTGGAGTAGGTGTGGGTTTTAAGCACCAAACCACTATAACCCCTTGTACCATTATGGTGAATGCTTTATTCTTTATTTGTGGTAAATGTTATATCTATTTCATTTTTGTGGTTAATGTTATATATATTTCATTCTTTGTGGTGAATACCGTATTTGTTTTATCTTCTCTTGCTAGTTTGAAACATTGATTTTAAAGACATTCGTCAAATAAGGTTGTCCTACCTGAAATTTTAGGTAAAGGTTGTCCTACAAATTATTTGGAATCAATATTTCAATACTTAGGCGATTGAGATCATTTATTCCATTTTATTTCGAATATTTGGTATTGTCCTATGCACCCCCCCCCCCCCCCCCCCCCCCCAGGACATCGATAGCTCGTCTTTTCAATTCAAGTCTAATCTCTAGAGCAAGGTTGAGATCAAGTTCATCTTCTTCATTAAGGTTAGAATTCTCTTTCAAGTGATGAAACACAAGGAATATGACTTACATATCATGGATTAGAGGTGTAGCGTGGGAGATATGGATGTGGAATCACATAGCCTTCTATTGCAATAAAAACTCATCCAAATGCCCAAGAACTTATTACAGTTTTATAGGAAATCATGTTCCAACAGTTATAAAATGGTAGTTAATAGATCTATCAATAGGATCGAAAGGCCCTTCGATGGGATCAAAGGCCCTTCAATGGGATCAAGCTATACTTTGATCCCATCGAGAAACTCAAGGATTTTACAATTTGGTTGTTAGACTATTTCTTCAATGCCATCGAGTAGGTCCTCGATTTTATCGAGACTCATCGACATATTATCCATGGAATCGATGACTACTAAAAAATGCTATTTTGGGCATAGGATTTCATAGCAGCTCCGCAACTCTTCTAACCTTACTTATCATGTTCTAATTAGGCTCCTGAGGCTTAGGGCTGATCAACAAGGTTTACCTATTAAGGTTAGAATCATTTAAAGGTTATGGGGTTGTTTTGGGTTAAGGTTAAGGTCACTAAGTCACCTCATATACATGTTTTTATCTCTTTGATGCTCCAAGGTTTTATGTGTCTTCGATCTTCAGCTTTCAAAGGCTCAAGCAAATCCCTGACACATGAATACACGTGATTGATAAACATGATGTACAAATAAGTGCATTAACAATCTCTCTATTTTTCAACTACATAATAAAAACCTAACCTAGATAATGTCATTGTAATGCCCCGGTTTTCGAGACCCGAGTATAACGCTCGTTTTTTAAAAACCCAGGTGTTAACTGATAAGCAAAAGGATATCAAACCCAAATCAAAGTGCGATTAACGGAAGCAAGCGTAGTATAGATAAAACCCAAATAGTAATGATATCCTGGGCCACTCAGCTGGGGCCCATAACAAAACCTTAATTCTCAACATGAACTGAGATGACAATAAGTAAATAAACTACTGATTCAATCCAAAATAAGAAGTCACCTCCTAGTATGACTCCTCATTGTAAGCCTCCTCTTCGACCTCCATCACATCCGGCTCCTCCGCAACTCCCTCTGTCCCTGTGTCCTCTGTACGGTTGAACATTGATGAATGAGTGGCCAACTCAGTGTGATCTCCCGCTAAGATTACACACCGCCACTCTAAATAAGGAATAACATAAAAGTATACAAATAATCCAAAACACAGTAGATGCAGTCTTATTAAGTGCATGGATGAGTGAATACAAATGTTATCCCGGGTAAAACATTCAGATGGATATGGGGGTCGTCACCCATGAAATCATCGACCCGGGTAAAACATCCAGACAATCTGTGCCTCGGGTAAAATGTCCAGACAGGCAACAATGTACGATAACAACAGATGGGGGGTGGTGCCTCGGGTAAAACATTTAGACAGGCGAATCTGTATGTTACGTGTGTCAACATTAGATGTTGGTCTATGTCATGCATGCATGATTATCCATCTCTTTATTAGTCCAATTGCAACCAGCTATTTTAAATAAGCTCACAGTCACTACGGGGAGCACATGGCCCAGCGTAGGCTGACGGCTCGGGCATAGTGTCCCATTAGCACCATCCCTGACCCATGAGACTACCGTCTTAGGGTGTGTGTACCAACCACTAACATGTGGCCAATCAATTCAACATAAAGGGCTATCACCAATGCCGACTAGGGGTGAAATGTTGAAATTACCAAAAGTGACGATTTACACATGTCGGCATGAATGGTTCAAAAGCGAGTAAACAACGATATTTGGAAATGGTAAGAAGTCCACCCCAAGTCAGTCAGGTGAAACCACACATGGATGGTAAACCCTATGGTTAAGCGCCACCACCAAAACCTCCATGTCAGGGGCCTACTTATGTCACAACCAATCTAGTTACACCCCAAGCACGGACTCTCCTTTGCTAGGACTTCCCATGAAGAGATTTTAGTAGTATGTGTATCATAGCAACATATATTACAATATGAAGGGAAATAAGGAATGACACATATATTCCTATCAATATACCATAACTGAATTTACACGACGTAAATGGCTAGATTATTCGATTAGGCAGTTCAGAGAAATCAAGAATCTAAAAAATAGTAAGCATGAGAATTATCATGTTAACAGATAAATCAAGTGAATACAGTTTATTTCTACGCATAGTTTATCGTTAGTCTAGCTAGCCATTTACACTAGTAAAGCTACTATTTCTGGTCTAGTTAAGGGTGGAAAGCTTAAGGCGAAACAATCATCACCAGTCAATTCGTAGAATGCTCTTAGGGGCAAGTTTTCTTCCAGAGATGGTGCACTTACACCACTCACGTGACTCCCTGCACAAGTTTATTTGTAATAAATAATGAGTCACCAGTGAGAATAGGTGAAGGATAGGAAGATCCTAGACCGAGGTTATTTGGGCTGTAACTAAGGGCGATCGGCCTGCCAACACGTGCCACTTATGACAGTGTGAACTGGGCCCACTCAGCGCCCCCTTGCTACGTTCAATCGTTACATAGCATTTATATATGCGTACGTTACATACAATATATGCACACGTTGCATTCATAGTGTATATGTAACACATAATATACATGCACACATTATATGCAATAAGGCATATATGTGTGTGTGTGTGTGTGTGTGTGTGTGTGTGTGTGTATATATATATATATATATATATATATATATATATATAATAAACAAATAAATAATAAAAATAAAAATAAAGAGAAGAAAAGAAAGAAGAAAAGATGTATCCAGTAATGGATGTCACTAAGGGCACGTCCATTACTGGGCCCATGTTGTAACGTCACTGGTGGACGGCTAGGGGGAATGTCCTATCATCAAGGTGGGTCCCTTTGTGTGGCTTACTATTTTGAACGGTGTGGATGAACACATGCTAAGGTGGTCCGTTGACTCATTAATTAGCAAATGGACGGCCCAGGCAGTGCATATCCATGAGTACAAGGTGGTCTGGTAGGTATGTGGGTCCCATGTAAACATGGGTGTCGAACCCGAATGGTCCATAAGGTGTGGAATCCCAAGAAATCTTAGGGGGTGACTTTTCACCCTGATCTAAGATTCTGGTGGGCTATAGTATAAATAAATGCAATTCAAGGGATTAATCTTTTTGCATTAATCATGGCCCACCGAAGTTTTTGGTTCAAGGTAAAAATGGGAACCAGGGGGTTTTATGAGGTTCTGCACCACGTGGACCATTCAAATTTTCTAGACTCACCAGCCATGGTGAGATCTCAACCCCTTTTTTTTGGCTATCAGTTTACGTGAACTGATTTGCATGCGGGTGTTGTAGGAATTGGTCCCACGTGCTGGTGTGTACGTACACCATTTGTTCCTCTTCACAGGTGGGTCCCATGTAGACCTTCCATGTATGCAAATCAAGGTGGGTTCCTTGTTCAAAGACAGAATGGATGGACGGCTTGGATGTACCCAACCTTTGTTGTATTGTGTGGACGGTGCACATGTCTATGTTATACATACATATGTATTATATTATTACATATATATTTTTTTTCAAAGGGGGAGTCCAGCGTTGGACGTCATTGAGAGACGTCCAGCCCATGGTCCACTTCTGGATTATCGTCCCTAATGGACATCCCGAATTTATGCTGCTCGGGGTGGCCTATCATGATGCAACCCACCATTAGTTGGTGGGGCCCACGGTCAATGCAGAACCTGAGGTCAGGGCAGCCCATAACTGAGGCCCACCTGCATTTATGCAGGCCCAGCCAGCAGTCAGCCCACAGCTCATACGTGAACAGTTTTTATTTTCTACATGCAGCGTCGTCTTCTTCTTCCCTTGGCCTGGTTGCTGTAGTTTAAGGTCCGGTTCGGGACCCACTCACGGTCCACCTCCTGATTAGTCCTTGAGGCTAGATCGAAGTTGATCTGAGGCCCCTTTGAGAGCTCAAATCAGCACCCATTCCCAGCCTAAACAGCACTCGAAACAGGGCCATTTGATGGCCTGTCGGACCGTCCGATTTCAGCTTTAAACAGAGCTTCCAACTGGCTTGTTTCTTGGCCTGGTTTGATCTTAGATTCAAGGCCATCGTTTGGCCTAGATCCTGTTTAAACAGGGTCCCAATGCATGGCTGGCTTGTCTCAAAATAGGGCCACTGATTGGCTTGGTTTCAGTTTCAATGGAGACATGAACTTGGCCTGGTTTTCAGCCCAAGCGTACAGCCATTGTTTGGCTGGATCCCGGTTTGAAACGGGTGTTGTAATAGGGCCGGATTTCTTACTAAAACAGAGCCATGGACGGGCTCAGTTCCAGTGCAAAACAGGGACCTACGTAACTGCTTCATTTTAGGTGTAATCACAACCATCACTTGGCTAGTTTCTAGTCATTCTATGGCCAACATTTGGCCTAATGTTCGCCTGGGACCTGACCATTCTTTGGTCGGTTCCAACACAAAACAGAGGCTCGGCACATCCGAAAGCATGGCCATTACCTGGCCAGCTTCCAGTCTGATATATAAATAAATAAATAAATAAATAAAACATCCCAGAGGTCTCGTCCTAACTGAAACAGAAGGAAGAAAATAGAAAGGAGGTGGTCACCTGGAATAGGTGGATGCCAACCTTCGCAGATGGTCTCTCTATTTCTCTCTCTTTCCCACACTCTCTTTCTTCTTCTCTCTTGGCAAATTTTCTAAAATTTTCTAGGGCTACAGGACCCATCTTATAGAGGGAGTGAGGGAGAGGGACGGCTGAGATTGCTTCCCCAATGGACGGTTGAGATCTGACCTTCCCAAAGAGGAAGGGCGGTCCTCTCTTTCCTCTTCCCACAGACTATCGGTTGGTCTGTTTTTGGCATGGATTGGACGGTGGCAGTCTATCTGCTTCGTTCGAGTACAAATGATCAAACGGCTATACCGTTCTAAACGTGCAGGCCCATGAAGGATTTGAATGGTTTAGAATGCTCGAAAAGTGGTCGTGGTGGCCCATCTATAGGCTTGAAGTAGGTCGGTTTCAAACAGAGAGCGAGCGGGAATGGGATTTTTTTCCATTTTGTTTAAGAGGTGCTCGGTCAAAGATGGTTTGACCGAGCCAATAGCTTTAGTGCACCTCATGCACAATCACACTCAGTGCACATGCATAGTGTAAGGGCCTACTATAATGTCACTACCATGATCTACACCGTTCATTTGCATTAGGGAACATTATCCAGGGCCCCTGGCCCATTTTAGGTTGATGGTGGGCCCTAGGTGGGCCGTTACACACATCCTTAGGTCATCATTGACCCGTATGTCATGATCCGTTGATCAGGTGGGCCTGATAACCTTTTTCAATGGTTAATATCAGGTACCAGTCACGTTGAAGGCATTGCTTGTCACTAACTAGTCCTCATGTGTTGGGGACAAGTGTATTACAACAGTACCAACTATCATACTGGCTTTAATTGAGGGTGATCGAATAGTCTCACCTTCCCAGTTGTCATGGTGCATGCTCTGACCTTTGAAGACCCTGTCGGATGGCTTTAATGTCAACCGGAATCCCCATCATGTGTATGTTGAGTTCAAGTTTTTGATTAACTCAACCTGTTTTAGGTTAGTGTGGGTTAAAAGGGTAACACCCGTGTATTGAAGGTACGGGGTGTTACAGTCATAGTCCATACCAATGACATAATAAAACAACTCAAAATAATTGCATGTCAAGTACAAAAGATTTAAAACTCAAATACATAGAAACGTAATACTTATAATGCTCCCCTATACTTTCTCTCCCTATCATCATTAATCTCTGAAACAAATACATCCTATAAAACATAATTAACTTGTATTGGTGGGACTTGATCTTTCCTCCCTTTTTATTAGTATTTGATGAAGAGTTAATTCCAATACATATACCAATTAAAACATAGCACGGAACAACTCTATAAGACATAGATTTACCAATTATAAGGCATATACTAAAATGAGAATAAATTGTGCATATAAATATTAAAACAATGAGCATGCTTATTATGGTCATTCAAGAGATATACCAATCAAAAACAAGAATGACCAATGATAGTATAACCTAAAACATATAATAGCAAACTTAAACAACCTTAAAGATTAAACTATAAAAAAATTAGGATAAATCCTCGAATTTACCAATTAATCACAAGATGAGGCTAGAATACTCTGATTTACCTATGGTTCTCACTCATGAGGATAAAATCTTCTGGTTTAACTATAGAGCATAAGATTGATGCTAAAATCCTGAAATATACAATTAGCCTTCATAGACCTTCTAAGGTCACCTATCACTCTTCACAACCCACTTGGGCGTGAATTTCCTATGACCCGAAATATGTTTGGGATGGGAAATGATTTTTCTAGATTCATATCCCTTATGTGATTTCCTAATTGGAGATCTAATTTATAGGAGATTTATCTATGTAAGTCTTACCCTGATTATCATTGCCCTTTGATTAACATTTTCTTCTTTTCATTAAGTCAGATAATTAATTTTATTAACACCTTCATATAATTGATCCTTTTAGGAAGAGTTGAAAACTCTTTATTCTTTTTCGGTAATCCTTTAAGGATCTTTCTCCATTAACGTGTCAATTTCTCAATCATGAAATATTTACCACTTTGGTTTGAGAATGAGGTGATTGGGCCATTTTTAAGATTACACATTCAAATTTAAGGTGCTCACCATCTCCATAAGCATGGCACACCTAAGAAGCTCTTGATTTACTTCTAGAAGTGGACAAGTCTCTTTGGATTACCAGAGGGGTAGAGGTAAAAATGTGACTATAAAGTTCAAATCCTCTATTGTCCCCAATAGGCTTACACACACTAGATTTACAAATATGTTCATGTTCTTGGGTAACCTTAGCTTTCCCCTTATAAGAAGACATTATTCTAAGACTCATTCGGATCTCACTCCGGGCAGTTAAGCCTTCCAATAAAAACCCACTCTGATACCAATTGAAATTGTGTTGAATAGTCTACCACAGCATGCGAAATCTTGACGAAGCTATACAATGAATGGTTGTCCTAGAGAGGGGTGAATACAACCACTTAAAAATTATGCCAATAAAAAAATAATTTCCTAAATTAAACTAAGTAAGATAATTTAACACTAAGGCTTACAAGCCAATAATGGGTCTAATCACATATAGTACAATAGATATGCTAATTATGTAACTAGTCTATAATTGATAGTGTCCTTTTGTGTTTAATACAAGTTAGGTACCTAGCATACAATTCAATTCAATCATTCATATGATTTAACTTATCAACACAAAAGCAAGAATATATTTACAAACATAAATCTCAAAAACAAGCATTTATAGTGGTTTGGTTTCCCTACTCCACTCCTAATTGATGCACTCTCCTTGAGTGTTCCGGTATTCACTATCAAAGGTTTTAAATCAGGTTCACCTCTAATCTTTACGGTCCTACACAAGGATCGAAGTCCTACACAAGAACCTAACATACACTCCCATCGGAGGCTCTCGCAAAATACTTTAATTGGTTTTCTATTGGCTAACTAATAACCTCGGTCCTAGTCCAATAACCTATGTTTACCTCCGTCGAAGACTCCCAAGGAGACTAAGACGTATACGCCTGTGTTCAGTGAATTCAGCCTACATAAGAGCCTAAATCCTACATAAGATCATATCGAGTTTAAGTTACAAACTCTTACCCTTAATCTTACACAAGAAAAGAGTTGTAAACTCATACATGACACTTGTCGAATTGAGCCCCATTGATGCACCGTGCTTAAGTCGCTTATTAAAATATCTTCCATTCTTGAATTTGCTCCTAAATTGCTCCCCCGATCATTGATACTAATGCTTGTTGGTGATTCAGCTCTAAGATCAAATACTTTGTATGCGATGCTCTATTGAGGTGATCAATGGGGATGAAAGGTTGGGTGAATCTCCTATAGCACATAGGAAGGTTGTAATTCCATGGGTATTCACCTACACGGGTGTTGTAGAGGATTTAGACAATAATTTTACTATAAGTTTAAGTCTAATATCTAAAACAAGGTGGAGATCAAGTTCACATTCTTCATTGAGGTTGGAATTCTCTTTCAAGGGACGAATCACAAGGAATATGACTTAGATCTCATGGACTAAAGGTGCAAAATGTGGGATATTGACGTGGAATCACCTAGCCTTCTATTACATCAAAAATCCATCCAAATGCCCAAGAACCGATTACCATTTTATACGAAACCGTGTTCTAATGGCTATGAAATGGCTAGTTAATAGCTCTATCAATAGGATCGAAAGGCCCTTCGATGTTATCAAAGGTGTTTCAATAGGATCGAGTTGTACTTCGATCCCATCGAGAAACTCGAGTATTGTATAATTTAGTTGTTGGAATATTTCTTCGATGTCATCGTGTAGGTACTCGATACTATTAAGACCCATCAATAGACTTTCGATGTGATCGATGACCACTCAAAAACTGTTATTTTGGGTATATGATTTCACAGCAGCTTCGCAACTCTTTTAATCTTAGTTATATGTTCTAATTAGGCCCCTAACTATAAGGGTTGATCAATAAGGTTTACTTATTAAGATTGTGATCATCTAAAAGTTATGGGGTTATTTTGGGTTAAGGTTCATCAAGGCACCTCATATACATTTTCTTTGATCCTTGATGCTTCAAGTCTTTATGTGTCTTCTCTCTTTAGTTTTTAAGAGCTCAACCGACTCCCTGACACATAGGCACACGGTATTGACAAACAAAGTAAAAAATAAGTGAATTAACAATCTCTCCCTTTGTTAATTACGTGATAAAACTTAACATAGATAATGTCATGGTCCATTCCAATGAAATACCAAAACAACTCAAAATTAAAACATGGAGCATGTTTATTATGGTTATTTAAGAGATATACCAATTGAAATTAGGAATGAGCAATGATAATCTAACCTAAAATATTTAATATCAAAATTAAGCAACTTGAAATATTAAACTATAAAAAATGAGGTTAAATCCTTGAATTTATTAATTAAGTACAAGATTAGGCTAGAATCCTCTAATTTACCTATGACGTTCACTCATGAGGCTAGAATCCTCTAATTTAACTAAAGAGCACAAGATTGAGACTGAAATCCTAAGATATACAATTATCTCTCATAGACTTTCTAAGGTCAACTATCCATTTTCACTACCCACTTGAGTGTGAATTTCCTATGACATTGAGTATGTTCAGGAGGGGAAATGATTTTCCTAGATTTATCTTCCTTAGGTGACTTTCTAGTTGGATATCTATTTTTGGTATGACATTTATTTATGTGAGTCATACCTTGATTATCATTGCCCTTTATTACCATTTTTTGTCATTTCATTAAGTTGGGCAATTAGTTTTAGCAACACTTTCATATGGTCAGTCCTTTTAGGAAGGGTTGAAAACTCTTCTTTTACGATGATCCTTTAGGGATACTTCTCCATTGTTGTGCCCATTTCTCGGTCATGAAATGTTTACCACTTTGGTTTGAGACTTAAGTAGATTGGGCCCTTTTTAAGATCACATATTCAAATTTAAGGTGCCAAACATATCCACAAGCATGGTACATAGAAGAAGCTCTTAGTTTACTTTTAAAAGTAAACAAGTCCATTTAGATTATCGGACGGGTAGAGGTAAATAAGTGACTATTAAATTCAAATCCTCTATTGTCCCTAATAGGTATTATGACAACCCCAAGTATAGGGCTGCGATGTAGTAATAATTTGGTGAGATAGAGGTCATACCCACAAGGACTTACTTTTGTGCAATTTCTAAAATACATTAAAACAAGAACTAGAATCCAAACTAACTATAAAAATATGGATTAAGGGATAATTATGGAAGAAATTATCAGAGATAAAATACTAGAGTGCTAAGGATGCACTTATAACTTCCTTAATGTTACTTGATTCAATCAAATCACACAACTTGAATTGAAGTCTTATCCTATCCAACAGGATAATAGAGCAGTTAAATCATCATTCGTATAATTCAAAACATATTGAACTTCATTGAATTGGTTCCCCCATAAAACATCAACATATTGATCGCAATGAATTCAAATCATCTATCATACCTGGAGTCAATGATAGAACAATGGATTTTACAAATCAAACAATTGCAAAATATGTAAGAGAATGTCAATAGTCTTCTTAAGCATCCAATATGCCCGAGGTCGACAATGGATCAAAGTAAACTAGAAATACTTCTTCATTCAAACTAATATCATGAATTAATCAACATATAAACTAAATAACTTAAATCAAAGTAAAATAAACATCAAAACAAACTACAAGCTTCACCTCTTAGATCTAAATAAGAGATTAGCTAAACATAGACATGGTTGAACTAAAACTCTCAAAGAAAAATATAAAAACTAACTAGAACTGAAGGATTGAAGAGGAGGAAGGACTCCTTGAAAGTCCACAACTCCTTGCTCTACTCCTTCCACCATAATTCGTATGTAAAAATTCTTAAAACATCCCTTTATATAAGCTTGATTCGCACCGACTTCAAACTGACTTCAATTTACGTAGCTATCACAGCTTCGATGGCAGCTTTAATGGCATCGAAATCCCATCGAAGAGTCTGGGTGAAAATATGAAACTGTCTAGCAACGGTCATTCAAAATCGCTTATTTTTCTAATGGCATCGAGCCTCATTTATGTAACATCCCGAATTTTTGCCAACCTGGGATTAGACGTCCTTAGGCAATGGGTTGCTCCTAACACCTTATTAATTCGTCATAACTGAACCCCACAGTCTAAAGTCGCTTCTGAACCCATTTCCTTCACAAATCTCACCCTTCACTACCTTGTTCTTTCAATTTTTCTAAGCACTTTCATCCTAGACACTATCCTAAACTAGCTAAGTAGTATAACTTGGATCACTTTATATACAAACTACAAAGGCCCAGGTACCACCTCAGACAGAAATCATACAGGACTAAATCCTTTAGAAATTAGGCGAGAATTAGCTAGTGCTAAACTAGAGTACCTGTGAAATTAGCACCAATCACTTTAAATACGATTTGCAAGACCCAAAACTTGTAGAATCATTGACGCTAGGTTACCCTAAAATCTAGGATTAATCTCATTACCCGGCTACTCTCGGGAGCATCTCGAAACTCCGTATCGGATCTGGACCGCACGTCGGGAGTCCGATTGACACGAAGTTAAGGAACTAGGACCGCCTCGCTGGGCTTGACAACCATCTCGGAAATCAAGTCCAGACGATGTCCCACGGCCATTCGCTCGAGTCCGGAACAAGGTAGTGTGAAAACCTCTGTTTTCTTTACAAAATAAATATCTTCAATAGTGATCTGGCACCACTCGCTTGCGGATCAGTATTAAGCAACCAGACCGTCAGAATCAGACCAAATTACACCCTCGGATCAGGAAAAATTTCAGGAACATTTACATGTACTTGGAATTTCGGATCGTGACCCACTGACCATTGAACTGAAACTGGTCCGCCACGCGTGATCTGGAAATCCCACTGAAATGAAAACTTAATAGAACGTAGATCCGGTGTCTGTGAGCTTAATTCCGACCTTTGGCTCAAGGAGGCCCGCCAGAAACCCTCTTTTGAGCTGAAACAATGCCGATTTGATTATAATGTAAGTATACCTTGAACATAAGTCTATTTCGGTGAATTTTTAGGCTATATAGGACCTTAAACCCTCTCTCATTGCAGCCATACGAATTTGAGATTGAGAGAGAGAAAAGAGAGAGAAAGTGTGGGAGCAGTGGGAGAATCTCCCTGCCGCTATTTGGGCTCCACCGCCTGATTCTCATCGCTTTTCCGGCGTTTCTGGCATCATTTCTAGGTAAGAAACCCTAACCCTAATCTATTTTGGGGTTTAGATAGTTGTATGTTGTGAAATAGCTAACCTATTTCGTTCTACAGGTTGCCAAACTGCCGAATACGGAAGCTTAGCAAACCTATCGACTTCGTCACGATTCTACGACAAAAGGTGCGGACTTTAGGTGTATAGGTTATGATTTTCAACGCTTTCAATGTCAGATAATGATAGATTCATGATCTACATGCAATTGCTCATGTACAAAGTGATGTTCGTTTTCTGTTTCGATTAAAGATGAAAAATATGGAATTCTACATACTCTAGGTATTTATAGAAAGAACCGTATACGTATAAATTTTGGAGATGTATTTGACATGATTATTTGTTGTATGAATATATTATACATGAATAAAATACTTACTTGGCGAAAGGATAGCCCTAATACATGTTTTGCTAACATACACCATGTATGTTGTAATAGTGTATTCTAAGTGTTTATGAAAATGACTGAATGAGTATAGAATCCTCATTCATGCTCGCCATGACTACTTGTCATGGATATATGATTGTTGTATTGGCGATACCCCTTTGACGAAAGGATTTGCCCTAAATCACGCCACGGCCAATATACACTATATATGTTAAAATGTGTGGCCCAAGTGTTTGTGGAAACGACTGAATGAATATAGAACTTGGATTCCTGCTTGCCATGACTATCCGTCGTGGGTGTATGCATGTTATGATTGGGGCAACTCCCTAGTGAAAGGATTTGGCCTAATGCCTATGTGATCAACCTATGTCATGTATATTGATGTATGTATTCTAAAGTATTTGTTGAAATGTATGAATGAGTAGTAGTTAGTAAATTGTAATGTATAGGGGGATGAGATATGATTCTCAACTCCTTTAACTATGTGTATGATTTCCTTGAATAGCTGTGTGATTAGGAATTGAATATGTACAAACTCATGCTTGTGTTATGCTTCATAACATGCTCAACTGCCTTTATGATTTTATCTATGTAATGCATATGTTTAAATTCATATTTACGTTGTATGATCCGTCATGGGTGATGGGGGAGTGGAGCAACGAGTGCGTGCAACAGCCCTGGCAACCCTAAACGGATAATACCAGACCTTGATTGTATGAGTTGAATCTTGATCCATTACTGCTTTATCTATCTGCAATTGATTGTGTTTGGGGCTATGATTATAGTCCAGACAATCGGTACCAGAATTGAATTTGTGGCTGTGATTCATTTGCCACGTGAGATGTGTTCGACGAACCCGAGTCGTACTTCGGTTGACGATAGTGGTTGGCCACACGAAGTACTTATGCGCTTCATATCGTCCAACTTGTTGTGCGCTCGAGCTAGCCGAGCTCGTCAAGTAACCCGATCTGTCTAATGTATGTTCACCATGTTTGGACGCTACTGCTTGAACCTATGGTACCAAACTTACCAGTGAAATCCCTTTTAACCATGGTACCTCGATCCGCTAAGACTCATGAGCTGGGCATGGTGGTATGGGACACCGTGGTCGAGCTGTCGGCCTATGCTGGGGCCACGTGCCTCCCCGTAGTGACCATTGAGCAACCCAACTCGTGAGCCGAATACGGTTGTATGGGACACTGTATTCGAGCTGTCGACACCTACGGCGAGAGCCGAGTATGGTGAGACTTGTATTCGTGCTGACGGGCGACGAGTCCTCCGTAGTGTCTTCGAGTATACTCTAAGGTCTGTGATTGGCGACGATCCCTTCACAGCAACTAGAGCATGAGTTGGGTTGAGTACGGTGAGATCTGTATTTGAGCTGACGGCCAGCGATTGAGCCGAGTACGGTGAGACCTGTATTCGAGCTGACGGCCAGCAATTGAGCCGCATACGGTGAGATCTGTATCCGCGCTGACGGGTGACGAGCCCTTTGTGATGCCTTCGCTATGCCTCTCAAACCATAATATCGTATGAGATTAACTAGGACTGACTACCCTAGAATGGATCATGTTTAGGAATGCTACAAGGGAGGTACCTTAGTTTCCCAATACTGCTGTTTGAAATGGACTAATAACTACTCGGTAATCATGCTCATCATCGCACCGCATGTGCCTGGTAGATGTGGAGCACTGAGGGAGGTATGCATCAGCGAACGTAAGATGATGTCGCATGAGGGTGGTTTGGCAAGGGCATACATCATGTCATTTCATACTTGCATTAAATAAGAGTAGTTAAAAATTGTTTGGCTGTACTGCTTTATCATTACTGCTTGACTGAATTGATAACATGTTAACCTATGCTTTATTGTTCCACTGAGTTGATCACTCACTCCCACGTTACGGGACGGTGTTTGCAACACCAACCAGATTTGTTGAGTTTCAGGTGATGGCGATGCTTGTGAAGCAGAGCTGGACTACTTCTATGATGATAGGAGGAGTTCTCCTATCTGTATCTCTCTGGCAGGTCTATGAAGACCTCGTATTGTATTGACGGGGCTACGGTACTTGGGATAGGAGGCATTACACTTCCTCACATTTGGTATATTTTAGAACTGTACTTGTAATTATTTAACCTGGTAATGTTATCACACTCTGGAGACTCATCATAGTTTATATATTTTATCTATCTATCACAGTCTTCCGCTTGCAAATTTAACTGTCTCTGGAGTATGATATGCTGTTTTGGCTTAATCTCACTCATGTTCAATGCACGAATACAGTCAACATTCAATCATCATTCATTTTATTGCATAAGTGATGTTCTGGAACTCGGGAGTTGAGTTTATGCTCGACCCTCGATTTTCAGGGCGTTACAATTTATGACATCAAACTGTCTTCGATGTCATCGAACATCTCCTCGATGGAATCGAAGAATGTTCCAATATGTCCAGTAAGAAATTTGAATTTTTCTGATTTTTGTGATAGAATCGAATTGCCTTAGATCATCAAACACTTACTTCGATGGAGTCGAATGTGTTATCGATGGCATCAAACAGTTGATTTCAACACTTACGATTTTTTGTACTTTGTAACTTAAATTTTCTTCCTTCTTTACTTGGTTTCCTTGGATCTTAGACTCTTAAATTCCTTAATCTTGACCTCCATATATTTAATCCTTGGTAATTATTTGATCACTAAATTCATGCTTTAATCATCCTTTTCTCCTTAACTCTCAAAATCACATCGTAAGAGAAAACATGTGTAATTAGATCGATTAAGCACATTCATGTTTACAAAACCAATGCATAACAAGGGTGAAATATACAATATTTCACTATCAATAATAGGCTTACCCACACTATATTTACAAATATATTCATGTTCTTGGATAACCTTTGCTTTCACTTTATAGGAAGACATCATTCCACAGCTCATTCAGATCTCACTCCAAGCAGAAGAAATCCGTTCTTATACCAATTAAAATTGCATGAAATAGTCTACCATGGCATGTGGAAGCTTGGCAGAGATATAGAATGAATGACTATGTCCTAAGGAGGGGGTAAATAGGACCACTTAAAAATTATGCCAATAAAAATACAATTGCTTAACTTAAACTAAATTACTAATTAAACTAATTAAGGCAATTTAAGACTAAGCCTTCCAAGACAATAGTGGGTTTAATCACGATGTAACTATGAAATATTTAAAGCATGTTTCCTATATTGAGGACAACCCTAGCTCATCCAATAAATATACAAGTCAAGATAATTTTTGCATGTTATATCTTACATAATCATATTGTAAACAATAGTTGTAATTTAGAGCCTAATTTACAGATGACTAATAAAAGCAGTGATGATGGATATAAAGGTACAGTGGAGGGGATGAAGGGAGCGAGAAGAAGATTGAAAGTAATAAGGAAGAAAATAAAAGTAGCATAGAGAATGAATCTACGAGAGTTAAAAGGGAGATATAGACATAAATAGAGTTTAAAATAAGGCTTAACAACTGAAATAGCGGTGAAGACCGCTTGAGTAGAAGTTGGAATATGCCAATATGTCCTAGAGGGGGGTGAATAGGACTTTTTAAAGATTTATGAGTTATATTAAAAATCCTATCACTCTAATCCTATCATGTATGCAATTTTCAGGATTACTTAAATGTAACTCTACTAGCTTCCAAGCCAGGTAGAGGATCCAATCACAAACTAATCAAGATATATCAATATGCAACTTAGTCTATGTTGGATGTGACTGTGCATGTGTGTGAAATGTGATCAAATATATGAATGTGAATGCATTGTCATGAATCACACATATAGAAAAGCAATCATAAACACAGTCATTTTATAGTGGTTCGACGATAAGTCTACTCCACTCCTGGCTACCGCACTCAACCCTTGAGTGTACCGGAATTCACTAAGGAGGTTTCCCAGGGTTCACCTCTAACCTAAGGTTTTAAATCAGGTTCACCTTCAAACTTTACATGGAGGTTTCTACTCGGTTTACCTCTAACCCTGGAGTTTCATTGGTTCACTCCTAACCAGATGTTTATGTTCTCCATAGAGCAAGGGTCCACACAACGCACCCAGAGGTTTCTACTCGGTTCACCTCTAACCCAGGAGTTTCACTGGTTCACTCCTAACCAGATGTTTATGCTCACCACAGAGCAAGGGTCCACACAACGCACCCACAGCGTACACTCTCGCCGGAGGCCTCCTTGAGGACTTCGAAGGGTGAGAACCACTTAAGACCAAATCCTAGAAAGGAATGATCGCAAGTGTCCTCCTGGACTCTAAATACTTACAGATAAGTTGATGAGTCCCGTTAAGCACAACGCCGAAGATCTCCTCCTCCTTGTTGACGAAGAGTCTTCTGCTCCCTTAATCCGCAACACAAAAGATAAAGGTTTTCCTATAAGGAAGGTAGAGTAGTTCCACTCTTATGCATTCAAGGTATCCCAGCATAATGATTTTCCATTAAGGTAGTAGCTGGAGGATCCTTGAATGCGGAAGTTCATTCTCCAATCCACTCTATTGAATATCAATGGTGAGGGTGGATTGGAGGATGAACTCCCTCGAGAGAAAGGGCTTAGGGTATAAGATGTAAGTTGAAACACACAAAAGCTCTCTCTTTTCTCTCTTACCTTAACAAAAGACAAGTCCTTTATATATAGGCAAAAAGCTCCAACGGATATAAAACAGTCACATTTATGATAAAGTTTGATATCATCGAGTAGGTTCGATATCATCAAGCGTATACTCTCGATAGCATCGATGGTCTGCTCGATGACTCGGACTCGATGTCATACGCTTTTGAAACTCTTTGCCAAGTGGTCGATGAATCGAAGCTATTGTCTATGTCATCGGATTTCGAACTCTGATTCCATGGATGACAGGTTTGATCCATCGACACTTGAAAAATGAGAGAGACTTGACTTTGAGATATTTCAGGTTTTCATGAATGATCGGGGGAACTGTCGAGGTCATCGGAATTTGAATGCCGATGATATCGAGATTAGAGTCAAGGCATTGATAAATCCAGCTGATTTATCTTTGAACTTGCTGGACAGATTATGGCTTTGATCGATGCAATCGATCTGGTGTCGATATCATCGATATTTGAATATCGATTAAATCGAAGGGCCCCCGATCATAGTTAAAAAATAACCTGAAATAACTGCAGTAAGAAGTGCGCGCCCACTATCGATATCATCGATGGACCTCCGATCTTATCGATATTTGAATTCAGATCATATCGGACGGTCATCGATATATCGAAGAATTTTGAGATTTTCATTAAAAAACAGGGGCACCGAAAATCTGCCGATCGATCTTATCGAGCCACTCTCGATAGTCTCGAGATTTAAATATCGATGATATCGATATGTGTATCGATACATCGATAATTCATCCAGATATATTGTGAAGTTGCTGGACATATTTAATGCTTTTATCGATGATATCGATAGGTGTATCGATATATCGATAAATCTGTCCAGATGAATATTTAGTTGCTGGACATTTTAGTCCTCTTATCGATAATATCGTTAAGGTATCAAGGACATCGACAGTGCGGGTCGATCATATCGAAGGTGCTTCGATAAAATCGACAAGGCGAGAAAAACTTAGAGATTTTCCTATTTTGCAAAAAGTTTTCTCACCTTAAAAACCCTAAGATGTCTATCTTATTTTAAGGGTTTTAAGCACCTGGTGTTTTGGGACACGGGATGTGAGGATATGATTTACCTCTTGCGAGCTTCCACACATCCGGTTGAGGCAGACGCTTGAGATAATCTTCCTATCGAGTTCTACAGCCAGTCTGACTCACCATACACGTAACTTGACAAACCAGGGCACTAGCAGGTGCACTTTCAATCTCCCCCTTTGTCAATTACATGACAAAATACCCAAAACACCCTAAAACACTTCTAGACACACCCTAAATTGTGTGTACATGCATTTAAACAATTTTACAATTTTTCTACCTCATGTACACAATCTAGAAGTATCTACTCCCCCTTACTTTAAAACTCCCCCTTTCTTGCAGTTGCTCCCCCTAACACCTGTAACAACATAGATAGATACACAATTTTTCGTTCGGGGTGTTTTGAATTATTCTCCCCCTTTTTGTCAGTCATTGGCAAAGGTATAGCAAGTGATATTGACTAAAGAATGAATTACATGGGAGAACCAACCAGATAGAAGCAAAACATTGATGTATAAAAGTTAGCTCAATTCAATCAAACATCAATCTTAAAAATGAATGCATATTAGATAAGATATGATACTTATAGAGCAGTGAAAAATATTCATTAGGGACATCACATGCATTCCAGAACTTGATAAACTAGGGGAAGCTTAAGACAAATATGGCTAAACAAATTGATCATTCTATTCAACCATAAAAGAACCAAAATGAACTGCCTAAGATTGGCAGTTATATCCATGTTTCCAAAAATATACTGCCACAGATAGCAACAGCTTAATCGTTTCTCAGATCAAAGCATTTTCAGGCAAGTCATTACCAAAATGACATGGTTAACGCATAAATGTTAACTTGTAGCGGATACATAACCATGAACGTTTTAGTGTGAAGATTTTCCTATGTGGCGCATGTTTACTGAGATTTAGTGAGAGTAGACCCCAATGGATTTTTGTAGGTCGCTAAACCTATTTGCATCAAGAGTTTTGGTGAGGATGTCTGCAAGTTTCTTTTCTGTGGAAACATAATCTAATGTAAGAATCTTGTCATCAACAAGTTCTCGGATAAAGTGATGATGGATGTCAATATGTTTAGTCCGAGAATGTTGAACAGGATTATTTGAAATGTTGATTGCGCTTGTGTTATCACAGAAAAGACTCATCGTGGATTGTTCAATCCTATAATCCAGTAACATCTGTTTCATCCAAAGAAGTTGTACACAGCAGCTACCAGCTGCAATGTATTCAACCTCGGCAGTAGATAATGATATTGAATTTTGCTTCTTGCTCTGCCAGGAGACCAGGCAGTTTCCAACATAGAAACATCCTCCGCTAGTTGATTTTCGATCATCCAAATTTCCTGCCCAGTCGGCATCAGAGTACCCGGCGATGATCGTGGATGTTTCAAATGGATTCTTTAGGATTAGCTTGATATCGAGCACATACACCCACACTAAAAGATATGTCGGGACGACTAGCTGTGAGATATAGTAGACTTCCTATCATACTCCTGTAGAGATCTTGATCCACACTCTTGCCATTTGTATCTTTGGAGAGTTTGAGTGTGGTGCTCATGGGAGTGTGATAGGAACGACCAAATTCAAGACCAAACCTTTTTACCAAATCGTTCGCATACTTGGTTTGACAGATAAAGATTCCATCATGTAGTTGCTTGACCTGCAAACCTAAAAAGAAGTTTAATTCACCAACCATACTCATTTCAAATTCCGATTTCATGAGGTCAGCAAATTTATATGCAATATCTTCACATGTTGAACCGAAGACTATATCGTCACATAAATTTGTGCAATAAGCAGTGAGTCTTTTGTTCTTTGGGTAAATAAGGTTTTATCAACACTCCCTCTGCAGAATTTATGGTCCAAAAGAAATTTTGTCAATTGTTCATACCAAGCACGTGGTGCCTGTTTAAGACCATAGAGGGCTTTGTTAAGACGATATACGTATTGAGGGCACTTAGGATCTGAAAATGCCTTGGGTTGTTTCATAGAAACTTCTTCAGCGAGGTCTCCATTTAGGAAGGCACTCTTAACATCCATTTGAAATAACTTAAATTTTAATGCACATGCAATGGATAAAAGAATTCTGATAGACTCAAGACGAACTACAGGGGAAAATGTCTCATCAAAATCAGTCCCTTCTATCTGTGAGTACCCTTGTGCTACAAGCCTTGCTTTATTTCTAATCACATTTCCTGATTCATCAGATTTATTCTTGAAGACCCATTTGGTTCCAATGACATTTGTATCGAGTGGTCTGGGAACCAAATTCCATACCTCATTTCTTTGAAATTGTTGCAGTTCTTCTTGCATTGCATTTATCCAGTGTTCGTCTTGAAGAGCTTCCTCAATATTCTTAGGTTCAATCTTTGAGGTAAAGCAGAAATGACTATAGATTTTTTCTATCTGTCGTCGAGTTCTTACACCAGCATTAGGATCTCCTATGATTTGTTCTCTACGATGAGCTTTTATAATGGGAATGTGAGATGATGGTTGAGGTTCACTGGGTGATAAAGTTTTACTTTCAAGTTTTTCCAGTATGCATGAATCTACATCATCTTCTAATTCATTCACAGGTGCCTCTTCTTCATGAGGTTGATCATCGATTACCACATTTACTGATTCCTGAATAGTGAGAGTTCTTAGATTGTATACTCTATACGCACGACTATTCATGGCATACCCCAAGAAGATTCCTTCATCACTTTTAGACTCAAATTTTTCTAGGTGATCTCTATCTCTCAAGATATAGCATTTGTTACCAAAGACTCAAAAATATTTCACACTAGGAAGTTTTCCATACCATAGTTCGTATGGGGTTTTGTTCAGGCCTGCTCTAAGATATACTCTATTTATGATGTAGCAAGCAGTGTTGACAGCTTCTGCCCAAAAACTCTTAGCCATATATTTCCCATTTAGCATTACTAACCCCATCTCCTACAATACTCGATTTTTCCTTTCAACAACTCCATTTTGCTGTGGGGTTTTTGGAGCTGAGAATTCATGACAAATTCCTTTCTTATTGTAGTAGTTTTCAAATTTTTCATTTTCAAATTCTCCACCATAATCACTTCTGATGCGATTGATTCCGTATCCCTTTTCATTTTGAAGTTGTTTTGATGGGATCACAAATTCCTCAAAAGCATCCAATTTTTCTCGAAGAAATGCGACCTAAGTAAATCTAGTGTAATCATCTACTACCACCAGGAAGTATCTTTTCTTGCCATGACTTTCCACTTTAGTTGGTCCAACTAGATCCCTATGTAGCTGATCCAAAGGCTTTGTTGTTGCTATGGAGGTTGTCTTCTTGTGTCTGACTTTGATCTATTTTCCTTTTAGACATTCTCCATAGACAACTTTTTCTTCTTTTCTAATCTTGGGAAGTCTCCTAACCAGATTTTTTGAACTGAGCTTTGCTAAATTTCGGTAGTGGACATGTCCCAACCTTTAGTGTCATAGGTATCGAGGACATCGACAGTGCAAGTCGATCATATTGACGGTGCTTCGATAAAATCGACAAGGCGAGAAAAACTTAGAGATTTTCCTATTTTGTAAAAAGTTTTCTCACCTTAAAAATCCTAAGATGTCTATCTTGTTTTAAGGGTTTTAATTGGTGTTTTGGGACACGGGATGTGAGGTTATGATTTACCTCTTGCGAGCTTCCACACATCCGGTTGAGGTAGACGCTTGAGATAATCTTCCTATCGAGTTCTGCAGCCAATCTGACTCACCACACACGTAACTTGACAAACCAGGGCATTAGCAGGTGCACTTTCAACAACTATGTGGGTAAATTATAAGACTGGACACATTGTCAATTGTTTATTTAATAAAAATGTTTATTTAAGAATGTGATTGTTGATTGTATTATATGAACTTGTTGTTACTTAGTATATGAATGTACTATTTTTTTCGTTGTATTTTAGGTAATATTCCTAGCACTACTTTTACCTTGTCTCTTTTTGTTGATGCAGAAATCTAGTTAGCCCTCCCTGGACTTGTGTACCTGCACAATGAATGGACAAGGAAGACCCTAGCTTGTACAGGGGACCCTCCGATGCCTAAGTCAGGTATGAAATCTAAGTCTCAATTGAGTAGAGAGTTTTGGCTAGAGATTGTACGTACCTTTCACCACTGGGGATGCTCCTATTTATAGATGAAGAGAGGCGGTGGTGTAGGAGAGATTTCCCCATTTAGTTGGGATGAATTGTAGTGGGATTCGGATTTCGTATACGTCGCGAGGATCTTCCAAGATTCCCGACTGGCATCTCGGGCAGATTTGTAACCTAGTTAAACTCTTAGATCTTTCTGTGATTTCGGGTAGAGGCGGTTGTTATCAGGTCGAAATTGATAGAAGGTGGGTCGTGCCAACCTGGAGTTATGCCAACCTGGAGGTGTGCCAACCTGACTCTCTTGGTGAGCGGTTGAGCCCTTTTCGGTGTTGGGCAGGTCGGTGGATGTTCTGACCTACTGACGGGCAGACGAGCTCGACCTTACTTCTTGTTCGGCTTTGAAGTATGAGGTTGATTCTACAGTCGTGTTCGACCTGGCGAAGTGCGTAAGGTCCCGCCCCGACCTTTTCTCATTGGTTATCCTATTTTCCCTACAACAGTAAGCCCCCAGACTTTTGAGTCCACGTTGTGGGCTTGATAAGTATGTCTATTGAGGTCAGGTCAGATCATCGCGTGCTTCGGTCGTTGGGTCAGTTTTGTCATTAATTGCTGGATAAGACGGCATGCGCAAGAGTCGAGGTGTATCCATAATCATGATGTGGCATGCTTATGGGGATGCACACCGCTCGAGGTCATGTGCGTTGGGGACACGCCTACTCAGTTTTTGGCCTTTCAGGCATTGACGTTTGGTGCTCCATAAGGAGGCGGGATGGTAGGGCAGTGGGGGACGTTCAACATGTCTGAGTGCGAGCCAATGGGGATAGTCCACATGTCTCGAGCGCAGGCGTCGAGGTGGTGCTTTGGGCTGTGCATTAAAAGTTGCCATTTAATGTTGTACTAGCGTGATTGCTATAAAAGGGGACGTCCTAACTCCATCCAAGGCTATTTTCCTCTTCGCTCTCGTTGTGGTTGCTTTCGCCATACGCTCTGCATTTTTTCATTGTTAGGCGATCCCCAGCAAGACTTCGAGCATTTTTCTAGAGTCTTCTCAGGCGGGCCTTTTTCCTTGGTGAGCATTGTTCCACTTTTCTACTATAAGTGCTATGTTGTATGTCTAGAACCCTGTATTGTCAAATTTTATAGTGACAAACCACTTAGGTATGATGGACTTCTTCAAGTGATGGAAAGTTCACCTTCAAGTCCTACATCAACTTCAAGTGTTTCATCAAGCTCAAAGGTCAAGTTAAAGTTCATATTCAAGTCCAAAGACCAAGCTCAAGTACATAATCAAGTTCAAGACCAAGTTCGAGTGGTACTTTAAGTTCAAGATCAAGTTAAAGTACACTTCATGGTTAAGAAAATGGTCAAGTTTCAAGTATACAAGATCAAGCTTCAAGGACTTCAAGAAGAAGATCTACCGGATCTACCAAAGCGACAAGTTCAATGTTCAACATTTGAGATATAAATGACCCTAGAAAGACCTTAGGATTAGGTCATTCATATTACATATTTTAAATGGGTCATTGTGCTTTCTATAGGCTTTGTTTCAACTAGTCCTAGTCAATGTTCGACCAGTCTAGGCACTGGCTCGACTAGTCCAGGGTTTTTCTTGACCAGTCTAGGTTTAAATTCAAATTTTCTTATTTTTTCGATGGGTGCTCGACTGGTTGTGGAGATTGGCATGACTCAAACTCCAGCAACTATTTTAAGCCCCACTCGACCAGTCGAGGGTTAGTTTTATCCGATCGCGCCAGAATTTTTGAAATTTGGTTGCTCCTAGGACCAGTCGAGGTTGACCTTAGACCAGTCGAGGGAACCATTTTTTAGCCTATAAATAGAGGACTTTTCTCAGCTTTTTTCATTCATTTCAAGAAAATTCAAGCCACCACTCTGAGAGATAAGTCCCCGTGAATGTTAAGCTATTATACAGTAATTTAAGATTCTTTTTATAGCTTTTTGATTTCTAATTTCTTGATCTCTTGCTACTTCATTCTGATTTGATAAAAGGGAATTCTGTTCTACCCTTTTTGAGATCCAAGAAATTGAATCAAAGTAGCCCAAGGTTGATTTAATTTAAAAATCATTTAGACCTAGAACCCTTCCATTTGAGTGATTGAACATTAGACATCTTCATCATTAAGAAGCGGTTCTTCCAGGCTACATTCAAAGAGACTCTACAGATGAGTATTTTCAATTACAGCTTTTGGTTTTTGAGATTGCCAGAAAATCTCTATTGTGGTTTTGACTGAGATAGCCAGAAAATCTCAGTGTGGGGTTTTTAATTGTGGTAGCCCATTGAAAAGTCAATTGTAAAGGTTTTAAGGTGAACCTTGGAAAACCTTCTTTCATAGTGAGAGTCAATATCACGTGGGTTGTGATTATTGGGAGAGGAGTAGGTGTGGTTGTTTTAGAACAGTTGGTGTACACACCGAACTACTATAATTCTTGGAGTTTGGATGGTGATGATATATGTGGTTTGTATGTGGTGAATGCTTGTATTTATTTCATGTATTTGTAGTGAATGTTGTAATAGCTAGATTTGTTTCTATTGCTCCTTACATTGGTTTGAGTTTTTTATCCTTACTACGTTTAAGAAATCAGGTTGTCCTACCATAAACCTTAGTTTTTGGTGTAAGGTTGTCCTTTGAACAACGTTTATATCAACCTCTCAATACTATTGCATTTGAGGTTGCTATTTGTTTCAGCTATCTACATTTATTTTCAGCATTTATTTTTTATTTGGTATAGTCCGATTCACCCCCCCCCCCCCTTAGGAATGAGAGCTCGCCCTTTTCAAGTAGTATCAGAGCTAAGTGGCTCATTCTATTGGATTTATTTCCTGAGCTTATCGATCTAAAGCTTTCAGGATGTCAAATTGTGATAGCCTATCTATTACTAGGCCACCACCGTTTGATGGCTCCAACTATGCTTATTGGAAAGCCAAGATGAGGATATTTCTGAAATTCATTGATGAAAGTGTGTGGCAAGCCACGGTGACTAGATGGAAACGACCAATGTCTGAGGTTCTAGGCAGTGATGGAACCAAGTCCATGAAGGAAACACCGTTTTACACGTGGACTACTCTTCAGAAAAATGAGAGCAGTGCGAATGCAAAGGCTTTAAATGCAATCACTTGTGCACTATCACCTGATGAATTCAAAAGAATCATTTCTTGTGATACTACTAAACAAGCCTGAGACATTCTCGAAATGACACACGAGGGTACATCTATTGTCAGAAAGTCTAAAGTTCAGATCCTCACCACTAGGTTTAAGGAAATTCGTATTGAAGAAAATGAGTCTTTCATGGATTTCTATACGAAACTAAATGACATAGTCAACTCTATGTGGGGTCTTGGAGATCGTATCCTAGAGAGCAAAGTCTGTACAAAAATACTGCGATCACTTCCTGAGAGATTTAATTTCAAGGTGACTGTCATTTAAGAAATTAGAGACACAGATCACATGAAGGTTGAGGAACTTGTTGGTTCACTTCAAACATACGAGTTAAATTTCAAAGCTCCAAAGGGTAAGTCTATAGCTCTTAAATCATCCAAATCTACTTCTCATGATAGTAATTTAATTCTAATTGTGAAAACTCAGAGGATGATATGGCTTTACTTGCGAAAAAGTTTTATAAGATTTTTAAAAGTAAGAAAAGAGTTGATTTTCAAAAACCCTCTGAGAAGAAAAGGGGTAAATCTAAAAACTGGAAATCTCTAAAAGTTAGTCAATGTTTCAACTGCCATGAATATGGGCATTTAGCAAATAAGTGTTCAAAGAGGGACAACCCAAAGCGAAAAGGCATGTTAGCCACATGGGATGAATCATCTAGCTCTGAAGCTTCTTCTTAGTCAGATGAATCAGAACCTGAAACTTCAAATGAAGTCAAGGCTTTAATGACTCTAGCCAGAGTCACTTCCTTTGATAATTGCGATACATCTGAATCTCAAAGGAGTGACCCTGAGAATGATAATGAAGATGATCTTCAGGATGCCTATAATGCCCTATACAGGGAGAGTTGTAAGATTGCTGTCAAGCTTAAACTTCAAAAAGAAAAAATTTTGAAATTAAAAGAGAATTTTGAAAATTCAATATTATAAAAATCTCATATTTCTGATTGTTTTGAAAAGGCTAAATGTGATTTGAATTTCAAAACATCTGAACTGGAAAAATTAAGAACAGAAAATGAGAAACTAAAACGTGAAGTTTCTTCCCTATTGAGTTCAAAGGATACATGGAGGTATGCCCATGGAGACCCTAAACTTGAAAAGTTATTAACCACAACCAGAATATGTGGAGACAGATCAGGTCTGGGCTATGACAAATACATGCCTCTGAAAAACAAAAGTGTATCTCCTACATTTGTTAAAGGAGAATCCTCTAACTCAAAAGGAAAAGACTTGAAATTTAATTACCTAAACAACTCTAGAAATGTAAAGACTTTCATGCACCTAAAGTCAATACTAATAATGTCAGCTTTAGAAAACAATCCTATAATCCTTTAGCTGAAAAAATTGTCGATTTACTTAAGGAGCTTCTCAAATCTAACTCTAATGTGAGAGTTAATAGTAATTACAAGCGAAGAAAAACCAACAGTGCACCAAAACACAAAACTACAATGAAATGGGTTCCTAAAGTTGCTTGTCTGGTTGCGTACACCGCCTTCAAGGCTTCGAGTCAATCAAAGTGGTACCTAGACAGTGGTTGCTCAAGACACATGACAGGTGACAGAGATTTGTTCACCACTTACAAAGAAATGACTGATGGCTCAGTCACTTTTGGTGGTGGAAGCAACTGCAAGATAATTGGCCAAGGTACGA
This sequence comes from Magnolia officinalis, assembly GCA_021015155.1. NCBI lineage: Eukaryota > Viridiplantae > Streptophyta > Magnoliopsida > Magnoliales > Magnoliaceae > Magnolia > Magnolia officinalis. Next base: position 41,981,218 of record JAJHSJ010000006.1, on the reverse strand, counting down.
TTCATATTTCTAACCTTCCTCCTTTTGAAAATGTTTTATTTGTAAAAGGTCTTAAGCACAATCTTTTAAGTATATCTCAAATCTGTAATAACAAACATAGTATTAAATTTACAAATCAAGGATGCGAGATCTCAAATGAGAAAGGTTGTGTGATATTAAATGGCCATAGAACATCTGAGAATTGTTATATTGTGAATGAATCTTGCTCATCTAAATTATCTTATTACATGGTCCAAACCGATGATAATGAATTATGGCACAAACGCCTCGGACATGCGAACTACCGAAATTTGTTTGATTGAGCAAAGTCGATCATATTAGTGGTCTACGCAAATTGAAGAAAATTGATAAAATATGTGGTGTATGTCAGATTGAAAAACAAACAGGGAGTAGTCATAAGAAAGTGAACTCCTCTGCCACATCCAAACCTCTTAAACTTCTCCACATGGATCTTGTTGGACCAACCAGAACAGAGAGTAGATGTGGTAAGAAATGTTTCTTGGTAATTGTAGATGACTTTACCAGATTTACTTGGGTTACATTCATGAGAGAAAAATCTGAAACTCTCGATGAAGTCAAAAGAATACTTAAGTGTATTCAGACTGAAGAAGAAATGAATGTTGTTAAGATCCGAAGTGATCATGGATCGGAATTCGAGAATAGAAATTTTGAGAAGTTCTGTAGCAATCATGGTATATCGCACGAGTTTTCTACTCCTAAGACGCCTCAACAAAATGGGGCTGTTAAAAGGAAGAATAGAGTGCTACAAGAGATGGCCAATGTAATGTTACATAGCATGAAGTTACCTAAAAATTTATGGGTCGAAGCTGTTAATATTGTATGTTATATTATAAACTGTGTATACATTCATAAATCAAAAGATAAAATGACTTATGAATTGTGGTTTAATAAGAAACCCATGGTTAAATACTTTCAAATTTTTGGAAGTAAGTACTATATTTTACGAGACCGGAAAAATTTAGGGAAGTTCGACACTAAGAGTGATGAAGGGATATTCCTAGGTTATGATTTGAATAGTCGAGCATACCGAGTTCTTAATAAGAGGACTGGTGTTATTCAGGAGTCTATAAATGTTGTGATTATTGATCACCTGAACACTCCAACATCTACCTCAGAAGATGATGAAGTCACTGTAATTGATAAACCTGACTCTTCATCTTGTCAAATCAACACTGAACTATGATCAGTCAAAGATCATCCTACTGATTAAATTCTAGGCAACCCTCTCACTGGTGTACGTAATCGAAAATAATTGGAAACCATATGTAATTATGTGTGTTTTACTTCCCAAAGTGAACCAGCCAACATGAAAGAGGCACTCACTGCTGAAAATTGGATAGTTGTCATGCAAGATGAACTGAATCAATTTGTCAGGAATGATGTGTGGTATTTGGTTCCAAGACCAACTAATAAACATATAATTGGGACCAAGTGGATTTTCAAAAATAAATTTGATGAGTTAGGGAATAGAATAAGAAACAAGGCTAAATTGGTCGTGCAAGGGTACACTCAGATAGAAGGAGTCGATTATGATGAAACCTTTACCCCTGTAGATCGTCTTGAATCCATCAGATTATTCATATCCATTGCATGTTTCAAAAAGTTTAAAATCTATCAAATGGATATTAAAATTGCATTTCTAAATAGTGATTTACATGAAGAGGTTTATGTTGAACAACCTAAGGGTTTTGAGGACCCTAAACACACTAATCATGTGTATCACCTTAAAAAGGCACTTTATGGTTTGAAACAAGCTCCCAGGGCATGGTATAAGAATTTGACTAAGTTCTTGCTAAGTCATAATTTTGTTATGGGGAGTGTCGATAAAACTCTTTTTGTTAAAAAATACAATAAACACATACTAATAGTACAGATTGAAAAGGCCAAGCTATATGTCCTAGAGGGGGGGGGGGGTGAATAGGACTATGCCAAATTAAAATAAAATCAGTTGAATAAAATTAATCAATAGCCTTACAATTATAAATCAATTCAGAATGCTAAAATCAAATCACCTTAATAAATAAGTATTGAGAGAATGATACAAATTCAGTTCTAAGGACAACCTTACACCATAATAAACAAGGGCTTATGGTAGGACAACCTTATTTCTAGAACATGTTTTGAATCAAGAACTCAATTTTAATAGAAATAAATGAATAGCAGAGAATTGAAATTAAGTGCAGAAATATAGATCTAATTTATTACAACAATCCCCACACTTGCTTGAAATGTAAATTGTTACAACATTCACATCCACATGTACATTCCACACAATTGAATGATAAAAGATATGGAAATTAAGTAAGCATTCAATCCACAAGACAAAGAGTTATAGTGGTTCGCCTGTGTGTACACCAACTGTTCTTCAATAGCCACACAGAATGCTACTCCACTCTTAATATCCTCACACAGGGGATATTAGCGTTCACTATCAAATAGGTTTTCACAGGTTCACCCAAAAACCTTTACAATTGTGTCTTTTTAACTTGGGGTTACACAATTCAAAAACCCACACTTCTGAGTTTTCTGGCTCTCCTCAAATAACCACACAAATTGAGATTTTTCTGGCGAATCCCAAACAAAAACTAAAATGGAATGAAATTTACAGAATTGTAAAATACCTGGATTTCTCCTCTTATAGCTGCCCGGAAGAACTAATTGGAGTAGACGTTCGAATATACAAGTTTAATGTCCACTACTCACTATAATATGGTTCTAAGTTCTAATTGATTTTAGATTTAAACCAGTTGGGTGTAGCTATATTTGATTTTGATTCCAAGAAGAAGGAATAAGTCAATTCCTCTTTTCAAATCAGATTGGAATACAGAAACAAAATCAAATTAAATAAGCTATCAAAAAGAGAAAGAAATTATGCACAAAATAGCTTAAAAATAAACACAAACTTATCTCAGAGTGGAGCCTTGAATTCACTTAATTTTTCAATGAAAAACTCTGAAATTCGTGTGTTATTTATAGCAGAAGAAGTTTGTCTTCGACTGGTCCTAGGGTCACCACGACTGGTCTTGGAATAAACTGATTTTTTGAATTTTTGAGCGCGATCGCATCAAACCGTTGTACGACCGGTCGTAGGTAGTCCACGACCGGTCGAGACTCCTCTACGACCAGTCGTGTGACACTCAATTTAGTCGCTGGGGTTTGAGTCGTAGCTTTACGACTGGTCGAAGGTCAAGTCGAGACCATCCCACGAATGGTCGAGCAGACTCCAAGACTGGTCGTAGCCGAACCAGAAAATCTGATAAATTGCAACAATTCTAGGACTGGTCTTGGAACTTCTTAAACTGGTCGAGACAGTACTAGGACTGGTCGAACAGAGTCTAGGACTAGTCTTAGAGTAAACCAAAATCATGTAATAATATTCATTTGGATTATGTATCCAAAGTGACCTACCCTAAGGTCAATCTAATGGTCTATCAAACCTGGAACATGAAGTATGGTCATTGAACACTTCATTTGCTTAGACTTTGATCTTTACTAAGCTTGATTTCTTCTCGATGTAGCTTGACTACTTCAGAAGCTTCAATGTAACTTTAAGTTGTACTTGAGTCCCGCATTTAGATTTGAATCTTGAACTTCGACTTGCACTTGAACTTGAGTCTTGACCTTGAGTTCTCTCTTAATATTGTAGCTTGAACTATCATAAAGCTTGAAGAATTCTTTGAGCTAGACTTCAAGTGTTGACAAGGTGTCTCGAACAAATTTATCAAGATATAAACAGACGACATACGGTGAAGTTTTGACACACAAAATTTGACAATCAAAGAGGAATCAAATCATAGCACTTACAATCTCCCCCTTTGTCAAATTTGTGACAAAACACTTCTCATACTTCAATAAGATAAGTATCACATTATATAATAACAAATCATGCACCAGTTGTCATAAAACAAGCAGCTGAGACAACTCAACTCCCCCTGACAACGTAACTCCCCCTGAGTTAATACACCTCAACTCCCTCTGAGTAGTTATACATCATATCAATCATACCTCATAAATAGAATGCACACATTCTCCCCCTTTTTGTCAAAACATAACAAAGGAAGAAACAAAGATAGGACATGAAAGACAGAAATAGAGATAGCAACTCAGAAAGATAGAATGATAAAAAGTGCAGAGTGAAGAACAAAACAAGAGAAGTATGCAAGGTGAGTCAGAGTACATATTAAGAGAATTAACAAGTGATGTTTTAAGACAGTAATCCACACAACCAAAGAAAGAAACTTAGTAAACTTGTTACAGACCAAACATTCTCAATCGGAACTAGAAGATGGAGCAGGAATGTTAGGATCACTTTGGTGAAGGCTCTTCTGTAAGCGCCTAAAATATTTGCGCATATTTTTAAACTATTGATTGTGGCCAACATTCATCTGTTCTACTTTTTCCTCTAATGCACTAAGACGTGCATTGAAATCAGATGGTTCAAAGTCTGGATCATTACCAGAATCAGAATCAATTTCATTAAAAATATCATCCATGTCAATATCATCGGCTGACAACTCATAACCTTCGACACCCATCTCAACTTCAGCAGCAGCAGCACCCGCATCAACATCGACTTGACCAGGAGCCAACTCCAACTTCATCTTATGCAGGTTGGAATTGTTAAATATGAGGTGTTGGATTGGAGCCTCACCGACGGGCATAGCGATTAACATGTGAGTGGCTAATACATTTAACAGATATCCAAATGGAATATCACCATGACCAGGATGACTACGAATTTGTATGATAGAGGAACAAATCAAGGAGGGAAAACAGATATTAGCACCAGTAATGATCGAGTACAAAATACGAACCATAAACAGAGTCAACTCAGTCTTGTTTCCAGAGCGGGGATACAGATTAGAAGTGAAGATACGATGCAAAACTCTATATTTGGGTAACAAGTATCTGGTTTTAAGGGCATTTCCATTTGCAGTCCATGGTGCATTCATATTACACAATGCTCTAGTAAAAATACGTTTTTTCAATTCTGACACTCTCTCAGCAAGTGCACTAAGATGAACACCATCATCATTTACTTAAATATCCATAAGGCCGGAAATTAAGTGTCGATCAACATGAAACGGCCCTTCTCTAGTATCAATAGTAAAAGCTAGTTCCTCAGCAGAGAAGTCAGATATGCATGCAGCCATAACCTGTGCTATGGACTGATATGCCGGTCCACCCCTGCGTAAAATGTTTTCCCACCCTACAGATTGAAGGAGAGGGAGGAGACCGTAAGGAGCAATATGATTTAAACTAACAGCTTTCTCAACAATAATATTGCGCATACGCAGGTCACGTACATGCGGAGGATCATCTTCAGGATCCCTAAGATGACGTCTAGTGATTGCATTTGAACGAGAAGAAGATGCACCTCTATGAATTTTCTTTTTACCTCTAGATTCCATATTCTTGAAGAAATGAAAGAAATTCAAGAAAATAGAGATGGGTTCCTCTAGATTCAACAAAAAGGAAGAAGAACCCAAAAAGTTGAAGATTTATATGAAATAGACAACAATGATCAAGAAAATTAAAAGTTAAGATTAAGATTCTCCAAGAAAACAAGAAAAATCACTCTAACCTGGAGGTATCGAACACAAGGGTTCGACTAGTCGAAGCTCGGCTCGTTGGTGAGGAGGGTTAGAAATGAAGAAGAAACAAGTTTTCCCCAAATTAAAAAATCATCGCGCGCACGACCGGTCTTTGGACATACTCGACCGGTCGTATCAAGACTGGTCGAGCACGTTCTCGACCGGTCTTAGACCAGAAAAAAAATATGCATTTTTCATAAAATTTTGAAATTTAAATTAATAACATATTAACATGATATACAATATGATACAAAAATGCATGATCAATCATTTAAATTTGCACATACTAAGATCAAATTTTAATTTGTTAAACCTGCTTTTGTCGAGCGGTTTAGTGAAAATGTCAGCAAGCTGAGTTTCGGTAGGAATATATTCTAAAGATATTATTTTTTCTTCCACTAATTCATGAATATAATGAAATCGAATGTCAATGTGCTTAGTACGTGAATGCTGGATTGGGTTTTTTGAAATGTTTATCGCACTGGAATTATCACAGTATAAAACCATAGAGTCTTGTGCGATTCCATAATCACTCAGCATATGTTTCATCCAAACCAACTGAGTACATACATTTCCTGCTGCAATATATTCAGCCTCAGCAGTTGAGAGTGATATGGAACTTTATTTCTTGCTAAACCAAGAAACCAGACAGTTTTCAATGTAAAAACAACCACCGCTAGTTGATTTTCTATCATCTATATTTCCTGCCCAATCAGCATCTGAATACCCAGCCAATTGAACACTAGAATCATAAGGATACTAAAGACCCAGATTAACTGAACTTGTGACATATCGAATAATTCGTTTAACAGCAATTAAGTGAGATTCTTTAGGATTAGACTGATATCTAGCACAAATTTCAACACTTAAAGCAATATCAGGTCTACTTGCAGTTAGGTAAAGTAGGCTACCTATCATACTACGATACAATTTAGGATCTACATCTTTACCTTAGAGTCTTTTGAGAGTCTTAGAGTTGTACTCATAGGAGTATCAAAGTTCTTACCATTTTCAAATCCGAATCTCTTAATCAAGTTTAACGCATACTTAGTTTGTGAAATAAAAATTCCATCAGATTGCTGTTTTACTTGCAACCCTAGGAAATAATTTAATTCACCAACCATACTCATTTCGAATTCAGATTTCATTAGATCTGCAAACTCAATAGTCATGTTAGTACAAGTTGATCCATAAATTATATCATCAACATAGATTTGAACCATTAAGATATCATCGTTATGTTTCTTAATAAAGAGCGTCTTATCGACACTACCCATCTGAAACTTGTGACTTAGTAAGAACTTAGTCAATTTTTCATACCATGCTCTAGGAGCTTGTTTCAGACCATAGAGAGCCTTTTTAAGGCGGTATACATGATTGGTAAGCTTAGGGTCTTCAAACCCAGTCGGTTGTTCAACATATACCTCTTCATGTAAGTCGCCATTCAAGAAGGCGCTCTTTACATCCATTTGAAAAATTCTAAACTTTCTAAAACATGCAATAGATATGAAAAGTCTGATCGATTCAAGGCGAGCAACTGGGGCAAAAGTTTTATCATAATCAATCCCTTCAATTTGCGTGTACCCTTGCATAACCAGTCTTGCTTGTTTCGAATGATATTTTCCAATTCATCAGACTTATTTTTGAAAATCCATTTTGTTCCAATAAATGTTTATCTTTAGGTCTAGGAACAAGGTGTCAGACATCATTTCTGACAAACCAATTAAGTTCTTCCTGCATAGCAATTGTCCAATTTTCATCAGAAAGTGCTTCTTTCACGTTAACCAGTTCTATCTGGGATGTAAAGCGTACGTAGTTACATATGTCCTCTAATTGTCTACGAGCGCGCACACCAGTGAGAGGGTTTCCAAGTATTTGATCAGTTGGATGATCTTTAACAGTTCTTAATTCAGAATTAGTTTTACTTGATGAAGTATCTGGTTTTTCATATATAAGAGCTTCATCATTATCTGGGGCAGGTGTATTCAAGTGATCATCAATTACTACATTTATTGACTCTTGAATCACACCGGTCCTGTTATTCAGAACACGATATGCACGACTGTTTAAAGATTATCCTAAAAAGATCCCTTCATCACTTTTAGTGTCGAACTTTTCCAGATTTTCATGGTCACGTAAAATATAGCACTTGCTGCCAAAAATTCAAAAATATTTGATAGTAGGCTTTTTCTCAAACCACATTTCATAAGCCGTTTTATTATTAGATTTGCAGATATAAGCACAGTTGATAATGTAGCAGGCGGTATTTACTGCTTCAGCCCATAAATTTCTAGAGAGCTTCATGCTATTTAACATAACATTTCTCATTTCTTGAAGCACTCTATTTTTTATTTCCACAATACCATTTTATTGTGGAGTTTTGGGTGCAGAGAATTCATGTGATATTCCTTGATCACTACGGAGTTTCTCAAAACCGCTATTTTCAAACTCGGATCCATGATCACTACGGATCTTACTAACTTGAGAACATTTTTCAGTTTAGATCCATTTTATAATCTTTTTCACTTCATCAAGGGTTTCTGATTTGTCCCTCAAGAATGAAACCCAAGTGTATCTTGTATAGTCATCTACGATAACCAAGTTGTATTTTTTGCCACTTCGACTTTCCGTTCTCGTTGGTCCTATAAGATCCATGTGGAGAAGCTCGAGTGGTCTTGTGGTGGTATTGGAGTTCACCTTTTTGTGAGAGCTCCTAGTTTGTTTACCATACTGGCATTCACCATAAATCTTGTCTACTTTTTGCACTTTAGGTAGACCTCTAATTAGTTCACCTTTGCTCAATTTGTACAAATTTCGGTAGTGTACATGTCCAAGGCGTTTATGCCATAATTCTGTCTCATCAGTATGGACCATGTAACATGTTTGATTAAATGAGCTTCCATTGCATACTATATAGCAGTTTTCAGAAGTTCTGCGACCAGTTAATATTACAGAACCCTTTTTATCTATAATCTCACAACCTTGATTAGAAAATTTAACACTATGGTTGTTGTCACATATTTGAGATATGCTTAACAGGTTGTGTTTTAATCCCTCGACATATAAAACATTCTTAAATAAGGGAAGATTATAAAGTTGAACCGTACCTTGGCCAATAATCTTGCAGTTGCTACCATCACCAAATGTGACTGATCCATCAGTCATATCTTTTAGATCGGTGAATAAAGCCTTGTCACCTGTCATGTGTCTGGAACATCCACTGTCAAGGTACCATTTTGAATGGTTTGTTGCTTTGAACGCAGTGTGGGCAACCAAGCAGACAACTTTAGGAACCAATTTCAAAACTGTTTTGGGTTTAGGAACATGGTTGGTCTTCTTTTGTCTGATGTTGTAAGAAAGACCTACTGAGTTAGATTTTAAGAGCTCCTTAAGTAAATCAATTATTTTTTCAACAAGAGGATTTCTGTTCTGATTTTTAAAATTCATATAACTGCTTTTAGGTTTATGAAAAGTTTTTGTATTTTTAGAAAAAACTTGACTAGTACCTTTTCCTTTTGAGTTAGAAGTTTCTCCTTTCACAAAGTGGGGAGAAGTATACTTCTGTTGAGGAGATGTATTTTTCTCATAACCCAACCCGGATCTATCACCACATTTTCTTGATCCGGATAATAATTTTTCTAACTTTGCATCACCCTGGGCATATCTCCATGTATCCTTCAAACTCAGAAGAGAAGATACTTCATTTTAAGTTTCTCATTTTCAGATTTCAAATTATCAATAAAGGAGGTTTTGAATTCCAAATCACATTTTGATTTTTCAAAACAATCTGAAATATGCGATTTTTCTAAAACAAGAGTTTCAAAACATTCTTCGAGTTTAGAAAACTTTTCTTTTTGAAGCTTAAGTTTGACTGCAATTTTACAACTTTCCTTATATAAGGCATTATAAGCATCTTGAAGATCTTCTTTATTTTCATAATCACTATTTAAATTTTCTTCACTTGTTGAATCATCGTGATCTGAAAAAGTAAACTTCGCTAAAGTCATAAGGGCTTTAACTTCACTGCCCGACTCGGTTTCAGAATTTTCTGATTCAGAAGATGCTTCAAAATCAGACGATTCATCCCAAGTAGCCAACATACCCTTCCTTCTGGGTCTGTCCTTTTTAGGACATTTGTTTGCTAAATGCCCATACTCTTGGCAGTTGTAACACTGACTATCTTTTAAAGACTTCCAAGTTTTGGACTTAGGTTTAGATCATTTCTTTTCATTTCCCTTTTGAAAGTCGACCCGCTTCTTGCTTTTGAAAATTTTGTAAAACTTTTTCGCCAAAAGAGCCATATCATCTTCAGAATTTTCTAAATCTGAGTTTTCTTGAGAAATACCTTAAGAAGATTTTAAAGCTATAGATTTACCTTTAGGAGCTTTAAAATTTAATTCATAGGTTTGTAAAGAACCAACTAGTTCTTCTACCCTCATATTATCCGTATCACGAAGTTCCTGGATCACGGTTACTTTAGAATTGAACCATTCAGGAAGTGAGCGTAGTATCTTTGCACACACTTTACTTTCTAGAATTTTATCGCCAAGACCCCACATAGAGTTTACAATGTCATTTAGTCTAGTGTAAAAGTCTATAAACATTTCATTTTCCTCCATATGAATTTCTTCAAATTTGGTTGTGAGGAGTTGGACTTTAGACTTTTTGACAATTGATGTACCCTCATGTGTCATTTCTAGTATATCCCAGGCCTGCTTTGCAGTATCACAGGATATAATTCATTTGAACTCATCCGATGATAGTGCGTAAGTGATTACATTTAGTGCTTTAGCATTGGCACTATACTTACTTTTCTGAAGGGTGGTCCATAAATAATAAGCAGGTACAGACACAGTTTTTGAACAGTCAGATTCAGTTACTTCAATGGTAGGAGAGTTCCATTCGGTCACTGTGGCTTGCCACACACTCTCATCCATTGATTTGAGGAAGATCCTCATTCTAGCTTTCCAATAGGCATAGTTGGAGCCATCAAAGGGTGGAGGCCTAGTGACTGATAGGCTATCAAAATTTGACATCTTATTAATATAGCTTAGATCGTTAGCTCAGAAAATAAATCCAAAAAAAAAATAATAATAAGAACGAGCTATTAGGCTCTGATACCACTTGAAAAGGCCAAGCTATATGTCCTAGAGGGAGGGTGAATAGAACTATGCCAAATTAAAATAAAATCAGCTGAATAAAATTAATCAACAGCCTTACAATTATAAATCAATTCACAATGCTAAAATCAAATCACCTTAATAAATAAGTATTGAGAGATTGATACAAATTCAGTTCTAAGGACAACCTTACACCATAATAAACAAGGGCTTAGGTAGGACAACCTTATTTCTAGAACATCTTTTGAATCAATAACTCAATTTTAATAGAAATAAATGAATAGCAGAGAATTGAAATTAAGTGCAGAAATATAGATCTAATTTATTACAACAATCCCCACACTTGCTTGAAATGTAAATTGTTACAACATTCACATCCACATGTACATTCCACACAATTGAATGATAAAAGATATGAAAATTAAGTAAGCATTCAATCCACAAGACAAAGAGTTATAGTGGTTCGCCTGTGTGTACACCAACTGTTCTTCAACAGCCACACAGAATGCTACTCCACTCCAATATCCTCACACAGGGGATATTAGCGTTCACTATCAAATAGGTTTTCACAGGTTCACCCAAAAACCTTTACAATTGTGTCTTTTTAACTTGGGCTTATACAATTCAAAAACCCACACTTCTGAGTTTTCTGGCTCTCCTCAGATAACCACACAAATTGAGATTTTTCTAGCGAATCCCAAACAAAAACTAAAATGGAATGAAATTTACAGAATTGTAAAATACCTGGATTTCTCCTCTTGTAGCTGCCCGAAAGAACTAATTGGAGTAGACGTTCGAATATAGAAGTTTAATGTCCACTACTCACTTTAATATGGTTCTAAGTTCTAATTGATTTTAGATTTAAACCAGTTGGGCGTAGCTATATTTGATTTTGATTCCAAGAAGAAGGAATAAGTCAATTCCTCTTTTCAAATCAGATTAGAATACAGAAACAAAATCAAATTAAATAAGCTATCAAAAAGAGAAAGAAATTATGCACAAAATAGCTTTAAAATAAACACAAACTTATCTCAGAGTAGAGTCTTGAATTCACTTAATTTTTCAATGAAAAACTTTGAAATTCATGTGCTATTTATAGCAGAAGAAGTTTGTCTTCGACTGGTCCTAGGGTCACCACGACTGGTCTTGGAATATACTGATTTTTTAATTTTTTAGCGCGATCGCATCAGACCGTTGTACGACCGGTCGTATTTAGTCCACGCCTGGTCGAAGGCAGTCCATGACCTGTCGAGACTCCTTTACGACTGGTCGTGCGACACTTGATTTAGTCGCTAGAGTTTGAGTCGTAGCTCTATGACTGGTCGAAGGTCGAGTCGAGACCATCCCACGACCGGTCGAGCAGACTCCAGGACTGGTCGTAGCCGAACCAAAAAATCTGATAAATTGCAACAATTCTAGAACTGGTCTTGAAACTTCTTAGACTGGTTGAGACAGTGCTAAGACTGGTTGAACAGAGTCTAGGACTGGTCTTAGAGTAGACTAAAATCATGTAATAATATTCATTTGGATTATGTATTCAAAGTGACCTACCCTAAGGTCAATCTAATGGTCTATCAAACCTGAAACATGAAGTATGGTCATTGAACACTTCATTTGCTTAGATTTTGATCTTTACTAAGCTTGATTTCTTCTCGATGTAGCTTGACTACTTCATAAGCTTCAATGTAACTTTAAGTTGTACTTGAGTCCCGCATTTAGATTTGAATCTTGAACTTCAACTTGCACTTGAACTTGAGTCTTGACCTTGAGTTCTCTCTTAATATTGTAGCTTGAACTATCATGAAGCTTGAAGAATTCTTTGAGCTGGACTTCAAGTGTTGATGAGGTGTCTCGAACAAATTTATTAAGATATAAACAGACGACATACGGAGAAGTTTTGACACACAAAATTTGATAATCAAAGAGGAATCAAATCATAGCACTTACACAGATCTCCGTTGATGATATTATCTATAGTTCTACTTACTCTAACCTGTCCATTGAGTTTACAGAGTTGATGAAATCCAAGTTCAAAATGAGTATGGTGGGAGAATTGAACTACTTTCTTGGTTTACAAGTTAAACAATTAGAAGATAGTATCTTCATTTCTCAAACCAAGTATGCTTTAAATCTAGTTAAGAAATTTGGATTTGAGAGTGGTAAAAAATTCGATACTCCTATGAGTACGACTCTTAAGCTTTCTAAGGATGCAACAGGTAAAAGTGTAGATCCACGGTTATATCGTAGTATGATTGGTAGTTTGTTATACTTAACTGCGAGCCAACATAATATAAAATTCAGTGTAGGTATCTGTGCTAGATATCAATTAGATCCTAACCTTTAGAACGTACCAACTTTTAATCGAGAGTGATTAATAGGCTTTCCAAAATAAATGGACGGTGTGGATTACGTTAACGATCGCTGGAACCTCACTTTTTAACCATGCTCGTACACGGATCTGTGTACTCTCGCAGTGCATGGGACCGTTTAATCGGTAAAAGGTCTGACCCGATAGAAATTTGAGAAATCAGGGATTTCTCCATTTCTCCCACCTTTCTCGAATTCAAACGAACTATGACCGTTCGTTGATGAAAATCGACTCCCCATCAAGTGCCAACTCTAGATCCAAACTGTCAATCCGGTACAACAGGCTCCACCGACCAGGGTTACGGTGAGAAATATAGCCGCCGAGCATGCTGGTGACCGTAATCATCGATAAACACAACATTGCGCCACGTAGCTCCTAACGAAAGAGAGAAATACACATCATTTGCTACGCTGGTAAATCCAGCCATTCAGAATCGTCGGAAATACTCCACACAGACAATGGAGTCCTCGTCATGCCTACAATTTCCGAAAATGCCTCCCTATTCGAGAAAAGGCAGAGGGAATAAAATTCCATTTTTAGCAACGTTAAATCTCAGCCCTTCCCTTCCGTCTGGAAGCTTCCTTAAGCCATCCAAGACATAGGATTTAGGATGACTCGAAAATCTCGTAGCAAATCGAGTTTTAGCAAGAACTTCGCTACAGCGCGAGTCATTTCCGTTTCACAAGGTTGTACGTTTAGCGGTCCTTGTCTCTCTGAAGAATGGGACCTGCGAGCATCCTGAGGAATGTCTGGACTGTCTAAACACATTGGATCTTCATATTAGCCGACCAATTCGAAAACACCATGAGCGACTGATCATCTTCTCCAAATCAGTTGTGGAACCCACCTCCCGTAGTAACAATCCTTTCACCAATCCTATCCGTTTATCGTATGGCCCACGCCACCTAAATATCACCAGGAACAATCGCACAGACCCATGCAAGTGTAGGGCCAGACTTAAAAGCCCTAAATAAGGATTCTAGACTCTTCTCTCTCTAATAACCCAACTAATCCAGTGATTAGTGCGGAAGCTACTAAAAATAGATCAATGGCTATAAATAGCCGGATTTTTAGGGCGAAGTTCGAGGTAAAGTAAGGAAAGGAAGAGAGAAAGAGATAAGGAGAGAGAGAGAGAGAGAGAGAGAGAGAACGCCGCTGGAGTAAGTCGTGTGCAACTGTCGTAACTCATCGGGCGAGTCAGTAATGGGTCTGACTTGTTCCCTTACTGTGAGAGAGAAGGAGAGAGAGTGAGGAAGCTCCTTATATCTCACCGGCCAACTCCATCCGAGATTCCCATCTCAGCTAGTTGCAGAACCGCTGACTCAGCGACGACTCGGCCCTCCAGAAAAATTAACCAGACCCGCTGATCAGTCATCTCCAGCAACTTATATCTGGCATGAATAGGAAAGGTCCAACCCACCAGAAGACATCCCCGATCAACATGCTCCGGCAGGTAATTGATTACTGCCCAAAACTGAGTTTTAACTCTGAATGGTTAGCGAGTCATTTGCTCATGAACTTAGCCAAACTCAGTTTTGCAAGATGTAGTTCTGAGTTAGCAAGATCGATTTGAATCTACTCTACCCTACCGATTGTAGTAGACGCTACTCAGGTATGAGGCTTAACTTGACTGTCTACGTTAGAAACTATCTCAACTCAGTGGCGAGTTGACTCACCAGTTCCCTAATCAGGTCGAGATCTAACCTAACCTTAGCTGAGTTCTCTATCAGGTGAGCTGATGTGCTGCTGCAGATCCAAGGATCCATGATCGGTTACTTCACCGGGTAGCTTCTCCCAAAACTCGCAACTTAACTAGTTGGTGAAAGTGCCCTGGTTTGTCAATTAGCGTTAGTGTTGAGTCAGTCAGACTACAGAGCCTCATAGGAAGATAAATTAAAGCGTCTGCCTCAACCGGATGTGTGCAAGCTCACCACAGGTAAATCTAGCCTCACATCTCATGTCCCAAAACACCAGGTATATAAAATCCGTAAAACAAACTAGAACATCATAGGGTTTTTAAGTTAAGAAAACTTTTTCAAAATAGGAAAATTCTCTAAGTTTTCTTGCTTTGTCGATTTTATCGATACACATCTCCATATGATCGACCTACACTGTCAATGTCCTCGATACCTAAACGATATCATCGAAATGAGGACAAAAGTGTCCAGCTACCACATATATATCTGGACAGATTTATCGATGTATCGATACACCTATCGATATCATGAATATTCAAATCTCGAGTCCATCGAAAGTGACTCGATAATATTGACAGGCAGATCTCCGTTGCCCCTATTTTTTCTTAAGAATATCATATATGCATCAATAAATCAAAGCCTCCTCGATACCATTGAAGTTCAAATCTCGATGATATCGGAAGGCTCTCGATCATATTGATCTTGGGCGCCAAGTTCTTCCAGTAAAATATTTCAGGGTGATTTATATATGATCGGGGGTCTTTCGATTGAATCGATATTCAAATGTTGATAATAACGATACGGTCTCGATTGCATCGAACAGGGACATAAACTGTCCAGCAAGCTTAAAGAAAATTCCGTTGGATTTATCGATGCATCAACACGGGTATCGATATCATCGACATTCAAATTCCGATGATCTCGATGGTCCCTTGATCATTCTTGTAAACTTGAAATATTTCATGTCAAGTCTCTCTCATTATTCAAATGTCGATGAATCAACATTAGTATCGATTGAATAGGAGTTCGAAATCTGATGACATCAACACCTGTTTCGATTCCATCGACCAGCTGGCAAAAGGTTTTAAAAGCATATGACATTGAGTTTGTGCCATCGAGCGGCCAGACGATGCAATCGAGAGTATACACTCGATGATATCGAACCCGCTCGATGATATCGAATTCTGTCATAAATGTGACCGTTTTATATCCATTTAAACTTTTTGCCTATATATAGAGGGCTTATCTATTATTGCTGGGAGAGAGAAAGAAGAGAGTTGTAACGCCCTGGAAATCAAGGGTCAAGCATAAACTCAACTACCGAGTTCCAACGCATCACTTATGCAACAAAATGAATGATGATACAAGAGTGCTTTTGTGTGTTTTACCTTAGATCATATACCTAAAGCCCTTTCTCTCAAGGAAGTTCATCCTCCAATCCACCCTCATCATTGATATTCAATAGAGTGGATTGGGGAATGAACTTTCACATTCAAGGATCCTCCAGCTACTACCTTAATGGCAAATCATTAAGCTGGGATGCCTTGAATGCATAATCGGAATCACTCTATCTTCCTTATAGGAAAACCTTTTATAGAGTAGGATTTCGTCTTAACCTTGACCCAACCCGAAGCCTCGTATTGGTACATCATTTATGTTGCGGATCAAGGAAACCGAAGATTCTTCATCAATAAGGAGGAGATCTTTGTCAATGTGCTGAATGGGACTCATCCACTTATTTATTAGAGTCCAGAGGACACTTGTGATCATTCCTTTTTAGGATTGGGTCTTAGGTATTTCTCACCCTTGCAAGCCCTCGTAGGAGGCCTCCGGTGGGAATGTATGTGGTGGGTACGTTGTGTGGAGTCTTGCTCTGTGAAGAGCATAAACATCAGGTTGAAGGTGAACCTTTCTAAAACCTTAAGTTCGAGGTGATCCGAGTGAAACCTCCGTTAGGGTCTTATGGAAGATCCTTGGCCAGTGTGCCTAAAAGTGGGTGCGTTATGTTGACCCTTGCTCGTGAGAGCATAAACAGTCAGCCTCAGTATAGGTTGTAAAGGTTGAAGGTGAACCTGATTTAAAACCTTAGGTTTAAGGTGAACCGCTGTGAAACCTCCTTAGTGAAATTCGGTACACTCAAGGGTTGAGTGCGATTATCGGGAGTGGAGTAGACAAGTAGTCGAACCACTGTAAAAATGACTGTGTTTGAGATTGCTATTCTTCCATTTGTGTGATTTACTTTAATATTTTCATATCTGAATATCTCAGATCACACCTCACACACATACACAGTCATATACACCATAAACTAGTTTGCGTATTGTTCACTTCTTAAATAGTTTGTGATTGGATCCTCTATTGGGCTTAGAAGCCAGTAGAGTTACTTTTGAGTTATCCTAATATGTGCTTGTTGTTAGGATTAGTGTAATAGGATTTTAACTAAACTATAAAAACTTTAAAAAGTCCTATTCACCCCCCTCTAGGACATATTGGCATATTCCTACTCCAACTAAAGAGGTCTCCACGGCTATTTCAGTTGGTTGGGTAGAAATCCTAACCGAGTCGCGTCCTCGAGATCAACAACCAGACTCGCCGTGACTCGTGCCTCAATCTCCTCCCCACGATCAGTTGGAACTGGTCTCAGTTAGGTATTATCACTAAACCCCATTCATTTCGTGTAGCCTTTCACTCAATTCGTTGGTGCGTTGCCTCAGTAGACAATCAACTGAGTTAAACTCATTTTACCTCCAAGGTCCAATGTTTGGAACTACCTGAGAAGAGTTTCAAGAACACTACCAAAGTCATAGGCCGAATGAACCTAAGGAAGACCCTGGGTATTTCTCTCATCCACCCAGTCTTTTAACTAGATACCCACTGAGTCGACTCAGTTGTAACTCGTTGATTTGGGCAAGCAGGAAATATCCATTGCTGCCTACCTTGAATAACTCTCCTACCTCCACTCAAATTTGATTAAGTGATTGATAATACTTCTAAGAGGAATAATCCATGCATGTAATGAGAATAGGAACTAATTGACTATTGCTTTATTCTTAGGATTCATAAACCCTTAAGCGTATAATCAAACAAGGAAGACATTCATCTAAGGTGAAGACTCACCCTTTAATCTTCCCACTTAAATTCATTAATCTAATCATAGATGATGCCTTAATCTCTCACATTTAGTATCTCTTACGTTACTTGATTGAGTTACTTAACTTATTATGTGAACATGTGAATATGTGAATATGATAATATGTTGCGCACCTGATTCCTGTGTTAGATAATGAACATATCTCTTTAATTATAACAAGCATAAATGATTAATGATAACATGTCATCTTTAGTTGTACATTGTTAATTAACTATCTATTTATCGTTTGCGATTAAGTGATGTAATGAATGAAACCTGTCATGAGCTTACCATCTTGGGGTCCATATTTACCCTACATGGCTTGGATCGCATATTTGCCCTACGTGGCTTGGATCGTATATTTGCCCTCGTGGCTTTGATGGTATATTGGTGCCCTTTTGTGGTTTGTTGGTTACATTTGCATATCCTGCTGTTTCTTAGCCATCTTACGGTGTTCGGTCGTATTGTGATTTCTATGTGGAGCAAGAGTTCGCTTAGCGATTTCCTCGCCATCTTGGGGCATTTACATATGATATAATTTTCGGGTGGTTTAGAGTTTGTATGTTGCTTGTCTCTTCATCTTGAGTGTTCAGTCATACCATGATTTTTGAGTGGAGCGGGTGTTTGCTTAGCGATTTCCCAGCCATCTTGCGGTGTTCACGTACGATATGATTTCCAAGTGAAGTAGACATTTGTATGTTATTCTCTCTTCATCTTGCGGTGTTCAGTTATATTGTGATTTTCAGGTGCATTGGGTGTTCACTTGCGATTTCCTAGTTATCTTGCAGTGTTCACATACGATATGATTTTCGGGTGAAGTAGAGGTTTAAAGCTTAATTTTCTAGTCATTTTATGGAGTTTGTAAGATTGATTATTTGACTATCTGGACACGTCCCCTTGTGTTGCACTTTCTATTACATTTCCTTAATGTTAAAATTGTATTGACTAGCTTAGTTCTGAATATATGATCATGATTTTAAATTGTGTTATTTAATATGTCTCTTCTCATATATTATGATTTATGTTGGATTATGAATGATGAGTGTGCAATCTTAGAGGGTGCTCCCCACTGCAATAGTCATTGACGCTATCAAACCATATCAGTTGATGCAGGTGTAGAGCGAGACGATGTTGTTCACTAGGTTGCTAGAGCAGATCGGGTAGCTAAGGAGCTAGTCAGGGTCCCTACGGCCCATATTGAGCTCCGCCATTAACTGATAGCTTTCTGTTTCTATATAATGAACTTTGATATTTGGAATTGTATAAGTCCTGTATGGGCATTACATTTTTTTATGGTGTTTGAAATGTTTTCATACAATGCATGGTTTACTCTAGCTACGTTTGCTGCTAACTCTGATTAATGATAAGCTATTCAACTTTACACTGAATTTTAAAGGTTAACACTCGGGTATTTGGAAAATGAGTCATATACTCGGGTTTCAAAAACCGAGGCGTTACATCTGCCCAAGTATCCTGCTGGAGTTGGTGGAGAAGAACGAGCTCTAATTGTTGCAGCGAGGTCAGTGGGAGCTAGGCTGAGGTCTTTGTGGAGTCTGATCACACCCCAATTATTGCTTAAGTCAGGTCTTGATTCAACCCTAACAAGTATATCTTTTTAGGAGATTAGTTGGGAGCATTTTTTGATTTTATGTAGTTATTCATCATTATTTTCTATTGTGTAGAGGAGCCACAAGCGCAAATCTCCTTCTATAACTAAGGTGGCCCAAAAGAAGTAGAGGTCGACCTCTGAGAAGAAGGGGGCGGTTGATTCGTCGTCTTCCGTAACTCGAGAGGACGCGGATGATGTGCCGACCACCGCCCCTACCATCGACGTGGCTGAGGTGACTGCGGGACTAACTCTGGCTGGTGTTCGGGCTACTGGAGTCTGGAGGGTTGTGGAGACCGAGGCTAAGTTTCCCGTGTCTCAGGTGGAGGGCCCAGCTGGGGAGCCAATGTGGCGAGGGTCTCTCTGGTCGGTTCGCGCCACATTGAATTTACTAAGACGATGGAGTTGTCTCCAGATAAGGTAGCAGGACAGTTTGCGAAGGTCCTCCTGAGGGTGAGTTTTCTTTTGGTGTTTTCCCTTGGGCTGCTCAACTATCTTTACGTTTTCTGACGTGGTTTTGTTTCGTTTCACCCCATCCCTCCTGAACTCTCGCCGTGAGATCCTACACGCGAAGGCAGAGTATAAAGAGCCTGAAGCCGCGCTATTGCAAAAGGGGGTCAAAGCCTAGCAGCTTTGTTCTGAGAATGCCTCCCTGTGGCCCTAAGTGGAGGGCACAAGCGCGACCTTGAAAGCTCAAGTGGAGGTGGCACTCAATGAACTAGAGGGGTTAAAGAAGCTCCTTGTTGAAGCCCTGGAGAGAGGTGTTCGGTGGAAGTCCGACCTGGGAGAGCTGTTGCGCTCTCACGATATCAAGATGAGGGAGGCTCAGGAGGCCATCCAGGCAGCCCGAGTGAGTCTCGTGGAGGAGTTCAAGGCCTCCAAGGAGCTTGAGGAGGACAGGGACACCCTATACGGCCTTGGGTACGAAAAGTGCCTCGAGGATGTTAAAGGGGCATATTCGAAGCTCGAGTCTTGGCTTTTAAGGTCGAGCCTTCTAAAGACTTTGAGGTATCTCTCTCGCATCCACCTTCAACGTTGTAGTTATTTCCTCCCCCCCCCCCCCCCCCCCCCCCCCCCCCCCCCCCCCCGCTTTTTTTTGGTAATCTTTTCTTCATAGTGTACTCCCCACAGTGTTATCAATGAATGGAAACTTTTCTTGTCACAATGTTTGTTTGTGTTAATTTTCTAAGTAGGTTGGTCGGGTCAATCCTTTTTAGGCCGCTTTGATCAAGTGGTAACAACAGTTGGTGGTCTGACCTCTTTTTCAAGGGTTACACCATTAGTGAGGGCATCTCTTTCCTTGTATTAAGGGGAGCCCTCGGTAGATTTTCGTAGGTTGAATATTAATGGGTAGGAAAGTGATGTAAGATTCCCGACTTGGAATTTTTATTGTAGTTTCTCAAGAACCATGTAGATTTCAACACTGTAGATTTAATATAGTAGAAAAGTAGATTTCATGCTTAAGCCTGGTCGACTTCTATGCATGGTAGATCTTCAGGTGTTCGGCATTCCACGGATGTGGCAAGGGTCGTCCTTCCATGTCTTTGAGTCGATATGTTCCCGGTCGACTTGTGCCCGTCACCGTGTAAGGGCCCTCCTAGTTCGGTCACGGAGTTCCTGAGCAGAGCTCCTTGGTATTCTGGAAGGTTCTGTGGAGGACTAGGTCACTAGCCTGCAACCTCCTCGTCTTCACCCTAAAGTTGTAGAAATTGGAGACCTGTTATTGCCGAGCTACGACTTTGAGTTGGGCTTACTCCCTTCTTTCCTCGATCAGGTCCAGGTCTAGTGTCATCTGCTCCTCATTCTTATGTTCATCGTAGGAGTGGGTCCGAGCAGTCGGGAGTCCGATTTCAATTGAGACAACGGCCTCGACTCCGAAGGCTAGGGAGAAAGGGATTTCTCCTGTGGCCGTTCGGGCAGTGGTCCGGTATGCCCAGAGGACATATGGGAGCTCTTCTGCTCAGGCTCCCTTGGCTTTTTTGAGCTTGATTCAGAGATGATTCTTGATAATCTTATTGACTACTTCAACTTGTCCATTGGCCCGGGGATTCTGAGGTGATGACCAGACGTTCCGAATCTCAAGGTTCTCACACATGCCTCAGAATCGGTTGTTGTCAAAATATTTTCCATTGTCCGAGATGATCGTGTGGGGGACCCCATATCAGCATATGATGTCCTTCCAGACAAAGTTGGTAATCTTTTGCTTGGTAATCATGGCTAGGGGCTCAGCCTCGGCCCATTTGGTGAAGTAGTCGACAATGACGACCACGAACTTAGTTTGTCCCTTGTCGGTTGGCAAGGGGCCGATGATGTCAATTCCCCATTGTGCGAAGGGCCATGGTCCGGTCATGGGTGTCAACTATTCAAGTGGTTGACGGGGTACAGTTGCGAATTGTTGGCACTTGTCGCATCTTTGAGTATATTGTCTGGCATATGCCTGGATGGTTCGCCAAAAATATACCTGCCTGATGACTTTGTGAGCAAGAGCACTATTGTCGGAGTGGTTATCACAAATGCCTTCGTGAATCTCTCTCATGATGCATTCGGCTTCGTCAGGTCGGAGGCACCTAAGGTAAGGGAAGAAAAACCCTTTTTGTATAGAATGTCCCCGACCATAGTGTAGCGAGTTGTCCTAGATCGTAGTCTGTTCTCTTCCAGCCGATCTTCAGGTAGCTTTCCTTCCTTGAGGTAGTTGATTATCGGGTCCATCCAAGTTGGCCCCAAATCTATTGAGAAGATCGGGAGTGTTATGTCTGGATTGGGCTCGTTGATGCTTGGTTCAGCCAAGAACTCGATCAAGATTGGTTTTGGGATGTCGTCTTTAGCTGTTGTCGCAAGTTTTGTCAGCGTGTCTGCTTTATATTTCTCTGACCTTAGGATCAGGCGGATATGACATTTTAGGAATTTGCTAATCATCTCTCAGTCCTTCTATAAGTAGGCCTTCATTCTTTCCTCTTTGGCCTAGTATTAATTGGTTATCTGATTGACGATGAGCTGCAAGTCGCTATGAACCTCCAAGAGTTGGGCTCCCATGGTTGATGCCAATTTGAGCTCGGCCAACAATACTTCATATTCTGCTACATTGTTTGACATTTGGAATCTAAATCTCATAACATATTATGTGCAGGTCTGATCAAGAGCCTCAAGGACTATTCTGGCCCCGCTGCCTTTAAAGTTGGATGAACCGTCAACGTGCAGCATCCATGTCAGCAGGTCTGGATTATCCGTTTGATTTTCGGGCTGCTCAGTCTGGATGTCAGGACTAATGTTCGGATCGTTCTCGGAAACGAGCTCGGCGATGAAGTCGGCAACTGCTTGGCCTTTGATGGTTGTTCGGGGTCGAAAACGGATATCGAACTCGCTGAGAGTTCACAACCCCAAGTGTAGGGTCACAACGTAGTAATAACTCAATGAAACCAAGGTCGAATCCACAGCGACTAAACTTGTACGTATTCTGAAAATAACTAGAACTAGAACTTTTATATTAAAAAAAAATCTAAATTGAAATCTGGAATAGTTGAGAATAATTGTGAATGAATTATCAATAATCAAAAGGGAACTAGAGCGCCAAGGATCCACTTGTAGCTATTAGGATATTACCATAGTTGATTTAAGAAACACAACTGGAATTGAAGTCTTATCCTATCCAGTGGAAGATAAACTATTCAAGCACAATCTAAACTTTCATTGAAGTAGTTCACACATGAAGATCCATTGCATTTGATTGGAAGGGATTTCATCATCCTACCATGCCCAGGAGATAATGGTGAACAACAAAATTTACCAATCTCCACAACTCCAAATAGATTAAGAAGATATTAAAAGCCTCCAGAGAATCTACTGTAATCGAAGTCACAATAAATCATAGAAAACTGGAAATATTCCTCAAATCAAACTAGAACTCAATGATTGTTCAACATAAACAAGAATCAAAGCAGGATAATCATCCCAACATGCTACAAGCTTCACCTCTTAGCCCTAATTAAGAGATTAGCCAATCGACATGATTGAAACCAAAACTCTTAAAGAAAACATAAAAACTAACTAGAAGAAGAAGATTGGAGAAGAATAAAGGACTCCTTGAAGTTCTCCAACACCTTGCTCCACTCTTCCAACCCTAATTCTTGCCTAGAGCTCTTTAAAGAACCCATATTTATAGCCTTTGCTTGGACTGACCTTGAAACCTGCTGAAATTTACGCAGCAAAGTTACGGTTTGATCGGACCGAAGTCGAGTTCAAGTTGTAATCAGATTCTGTTTCAGCAATTGCCCGATTTCGGTCTGACCGATCTGGGTTCGATCGGAACGAACTTAAGTTTTGGTCGGACCAAATTATCCTTCGGTCAGATCGAATTAACTCTAAGATTTGTGGCGCATGTCAGATTGGCAAGTAAATCAGGAGTAGTCATAAGAAAGTGAACTCCTTAGCCACATCCAAATCTCTTGAACTAATCCATATGGATTTGGTGGGACCAACTAGAACGGAGAGTAGAGGTGGAAAGAAGTATTTTCTGGTTATTGTAAATGATTTTACCAGATATACTTGGGTAGCCTTCTTGAGAGAAAAATATAAAACTCTTGATGAAGTTAAGAGAATTCTAAAATGAATTCAGACGGAAAAAGAAGTACATGTGATCAAGATCAGAAGTGATCATGGTACTGAGTTTGAAAATAGTAGTTTTAAGAAGTACTTTATAGACCATGGTATATCACCTGAGTTCTCAACTCGTAAAACACCTCAATAGAATGGGGTTGTTGAAAGAAAGAACAGAGTGTTACAGGAAATGGCCAATGTAATGTTAAATAGCAAGAATTTACCGAAAAACTTATGGGTTGAAGCTATTAAGACTGTTTTCTATATTATAAATCATGTGTATGTTAGAAAAGAAAAAGATAAAACAGCTTATGAGCTATGGTTTAATAAGAAGCCAACTATTAAATACTTTCAAACTTTTGGAGGTAAATGTTACATTTTACGTGACTAGGAAAATTCAGGAAAATTCGAAGCAAAAACTGATGAGGGAATATTCTTAGGTTATGCTCTGAATAGTCGAGCATATCGTGTTCTTAATAAAAGAATAGGAGTGATTTAGGGATCTATTAATGTTATAATTGATGATCACCTGATCATACCCACACCAAATCAAGATGATGATGAAGTCAACATTATCGATAAACCTGACTCTTCATTTAAATCAGATAATTATGAATTAAGATCAGTCAAAGACGATCTGACTGATCAGATATTAGGTAACCCTCGTACTAGTGTTCTGACAAGAAAATAATTAGAAACCATTTGTACTTACGTCTGCTTCACTTCCTAAATTGAACTGGCAAATGTAAATGAAGTATTTGCCGATGAAAGTTGGATTTTGGCTATGCAAGAAGAGTTAAATTAATTCGTTAGAAATGATATTTAGTATTTGGTTCCCAGACCATCTGATAAACATATAATCGGAACCAAATGGATTTTTAAGAACAAATCTGATGAAATGGGAAATATCATTAGAAACGAGGCTCGACTAGTTGTACAAGGCTACACTCAGATAGAAGGACTTGACTACGATGAAACCTTTGCACCAGTTACACGCCTTGAATCCATTAGATTATTTATTTCAATTGCTTGCTATAAAAAATTCAAGATATATCAAATGGATGTTAAAAGCGCGTTTCTAAATGGTGTTTTACATGAATAGGCATATGTTGAACAACCTAAGAGTTTTGAGAACCCTAAACTCTAAGATCATGTATATCGTCTTAAAAAGACACTTTATGGATTAAAATAAGCTCCAAGGGCATTATACAAAAAGTTGACAAAATTTTTGCTAAGTCACAACTTTATTATAGGAAGCGTTGATAAAACTTTATTTGTCAATAGATATAATGAACATATATTGATTGTACAGATCTACGTTGATCATACAATTTACGGATCTACATGCTCTAACTTGTCTGTCGAGTTTGCAGAACTGATGAAATCTAAGTTTGAAATGAGTATGGTTGGAGTATTAAATTACTTTCTTGGATTACAAGTAAAATAATAGGAAGATGGAATATTCATCTCTCAAACCAAATATGCTTTGATTTTAGTAAAGAAATTTGGGTTTGAGAATGGAAAAAAATTTGATACTCTTATGAGTACAACTCTCAAACTTTCTAAGAATGAAACAAGTAAAAGTATAGACTCTCATTTATATCGAAGCATGATTGGTAGTCTTCTATACTTAACTACTAGTAGACCTGATATTGCTTTTAGCGTTGGAATATGTGCTAGATATCAGTCTGATCCTAAGGAATCTCATCTAATTGTTGTTAAACAGATAATTCGATATGTCATAAGTACAGCTAATTTCGATCTATGGTATCCACATGATACAAATGTACAACTTGCTAGATATACTGATGCTGACTGGGCAGAAACATCAACAATAGAAAATCTACCAATGGTGGATGTTTCTACGTAGGGAATTGTCTAGTTTCCTGGCTTAGTAAGAAACAAAATTTTGTATCCCTCTCAACTGTTGAAGCTAAATCTATTGCAGCTGGCAATGCTAGCACCTAGTTGATTTAGATGAAAAGGATGTTAGCTGATTATGGGATTGCGCAAGATACAATGATATTATATTGTGATAACTCAAGTGCTATTAATATTTCAAAAAATCCCATTCAACATTCTCGTACGAAACATATCGACATTCGATATCATTACATTCGAGAATTAGTTGAGGACAAAAGCATTTCATTAAAATACATTCAGATGGAAAAGCAGCTTGCGGACATTATGACCAAACCGCTTGACAGGAATAGATTTTCTAAATTAAAACATGATATTGGTCTGTACACTTTTGATTAAATCATGTTGTTTATGTATTTTTATTATTTGTATGTTTATAATTTTTTTTAAAAATGCATAACATATAAATTTCAAAATTTAAAAAAAAAAAAAAATTTGAAATTTTCTTGTTGCACGATTGGTTGATTACATCCTCGACCAGTCGAGCTTCGACGGGTCGAGGACCATACTCGAACGATTGAAGTGCGCGGGTGGGCTTCTTACAAGAGGGAAAAACCCCTTTTTCTTCCTCATTTCACTTTTCTTCCTCGACTAGCCTTTGGTCAACTCGCCGAACCCATCTCCATAGAGTCTTTGTAAGTGATTTATTTTTTATTTCTTCCTAGATTTGGGTTCCTTGTTGCTAGTTATTCTTCAATTTGTGATTGATTTGAGATTTACATCCTTTCTATAGAGGGTTTTTGTGCAAAAATCTGATTTAAGCCAAACCCATCTTTAATATCTTCTTTTGCAAACTCTACACGGAGCATTGGTCTAAGAGGAAGGCTACACACAAGGGACCTAACGGCTCCTCCTCCCGAACAACTCCAGTTAGGGTGAGAACCCTGAGAGCTCCCACAGAAGATTTGGAGCATGTAAGGGATCTCTGCACTAGAGATAATTATAGAAAGAACTATGAATATTGATCACATGGCTCCATTCAAACACACGCCTATTCTGTCTGTCATTGGTTGGGCAAATATTCTGGGTTGGGGTGGAATGGCATACCGCTCCATAGCTCAAGGAATGTATGCATCAATAGGAGAGTTGTCTCTTGAAAACCTTACATTCTCTATTAATTTTAGAGAAGGGACAGTTCCGGTTGATAAGCACCTAATCTCAGGATTGCTTGATGTGAATGTAAATGATAAAGGCATACCCATTGCCCCACTTGCTGATAAAATGTATGAATCTGAGCGTTGGGATATTACCCGTAAACTATGTTGGTTTAATGCTGAATGGAGTTTTGGTAATGCTCTTCGTGCCACCCAGATGATTCCAAGATTTAGGGTACTTCATCGTATTTTTACATTAAATGTGTATCCTCGTTTCGAGAATAAGTCTAAACTTACTCCCTTTATGACTCATGTCCTTCACGTTGTTGCTTCTGGTATACCTATCTGTCTTCCCTCATTAATTTGCTACTTGATTATCCAATTTCGTATTCATCCGAGTCATGGTTCCATACCATTTACATATCTCATGACAACTCTTGTTATCCATTGCAACGTTGTCATTCCATCAACTGAGGCACCTGAGACAGTCCTACCTTTTGACAATACGAATATTCACAAGATGAACCTGGCATACCTTTCTGGCCAGAGAGATGAGGATGAAGAAGAAGAGGCAGAAGCACCATTACCTGAGGACACATCTATAGATGATATTTTTGCAGAACTGGAATCAGATGATGAAGCTGATCCTGAGTATCAACCATCTCAAGTTGATGATCGGCTTAAGTCTTTAGAAGAAAATGTTGTTGAGTTGAAGGTATCACAAGACAATCTGGTTGAAAGTCATAAAACTTCCATGAAATATATGTGAAAATACTTTCATCGCATTACTAGAGAACTTCACTAGATCGACCCATCTATACCTCCTTCATCCTCTTCTGGATTTGATTAGGTTGATATCATTTTATTTATGCTTGGATTTTATAACTTTTTTTTGGATGATAACTCTCTCAAACTCCTATCTTATATCCTTGTTAACGACTTTATGTTAAATATTAATTACCATTCTCTATTCATTTTCCTCTTATTGGTCTACTATTTCTGCTGTAATTTATTGATTTTTCTTCCCTTTGTCATTTTGTAACAAAAAGGGGGGAGAGATTTCTAATTTGATGATAAGTAGATTCAATGAGTTATGCATTATATTGAATGTTGATATATTGATATATGGATGGTTGTTAGGAGTTTTGTATTGGAAATGTATTATTTGTCATAACACAGGATAATCTCATATTGAGGGGGAGTAAATTTTGCTGATTTAATATAGCTACATCTTCTACAAACATATAAATCAAGTTGACATTATGGATGTTGTTATGCTAAGTGTTTTGTCACAAATTTGACAAAGGGGAATATTGTAAGTGCTATAATGTATAAAGCATACTCTTGTTTGTCAAATTTTGATGAGACAAAACAACTTATGATTTGGTTCACACAATGTGAATCAAGATGGAAAGTTCACCTTCAAAAGATTCAAAATGGAAAGTTCACCTTCAAGAGAATCAAGAAGATGGAAAGTTCACCTTCAAGAGAATCAAGATGGATGAAGAAAGTTCAAGTTTTACTAAAGACTAGTAGAAGTTCAAACTCCTACTTCAAGCTCTATTAATGGTTCAAGAACAAGTTTTGATAAGTTCAAGCTACTTCAATGTTCATTCTTTTCAGGTATAATAGACCCTAGAAAGACCTTAGGCTTAAGTCCTTTCAAACCATAATCATATATGGCTTTTTATACTTTAGATAGGCTTAACTTCGACTAGTCCAGGCTTAGGTTTGACTAGACTAAGTTGTGGCTCAACCGGTCTAAAACTTTTTTGACCAATCTACGTTCAAAATGCAAAAAGCGGATTTTTCCGTTGCTTCCTTGACCAGTCGAGCAAACTGTTCGATCAGTCGAAGAGGGACTTTTGACCAGTCAAGGGTTGCTCGACTCAAAGTCCAGCAACTATATTTTGGCATCCTCGACCAGTCAAAGCCCATGCTCAACCAGTCAAGAAGGGCCCTTGACCAATCGAGCAAGGCCTTTGACCAGTTGAAGAACAGTTTTATCCGATCGCGCCCAAATTTTAAAATTTTGTTAGATCTTATACGAGTTGAAGGAGACCTTAGACGAGTCGAAGTAACAACATTTCTAACTATAAATAGAGGCCTTCTCTCATTCCAAATTAATTCATTCAAGCTAAGAAAAGCCTTCACCAAGAGAGAGAGAAGTCTCCACTATCTTCAAGCTATTTCATGGTATTTTAATATTTTGTTTAAATAGCTTTTTATTTTAATTCCTTGATCTCTTTTCATGAATCTTATTTTTTAAAGAGAGTAATTGCTCTTCTTTGAGATCTTGAGGAATTCAAACAAGTAGCCTCTGGTTTGAATTAATTTAAAATCAATCTAGAACCTAGAACCCTTATTTATGTGACTAGACATTGAACATTCTACTTCAAGTAAAGCGGTTCTACAAGCTACATCAAGAACGTCTTCAATGAGAAGATAAGTACATTTTTATTATTTATATTTTGGTTTCCTTGAGATAGCCAGAAAATCTCATGTGTTGGTTTTGACTGAGATAACCAGAAAATCTCAGTTTGGGGTTTTTGTTTGTGATAAGCCCTTTAAAATCACAATTGTGTAAGTTTTAAGGTGAACCTGTGAAAACCTTGGTTTTAATGAACGTCGATATCACGTGGGTTGTGATTATTAAGACTGGAGTAGGTGTGGCTATTTAAGAACAGTTGGTGTACACACCAAACCACTATAACTCCTGGTGTTGTGGTGAATGTTTAACTTTTGTATCCGTGGTAAATGATTGTAATTTTATTTCTGTACAAATGGTGAAGTTTGTAATAGATAGCTTTATTATCACTTGCTTGGTTTGAAGTCTTGATCGTTACAAACGTTTGTGAAATCATGTTGTTCTACCTAAAACTTTGTTTTTAGTGTAAGGTTGTCCTACGAACTAAGTTTGAATCATTTTTTCAATACTAGTACTATTGAGATTTCTGTTTTATTCTGATTTGTTTATGGCATAGTCCTATTCCCCCCCCCCCCCCCCCCCCTTAAGCTCGCCCTTTTCACCTTGGTAAGCTCTTGAAAGGCTTGTAATGTGCCTTGATTAAAAAGCTTTTGGTTTTGGATATGTTTTAGAATTGGATCCTCCTGAGGCTTCTTTTGATTTAAGATTTGAGTCAAGGCCTCTTGTGGGTTAGCCATTTGTTCATTCCTCCAACTGAAATTTGGATGTTTCCTCCAATTGGAATTGTATGTATTCGATGTAGGTCCACTAAAAGGTCTTTAGTAATTGTTCACGACATTCAATTGTTCATTCAATATTTCTTAAAAAGTATGAATTGTTGGGCAATTTTCAGTTGTATGTATGTTGCAAGCACAAATATCACAAACAATTTTCGTAGCCTTATCCTTCTTAAGTTCCATGGCCTCGACTTTTCTTGCGTAATAGCAACTCTTAGATTTATATCATCTTCCTCTTTTAAAACAAAAATTCCTCCCCTTTCCTTTGATTGAGTAGGCTTATAAGTGGTAGGTTTTGGGGAGGTATCCCATGATTGTGTGTTTTCAGTAAGTTTATCAAAATAATCCCACACATCATCGGCTTCCTTATTCATGAATTCCCCATTACACATCATCTCCACAAATTGGCGCATGGGTGAGGTCAATCCTTCATAGAAAAAGCTTGTTATCCACCATGTTTCATATCCATGTTGTGGACATAAATTTATGAGATCCACTTTTTTTGCATAAAATTCATGATTGTTTTTCTTAAGGTATTCGTTTTATGATACGGGAAAAACTTTTTAAGCAACTCCCTTATCAACTCAGCCCATGTGCCAATGGACCGCGGTCTTAAGGAATGTAACTACGACTTAGCCTTTTTTTTTAAGAGAAAGTGAATAATTTTAGTCTTATTATGTTGAGTGTCAAACATTGCATATTTTTCCCTATTTATATCTTAGTTTTATGAACATGATACTGCTTAATGGTATATTTTATACATGTTTGTGTTGCAAGGTGAGTTTGAGAGCTTGGATTGAAAAGAATACTAAAAGCATCGATTTAATGCCCAAGAATCACCAAGGAAAAAGATGGATCTTAAGAGACCAAGAATGAAGAATTTACATGCCAAAGATCCAAGGAAACTAAGTACAAAGGATGGAAAAAAGAGTGGCAAAAGCACAAGTTAAACAGAAGAGAAATCAGACAATTCGGTCTCACTTAAGCCAACTTCGGTCCGACTAAAATTGCACAAAACAGTCCAGTAAGAAATCAAGATTTTCAGGCTTAATTCGGTCTCACCTAAGCCAACTTCGGTGTGACCTAAGACAACTTCGGTCCCACTTAAGCCAATTTCGGTCCCACCTAAGTACTCTGCATATAAACTTCAGATGCGATTTCAGTGCGACCGAAGGCAACTTTGGTGCGACCGAAATCATGCAGAATTTTCCAACGAGAAGGTGCTATTTTCAATCTTAATTCGGTCTGACCGAACCCAACTTCGGTCCTACCGAAGCGTAACGCAGAAAAACTGCGGACTGCGTAAATTGATGTGGTTTCACAGTGGATTACGGAAATTCCAAGTCGGTGTGTAAGGTGGAGCTTCACAATTATAAATAGGAGTCTCTAGGATGTTCCTAGGCATCTTCTAGGGTTCAAGGAGTGGAGCCAAAGGGTGGAGTCACCGCTCGAAAGCTTTCTTCTTCGTTCTTTAGCTGTTTTTATGTTTTGTTTGAGAGACTTTAGTTCAATCATGTCTATGGTTGGCTAAACCACTTAGCTAGGGCTAAGAGGTGAAGCCTATAGCGTGATTGGGATATTGTTTCGCTTTAATTCATGTTTATTTTGAATTTCATTGATTTCTAGTTGATTTTAAGAAATATTTTCAGTTTTTAATGGTTTATTGTGATTCCAATTACAATATATCTGTGATAGCTTTGAATATCTTCTTTTCCTCTTTAAGATTGTGAGATTGGTAAATCTCATTGTTCACCATTATCCCTTGGGCATGGTAGGGTGACGAAATACCTTTCAATCTTCATAATTCTCCTCCATTGAGGCTGGATCAATGAGAAGTTCGGAGATTCGATCATCTCTTTCTCCAACTGGATAAGATAGGACTCTGATTCTAGTTGGATCTCTTGAATCAAGCAAAGTAGCATCTCAATTGCTACAAGTGGATCCTTGGCACCCTAGTTCCCACCTTAAATTGATAATTTAATCACAATAATCATAATTCCTTCCTTATTTCAGATAGTTTATATCTTTCTCTAGTTCTAGTTCTAGTTACTTTCAGAAACGTACAAGATTAGTCCTTGTGGATTCGACCTCGATCTCACCAAGATTATTACTACATCGCGACCCTACACTTGGGGTTGTGAACATACTGTGTCCTCAGACACGTTTGGGAAGTGTAATATAGATATTATCTCATCAAACTCTTTCATATGCAAGTATGGACTTTCATATTCTAGTCCATGAAACTTAGGAAGGAGTTGAATTACTCTCGGTTTAACATCCATAGTTCCTACATTCAATGGGAATATCATGCAAGAAGGTGTACTCACCCCCTCTAATTGTAAATAATCACATAGAGTTCGAGGCGGGGGTGCATGATGCACCTCATTCTCATCCTAGGCCTCCTCAACTGGGTGTTGAGGTTTATGTGCAGCCATAACTTCTATTGACTCAAAGGATCTTAAGTTGTGTCTAATCCGGTGATGGATAGGCAACCCTTCAACTAATCCTCCTTCGCTCAAGAGACGGAGAGTGTTATCATGAACCCACTTGGGCAAGAAACACTCATAGCCCTCAAATTCTAAATGATTAAAACCTAAGATAAATAAATAAAAACTATAGAAAATAAGAAATCTTAAAAGAAAGAGAGAATTGGAACGAAGTTACCAGATAAGAGTTCATATGTTAGGGTCCTACAAGACAAAAAACAATGTTAGTTCTAAAAATAAATTCAAAAAATCCTAACCAAGAAATAAAAACTTAACCCTAATCCTAACCTAATTCCAATATTAATTAATCTCAGAAGAACGTAGCCGTAGTCCCCGGCAACGGCACCAAAAACTTGTTCACAACCCTAAGTGCAGGGTTGCGATATAGTAATAACTTGGTGAGACCGAGGTCGAATCCACTAGGACAAAACTTGTAAGTATTCTGAAAAGAACTAGAACTATAACTAAAAAAAGATCTAAATTGAAATCTGGAATAGTTGAGAATAATTATGAATGAATTATCAATAATCAAAAGGGAACTAGAGCACCAAGGATCCACTTGTAGCTATCAGGATGCTACCTTACTTGATTCAAGAAACACAATTGGAATTGGAGTCTTATCCTATCTAATGGAAGATAAACTATTCAAGCACAATCTGAACTTTCATTGAAATAGTTCACACATGAAGATCCATTGCATTGATTGGAAGGGATTCCATCATCCTACTATGCCCAGGAGACAATTGTGAACAACATGATTTACCAATCTCCACAACTCCAAATAGATTAAGAAGATATCAAAAGCCTTCACAAAATCTACTATAATTGAAGTCACAATAAATCATAGAAAACTGGAAATATTCCTCAAATCAAACTAAAACTCAATGATTGTTCAACATAAACAAGAATCAAAGCAAGATAATCATCCCAACATGCTACAATTTTTACCTCTTAGCCCTAATTAAGATATTAGCCAATCAAAGACATGATTGAAACCAAAACTCTTAAAGAAAACATAAAAACTAACTAGAAGAAGAAGATTGGGGAAGAATGAAGGACACCTTAAAATTCTCCAACACCTTGCTCCACTCTTCCAACCTTAATTCATGCCTAGAGCTCTTCAAAGAACCCATATTTATAGGCTTTGCTTGGACTGACTTTAAAACTGCCTCAAATTTACGCAGTAGAGTTACGATTCGGTTGAACCGAAGTCGAGTTCAAGTTGTAATCAGATTCTATTTCAGCAGTTTCCTGATTTCGGTCTGACCAAGCAGGGTTCGGTCAGACTAAATTATCCTTTGGTTGGACTAAATTAACTCTTCTCAGCGCTTGAGCTTTTTGTGCACTTTTGGTAGCACCGAATCCTTCCTTCAGTCGGACCGAACTTGGTTTCAGTTGGACCGAATTATCCTTCAGTCGAACCAAGTTAGCTCTGAATTTTATCTTTGGTTGTCGGACTATTTTATGCAATTTTGGTCGGACCGAACTGGGTTTCGGTTGGACTGAACTCGCCTGTTTTCTACTGCGAACTTTGTAATCTTCTCCAGTCTTTTTTCATCCTTTGTACTTGGTTTTCTTGGATCTTAAGGTCTTAAAATCTTCAATCTTGGTCTCCTAAGATCCACTCCTTGCTTTGGTAATTTTTGAGCATCAAATCCATGCTTTTGACATTCTTTTCAATCCAAGCTCTTAAATTCATCTCGCAATACAAACACGTATAAAATATACCAATTAAGCATTATCATGTTCACAAAAACCAAGATATAAACAGGAGGAAATATGCAATATTTGACACTCAACACTGAGCTCGACTACCCATTTAGTGAGCCTCCGCAACAATTCAGGTTTCTGGAGCACTTGGCGAAGGGGTTGGTCTGTCAGGATCACAATGGTGTGGGCCTAGAAGTAAGGTCAGAGACGACGAGCTGAAACGATTAGGGTAAGGGAGAGCTTCTCGATGTCTGGGTACTTGGTTTCTACCGGGACCAGGGCTTTGCTGACATAATACACATGAATTTATTTCCCTTCTTGCTCCTTGATGAGGGCTAAGCTGACTACGGCTGATGAGACCACCAAGTATAGCAAAAGTGGCTCACCCTGCTCGGGTTTTGAAAGTAATGGCAGGGACCCCATGTATTACTTGAGCATTGGAAGGCGAGCTCCCATTCTTTCGTCCACTTTGTCTTTTGACTTCCTTTCAACTATTTGAAGAAGGGCAAACATTTGTCCATGGCTCGGGAGACGAAGCGACTGAGTTCGGTTATTCATCCTGTGAGGCATTGGATTTCCTTCATCGTTCTTAGCAAGCTCATGTCGAGTATGGCTTAGATTTTAACGGGGTTTGCCTCTATCCCTCTTTGGCTAACCAGGAATCTGAGGAATTTTTCTGAGCTGACGTCGAAGGCACATTTACTTGGATTTAATTTCATCTAATATTTCCACAAGATCCCAAACATCTCTTCGAGGTCGAAGAGGTGATCTGCAGTTTTAATGCTCTTGACCAGCA
Source organism: Magnolia officinalis (assembly GCA_021015155.1). NCBI lineage: Eukaryota > Viridiplantae > Streptophyta > Magnoliopsida > Magnoliales > Magnoliaceae > Magnolia > Magnolia officinalis. The sequence continues at coordinate 41,945,879 of JAJHSJ010000006.1, read as the reverse complement.
TATCATCGCATAGACTTCCATGGAATGCTCGATCTGTTGAGCAAACATCTTGTTGACGAGTCGTTGGTATATGGCCCCAACGTTCTTCAGCCTAAAGGGCATGACCTTATAGCAGTAGAGGCCTTTGTCGCTGACGAAGGTTGTTTTCTACTTGTCATAGGGGTGCATTGTAATTTGATTGTAGCCCGAATAGGCGTCTATGAAGTTCAGGAGCTCGTGCCCGGTCGTGTTGTCGATGACCTGGTCGATCCTGGAGAGAGGAAAGCTATCCTTAGGGCAGGCTTTATTCAGGTCAGTATAGTCGACACAGACTCGCCACTTCCCATTGGATTTCTTTACCAGGACAATGTTAACTATCCAGTCCGGGTAGTATATTTCTTCTACAAAACTTGCTTCGAGGAGTTTCCCGACTTCTTCTCCTATGAGGGAGTATTATTCAGCTTTGAATGCCCTTCGTTTCTGCCTAACCGGTCGGTGATTAGGATCGACATTTAATCTATGAACCATTACTTTCTGGTCGATGTCGAGCATGTCCCGATGTGACCAGGCAAACACGTCGGAATGTCGTTAGAGGAAATTTAACACCTCGTCCCGTAGCGCTGGAGTTATTGACGAACCGACTTGAACTGTACAGGTTGGGTCGGACTCATTGAGCGGAACAGGTATGAGGTCTTCCATTGGGCATCCTCTTTCAATTGAGTCATGCCGGGGATCGAGAGAAGTGATGGCCATTGCTTGATGTTGCGTCCGTAATGCCATGGAATAGCATTGTCAAGCTTCCTATTAGTCTCCCTTGATTAGTACAGTACCATGGTTAGTTGGGAATTTCATCATGGGTGGTACGTCGATACGACTACTCGAAACGTGTTAAGGGATGGTCGTCCGAGGATGACATTGTAAACAAAAGGGCAATCGACTACTAAGAAGTCGATCATGGTTGTCATCTGGTTTTGCCCTTCCCTTGCCGTGACCGGGAATTGAATAGAACCCTCAGACGTGACTTTATCCACGCGAATTCGAGTAGGGGAGTCTTGACAAGTCGAAGTCAAGACATTCCGACCCCCATTTTATCGAAGGCTTCGGTGAAGAGGATGACTGTCGAGCTCCCCATATCCACCAAGATCTGAAATACTTTACGGTTGGCTATGGTCATAGTCACCACTAGTACATCATCATGGGGGTGATGGACACCTCAGGCGTCCTCCTCGAAAAAAACTAGATCGCAGGGTGCCATCCTCTGTTCTTTTGGCGGCCTATTGGTGACAAGGATTTGATGTTCCGAACTATAGTGGCTGATACTCTAGGCATGGGGCCTCCGAGCTCTGTTTGAGTCCCCTCCTCTTGTTGGTCCACCAAAATAGTGAAGATTTCTCCAATAGGCTCGTTGTTGATGGGTCTCTCGTCCTTCGGGTTTGCTCGTTCTTCTCTTTTGGTTACATATTCCCGTAAGTGCCCGTTGCGGATGAGATCTTCGATTTCCTCTTTCAGATCGAAGCAATTGTCGGTTGAATGGTCGTGGTCGCGATGAAAGTGACTATACTTCTGCTTGTCCCATTTTTCGGCGTCAGATCTCATCTTATTCGGCCATTTGAGAATTCGCTTGTCCCGGACTTCTATGAGGACCTGTTCGGGTGTTACGTTGAGAGGGGTGTACAAGCTGAAGCTGCTTTTCAGTCTTCTGCCCGGGCGTTGGCCCTTGGGGGCTCATCATCTTTCCTTCTTTTGTTGCTATTGGTTGAGGTCGGTTCCTCCGTAGGTTGCTTCTCTCTGGTCGAGCCTCCCTTGTTCCGAACAGCTTTTCGCAGACTCACAATTTCCTCGGTGTTGGAGTATTTCTGGGCTCTGTTGAGGATGTTGGCCATAGTCGTTGGAGGATTTTTGTCGAGTGAAAAGAGGAACCTTCCTATTCTGAGGCCTCCCATCATAACAGTCAGGGTGATCTATTCCGAATGTCCTTGTACTTGCATCGTTTCCAGGTTGAAATGCTTGATATAATCTTTTAGCAGCTCGTCGTCTCTCCGGACGATGTTGAGGAGATGAGAGCCCAGCTTGAAGTTCTCTTTCCCTCCAATAAAGTTGGTGATGAACGCTTTACTGAACTGTTTAAAAGAGCTGATCGATTGCGGCTTCAGCTGCCGGAACCACTTCCGAGTTGCTCTTGTTAGGGTTAGGGAAAACGCTTGGCACATGACTGTAGTTGATGCACCGTGGAGTTCCATCCACACCCTAAAGGATTCCAAGTGCTCAGCTGGGTCAGTGGTCCCGGAGTACAGGGTGATATGGGGCATTTGGAATCTCGGTGGTAGTTGGGCATGCATGATGTCGGTAACAAACGGTGGCTCGGTTTCTTCCAGTATTTCTTCAACCAAGGTCGGAGCAATTGGACAGTAAATCTGCCGTATATCACCGATCTGGCCCTGCAATTGGTTGAGCTCGGCTTCCCAGGGATCTTCGCTCTCGGCCATCACCTCAGTCGTTGCCTTAGGAGCTTTGTTGTGCTTCTCTTTCTCCAACTCATGGCGTAGATCGGATGCGGCCAGTGCGGCGATGCCCAAGACGTGGGAGGGTCTTGGCTTGGAGGTGTCGATCTGCCTACTTCTTCAGGAACCGGCGAGTGCTTCGGATAGGTCAGGTGCTTCTGTAGCTGCCCGTCCTGAAGCTTGTCCAGTCTTCTGGACAGGACGAGGTTGCAATTGTTCCAATAGTTGCCTCATCGAGTTCATGTTGTTATTCAACATTTCAACTTGTTGCTCGAGGGATATGAGCTATCCTCCTCGATTCCGAGATCGTTGCATCGACCCCATGGGCGTGGAATTAGCCTAGAGTTGGGAAGAAGAATCTCGATGGCTGATAGACTGTTCCGGTGGTGCGAGGTCAGGTACAACAGAGGAGGCCGGACCTTTCTTTTTCCCTTTCGTCATTGCTAGGTTATTGATGAATTATGAGAATGGCTTTTAATGTCATTCCCACAGACGGCACCAAACTATTGATGTAGAAATCTGGTTAGCCCTCCCTGGACCTGTGTACCTGCACAATGAACGGACAAGAAAGACCCTGGCTCGTACTGGGGACCCTCTGATGCCTAACTCAGGTATGAAATCTGGGTCTCAATTGAGTAGAGAGTTTTGGCTAGAGATTGTGCGTACCTTTCACCACTGGGGGTGCTCCTATTTATAGATGAGGAGAGGCGGTGGTGTGGAGAGACTTTCCCATTTAGTCGGGAAGAATTGTAGTAGGATTCGGATTCCGTATATGTCGTAAGGATCTTCCCAAATTCTCATATGGGATCTCGGGCAAATCCGTATCCCGATTAAACTCCTAGATCTTCGTCTGTGATTTTGGGTAGAGGTGGTCGTGATCAGGTCGAAATTGATAGAATGTGGGTCGTGCCGACTTGGAGTTATGCCGACCTAGAGGTGTGCCGGCCTAACTTTCTTGGTGAGCGGTTGAGCCCTTTTCGGCATTGAGCAGGTCGGTGGATGTTCCGACTTGCTGACAAGCGAACGAGCTTGATCGTACTTCTTGTTCAGTTTCAGAGTAGGAGGCTGATTCTATAGTCATGTCTAACCTGGCGAAGCGCGTAAGGTCCCAACCCAACCTTTTCTTATTTGTCAGCCCATTTTCCCTACAACACTCTTAATTATTTTACTGATGAGTATAAAGCTTTCGAGGCATGTTACGAAATTCAAAAGCTACTGGTTGCCCAAAGGTACAAATCAGCTAGATTACCTATACGTTAAACACGCCGGTTTGAAGAACACATTTGAGAAAGCAATCTTAACATTGTTTTAGGAAAGCTACACGCGACTTTTGAGAACCGCAGAAACAGTTAACGGGCTTTAAGAAAAATTACATATGGATGATTATAAGTATTTTAAATACGTGGGTTTACATTTGTGGCATACTTGGTGATTGGTTTTGCTTTAAAATTGCTCAAAGATTCATTTGGACAGCTCAAACCAGCTCAAACCAATGGTGTATATATATATATATATATATATATATATATAATATATATATATATATATATATATAAAAGTTTTTGATGTGATTTGATAATTTTGAAAAGATTCCTTGCTCTGAGTTCTATACATTATGAATGTATAATTATTTTATTTATAAACAATAATCAGGTTAGCTAAGTAAATGATAACAATAAAAAAAAATAAAAAATAATGATTTATTTGTCAATGATTTTCAATTTACATCCAAACAAATGACTCAGCAGTTCAAAAGTCACTTGAAACGGAAAAAGTTACCAGCATCCAAACTAACCCTAATGGTGCGGGCCATGCCAGGACTTGACTGGGATATTCTTCTGCCAGGTGATCTACATGCCGGGCCTGCCATTTTCATAGCAGGAATTTTCTACACAAGTGGCATGTTGGCATGAAAGATTGCCTGTTGGTGGTCAGATCCTATCCATTAAATGGCTAACAAACGGGTGTACTGTGTGAATTTTTGGTCAAACAGATCTTATTAGATGGACGGATTGGATCCACCTCCCGATCAGCCACTCCTAAGAATTGTGCAATCTCGATCAGGTAAGTTGGGATGGAGTCCCCCTCGAAGCATAAGATATACACCATTATTTGGTGTATATTTGATTATCCACCGTCCATCACGGAAAAAAGCTTGAGATAGGGCGCAATCTCAGGATGACATCTTTTATGAAAAGGGTCAGCGGAGCCCTTGTTGACAATACACGCGATAGTAGCGTATGTGTTGTTTGTACCGTACACTACCTTTTATGACTATTGACTGGTGACCGTGATGATTGGGAGCGGATTGCCTGTTACTGTGCTCGGGGCTGTGTGGGGTCCACAGAAATGTACGTGATAAATCCACTCCGTCCATCTGTTTTTAAAGATCACAATAGGAAACCATATTAAAAATCAGTTATATCCAAAACTCAGGAGGAAAACACTAACAAAATAAGTGGGAACAGCAATGTCTACCGTTGAAACCTTTCTGGAGCTGACCATGATGTTTATATACCATCCAAACCGTTCATAGAATTATTAACACTCAGATAAACTGTATGAACAAATATTATCCTGATATGAAACTTCTGTCACTGCCAGGCATTCAATCCCTACTGTTTCGTGTGGTATGGCTAACATGAGTTTTGTACCTACCTAATTTTTAGAATCATATTCTATCGTGGTCTTTCAAAGCATATGGACGGAGGGGATTTATCACGGACACCTCTATAATCCCAACACAGCCCCTGGTACAGAGATATATTTGCTCCGCGTGATAGTTAACCAATCGCCGCCCTTTATAAAGGTCCATTTGAGATTCTGATCAGCTTCACTTCCGACACCATGTCCTAAAATAATCTGAAAAAAAACTGATGAACGGAGTGGATATACATCACATGTTTCAAGGTGGACCCCACTGTCAGGCACTCACCCACTAAGCTGTAACCCCGGGCTAACCTGATCCGCCCCGGCCGGTAAAATGATGGTGGTCTATCCACCGTGCATCTAGTATTTATGCAATAGCCGGCCCCATCATGGAGGGAACATATGAATATCCCAAAATCGAACGGATAAGATCATGTCCATTCTATGATTTGACATAGTGTTAACTGTCCATTTTTATGGGCATCAATTGAATGGCTAGGATCATTTGATCATTGTGATTTTTGGGTTTTTCTCAAACAGGTGGCCCTTAGATCTCTGTGGTTCAGATTGATATACATATATGTGGAGTTTATGGCGGATGAGTGACCAACATCTAGAAAATGGTGATGAACCATCACAGTAGTCCATCCCACTGTCTTATAGGATTTTTCTCCATTTAAATCCAGGCCATTGATGTTAACTATCGTCTGCGGTGTGGGGGATGCTAGATTCATCTTCAAGCATCATAAACGAACGAAGCACACATGCCGATATGTTACATTTGTGCGGGGGATCCTGGACGTTTGTTCCAAAAATCCAACTCGTCAATTTATCAGGTGTGTGACACATCTTCTACTAGGAAACCACGTTTAGAAAAAGAAAGGATAACCAACGGCTCACGTTGAACGTGCATGTGTTGGTCACCTGACAAGTGGCCTGATGTTTTGGATAGGATTACAAACACTCTGGGGACCATCCTATGAACGTCCCGGATAACATATACGTGTACCAGGCTGGCACCTTTTTGCGTGTGCGTTTGGCGCTTGGAGATGGAGCGTGTGGAATTAACATTGCGAATACTGGGGCGTTTTTTCACAAGTGCGTGGGCAGAATCACATGGGTGCCTGAGTAATAAGGTGTATTAGGGTCCATGTGACGCACTGTTTTAGTTCGTCGCATGTGGACAGATGTGTATGCGCCTGTTATAAGCTTCGCACAAAATATTATTATTTGTGAACAAGAGAAGCACATTAACTAGCAATTGAGACCCACAGCTCATTCATCTAAACCGTTAATGTTGTGGGCTCCACAGTTGATTGTCCATGCACCAAAAGTCTTCAAGATTTTAAGAATTTTTATCCATCAGTATGTGGTAAAAGAATAGACAGTTGTGAAAAATACAACAATGGTTCATATTCAACCAAAAAAAAAAAAAAAAAAGCCAAATAGTAGACAGCTAAGATTTTCAAATCAGGGGCACTCTTTAGTGCTTAGAGCTTCCATGAGGAAGCCCACCATATCAATGGTTTGGATCGTAGAACCAAGGAAAACCGGAATAGTACGTACTGTGTAAAAACTAAAGAATGTATCCACGATCCTTTAGTTTGTCCTAGTTGGGGCCCACATCTTGGTGATCCAGATCGTTGATCTCAGGGTCCCACGACGAACCACGTAACCATCAAACATTTGGCGCTCATATATTTATTCTTAGCCGTCTATTTTGAGGACACCTCTTAGAAGGGCTGTGATTATTTCATGAAGGGAGTTTTTAACGAATCTTTCATCCACGGTGGTTGGTATCATATTAACGGTATGGATCTTAAAGATCTATTCCCGAGATTTATAAAATCAAGGGTAAAAAATGAAGTGTCTTAGCAGGGATGGCTTGCGAAAGATGAGGAAAGATGAAAGTAACATTTCCACTCGTAGTAAAAAGAAAGAAAAGAAATAACAAATGGAAGGATCCAATGTTAAGCACTTTATTTTCTTAGATATCATGTCCCACATTTTCACGGACATGTGGATAGGACCCATGCCAACACCCATATGGACCCACGACCGTTGATGAGCCTGAGCTCAAGTCGTCCTTAATTTAGGAAGGTGAATGAGAATCACACGTATGGATCCCAATGATAGGCTGTCCATCGGGTGGTACATTAGAAAAGACAGTTGTCATCATATGTGGGCCCAACAGATGACTGGACTGGCCTAATGTCGCACTTGTGGCTCCATGCAGGTGGGCTGAGGTCCAAATGCCCTTGGGCTCAACAAAATCCTACTGAAGGGATATTGTGATTCGCTCGGTGTAGTTCTTTTGGACGGTCCGGATCTGACACAATGCTACAATGAGAAAATTACAGGCACTGTCACGGAGGCACTCGTGTCATGTTGTCGGGAATTAGACTATGAAATTATTTAATTAAATTGATATTTATATCTACATTTAAATTAATCTATCTCATTAGTATAGCATTATATATTGAAGAGAAGTTCCTACACACTCGATCTCCATGGCCCCACTATGATGTGTGTCATATATTGAGTTCCCTCCAGGCTATTCTAAAAATCAATTGTATTCGGAGTAAAGTGTGTGTGTACACACCCACGGAAACAAACCAGTTTGTACGTACTACATATGAACTTTTTTGAGAACTCATCATATCTTATGAGTCTCGCAAATCTGAACGGTCCACATGAAGTAGAACCTCATGAAACCCCTGGTACGAATTTTTACTTTGATTTAAAACTTTGTTGGGCCATGAAAAATGCAAACAGTTTCTTCCCTTGATTTGAATTTCTCTTTGCTATGGCCCACCAGAATCTTAGATTAGGATAAAAATTCACCCCCTAAGGTTTCATAGGATTCTGCATCTTATGAACCGTTCGGATTCGACCCACATGACACGTGTGCAAAGGTGTACACATGCGTAGGTGAGCATTCTCTCTCTCTCTCTCTCTCTCTCTCTCTCTCTCTCTCTCTCTCTCTCTCTCTCTATATATCTATATATATATATATATATATATATATATATATATATATATATATATATATATATATATATATATATCCGAATGCTCAGCTGGGCACAAGTTCCCACTGAACTGGTGCGAGCTTTTTTTAAAACTAATCATGTGTGATGTGACTCCAATATCATAACGATCCACGTGAAGCAGCACCTCATGAAACCCCGGGCCCATTTTTTGCTTTAATTCAAAACTTTGGTGGGCCATGAAAATGAAAATAGTTTCCTCCCTTGATTTTCATTTCTCTTTTCTATGGCCCACTATAATTTTATATCAGGGTGAAATTTTATCCCTTAAGGTTTCATGGGATTCCACATCACATGGACTGTTCGGATTAGATGCCCCTGACACGTGTGCAAATGTGCGCATGTGAGTGTGACTCTCTATATATATTGAGTTGCGCACTACTTCTCATGAAACTTGTGCGAACTTTTTGAGAACTCATCATATATGATGTGAGTTCAAAATATAAACGGTCCATGTGATGTAGCACTGATGAAATCCCCATAGCTCAACTTTTAATTTGATTTAAAATTTTGGTAGGCCATGGAAAAAGAAAATAGTTTCCTCCCTTGATTTATATCTCTCTTTGCTATGGCTCACCAAAGTTTTAGATCAGGGTGAAAATTGGTCCCTTGAAGTATCATGGGATGCCTTATCACATAAATCACTCGGATTAAACGCCCATGACACGTGTGCAAAGGTGTGCATTTACGCAGGTGAGCATGCCTCTATATATACATTTATAAATCTAGGGCCACTTCATGGATCCCAAATGGCTTGGAATTTAATGGGATTCCCTAGTCCATGTGAAACACACACACACAAATGGAGTAAAATGTATAAACCACATTTCGGTGGCCCTCACAAATAATTAGTAAGGCTTTAATGGGTAGGTTTCCACTATCAATTGCTCTTCCGTGCCCAACCTAACTCATTGACTGAATTAAAATTTGGGTTATAGGCCCAACAAAGGGACATATATGATGGACGGGGTGGATGTTTCGCATGCATCATCTTTAGGCTGACAAAGCTGGGGCCTTATTGCACTTTATATATAGTATCATTTTCCTTAAAATATTTGATTATGTAAAAAATTCTGTCTCCTATCAGTAACAACCACAACCATAGTTGTATTCGCCACATAATGCTATATGAGAAAATATATTTTTGACAAAATATTATATGGATTTTGAAAATGTAAAACCTTTTATGCTGAATTGGAAAATGTAGTACTTTAAAAAAATGGAGAGTGAGAGGAATGACAATGGGACTTTGTTGCATAGTACATCTTTCACTATTAATGTTGTTATGGCGTTTGGACACTAGTAAATAAGTTACTTTTTTTTTTTACTTATAATAATATATAAGTAACTTATTTGAAATAAGTAAGTATGGTTTATAATCAATTATAAGTAGGTTTTTTTCATTTTATTTTATTTTATTTTTATTTTTTATTTTTTATTTTAAAAGTTACTTAGGGGGTGTTTGACTTGTAAGTTATTTAAGAAAAGCTATTGATGCCTTAAATAATTTATCTTGATTTCTACTTAATAAACTTAAGTGATTAAATAACTTTAAATAAAAAAGCTACTTATAATTGATCATAAATTAAATTTATTTATCTCAAATAAGTTATTTATCTATTGTTGTAAATAACAAAAGTAACTTATTTGGTGGTATTCAAACAAACCTTTAATCACTTCAATTTAATAAGTAAAAATTAAGATAAGCTACTTATTATTATCTAAACATACCCTACACATATTCGCTTGTGTTGCCCTATGTTGTGGTATCATGCCCATTTCAAGTAAGGGAATGTTTGATTTTCCAATTCCTTGGGAAATGCCCCCGTAAATGGTAATAATTATTTCCCTTTGAATTGCCGCACTCTACTCCATACTTAATTTGACGGCCTACTTTTTCGTTATAAAAATGACAAATACTGTAAAATATTTGTGGGTCCCACCATGATGCATATCATATATCCACACTGTTCATCCATTATGGCAGATGAATTTATGATGTAAGCTAAAAAATGAGGCATATCCAATGCTCAAGTGGACCACACCATAGAAAAATGTGAATCAAACACTTACTGTTAAAAACTTCTTAGGGCCACTGTTTCTTTTGGTATGGGCCAGTTGAGTGTTGGATCTACCTCATTTTTTATCTCATATCTCAAAATGTTGTGGTAAAATGGATGAATGGAACAGATATGTTATATACATCAAGATGGGGTCCAAAAATTTAAACCACTTCTTTCAAACCGGCTTCCAAATTGAAATTCTCATGAATATTCAATCAGGTGAAACAGTAATAATCATCAACTTCAAGGGTATTTACCGTTTTCAGGTGAAACCGTAGAAATCAAACAGGCCCTAAATGAGACATTTATATTACACCCATATTGAGGAAACAAAGGCTACTATTTTATGCTTATGATTGATTGTACCCAAATAAAATGAAATTTCATATCAAAATTTTAAGATATTTGGTACCACTAAACATTCCCGTGAAGAAACCACTGGTGTTATACGGCGTTTGTTAAACCATGCTTTAAACCTTGATTCTTGTAAAGAAAGGTGGAGATGGATAAAGTGAAAAACTGTCACTCGGGTAGAGTGTGATGATGATACACAGGCATTAGGAAATTCTGCACGCGTCGTGTCATTCAGGTAGCAGTCGAAAATGTGGGTCCCAATTCAGATATATGATACATGAAAAAAAAAAAAATGGCACTTATCTGATGACCCCACCGATAGGATTGGCGGACGTTTGTTGCACGGTTGGAATAGGATGCTCAACTAATCTGATTCGGGGACTTTTAACTTTTTATTTTATTTGAGTTGTACTGTATGCCACGATAACAAATGATCCGCGCCTGACTATCAACCATCCAACTAGCCCAGAGTATCAAATCCCCTCCCTGACCAGCAAAACGCTGGTGATGCACACGTGCTGGGGCACGAAACACGAAGCAAGCAGGAGCAGGAATAGAAACCAGGAAATCGATATTATTATGGAATGGAATAGACACCTCTTTCAAAATCTGAAAAAAAAAAAGAAGAAGAAAAATCTTTATTATTCTCTCCCATTCTTTGCTTGCTACCGCAATACTACCCTCTCTCTCTCTCTCTCTCTCTCTCTCTCTCTCTCTTTGTCTGTGTGTGTTTCTGCTGCAGAACAGTTGCAGCTGCATTTCTCATCTTATCACATTCTCCTAAGGTTTCCTGTTCAGGAAACCAAAGCCTTCTCTTTCTGCTCTGACTGTCTCCTCCTTTTATTTCTCCCATGAAAATGAAGCCAGCTTCATTGCCTTCTTTTACCTATTAATATCAGGAAACAGAGAAATGGATGAAAAATTCATCTCAAGAACTCCTCCTCTTCCTCTAGATAGAGGGATTGAAAAGGTCCGTCTTGCAATGCTCATCTCTTAGAAAAAAAAACAATCTGTCCTTTTCTTTTTTTCTTTTTTCTTTTTAAAATCTCTTGGAAGACATGCAATGTTCTTCTTCTTATTATTATTATTTAAAATTGAGCTGGGTTTGAATGAAGATATAAGGATCTCTCCTCTCTCTCTTGAAGTTTTTCTTTTGGTGGAGTTTGGGAAATTGGTTGCTTTATGAAATGGATTTGGAGTTTTAGAAATTCAGAAGTATCAGGATCTCTCTCTCTCTCTCTCTCTCTCTCTCTCTCTCTCTCTCTCTCTCTCTCTCTCTCTCAGTTTTTCTTTTGGTGGAGTTCTAGGAAATGGGTTGGTTTTTAAAATGGATTTGGTTTTGGAAATTCAGAGCAAAAGGGGAGAGGGAGGATATTCGGATGCTGTTCACAAGTGGGTATTGCTCTGTTTTTTTTTTTTTTTTTTTTTCCTTGGTCGGATGAATGGATGCAATGTGGGACTGAATCTAAGTGTGGTTTTTTTTTTTTTTTTTTTTTTATTTTTAATTTTTAATTTTATAGTGTAGGGATTTCTGTCGTAGCGGATTAAGGGGATTGAAAAGATATTTGTCTTTAGTTTCAGGGTTTGGAAATTATTATTATTATTACTATTTTCCATTGAGATTGATTTCTCATTCATTCGGAAGAGTTTGCTCTGGCTTACTAAACTGTGGCAACTCATCCATGGTGATCTTCATGTTCAAGCGTGAAAAATCAGACAGTTCACCCCATTTTGGATGACCTGCATCATGTTAATAACACTGATTGGATGATCTTAATCATTGAATTTGAATGGCTATTTTCCTTTTGAACTTGGGTTTGATGGTGAGGAATTGGATGGCTAATATCATCCATTCCAATGATCCATCACTGTGATTTTCAGGCTATGCTCTGCTTGTAATTGGGCCCCCAATTTGGACAGTGTGGGTTGGCTGCATGGATACTTGTACATTGGACGACTGGCTCAAATATATTATTAGTGGAAGGCAGCGTCAATACCATGAACAGTATTTTATACATGATGATGGATACACATCATCATCATCATCATCATCATCATCATCATCATCTAAGACTTATCTCAACTACTTGTGGTTAGCTACACAAATCATGGTCTGCCATTCTACTGTATCAATGATCATATCCTCGGAAATATAGTCCATCAAGTCTGATAATGGATACACAACCAAAGTTTAACATGGCGCTTGTGTTCATAATCTGGTGTTATTCAAATTCGTTTTGCACTTCAGAGTTTTTTTTTTTTTTTCCTTGGGATGATTTGAATTGAAATGGGACTGAAGCTAAGTGGATGTTTTGATTTGAATTTTTCTCCTTTATAGAGTAGATCAATGCAATCCACATGATTTCATATCAGCAATATTTATGAATTTGGAATTGGGTTTGTTTTGTATTGTTACCTTCAGAAGCATTCCTTTGATATTTTTCTACCATTTTGGATAGAAGAGGACATAATCTTCTTCATTGAAACAGCATATTTTTCAATATAGATAAGTATGATGCAGAGGCATGGATACAGCTATGTGATGAAGAATGTTTAGTATGTATAGGTCGGGGCACATGAACACTACATCGTGCAATGCACTGCATCCTATATGTATTATTTACAAACATCCTATGCAAAATATTGCATACAGATCAGATAAATCTGCAGTTTGATGGATGATCAGAAACTCTTGTGTGGCACCAAATTACATTAATGCAAGTTTCATTCCACAGTAGACCTTGCAACGCACTCTGCTTTTGGAACATTTTCTGAACCATTAAATTTTGGTATTGCTTTTTTTTTTTTTTTTTTTTTTTTTTTTTTTTTTTTTTTTGTTTGTTTAACTTCAAATCTCTTCAAATTGGTGTTCTTCTTAATCTTACATTTGAAGAACTCCAATTCGGTGTGATAATTCTGCTGAGACTTTTTTTTTTTTGGTGTTCAAAGTCATTTGAAACTGTTTATTTTAGTCATGGAATTCTCTTATTCTATTGCCCTAAACTTCTGTAAAATTATCTTTCAGTCTCAGTTTAAGTGAGATATTTTTTCTGTTTCTAGTTGTTTTAAGAGGTAAAAGTTTCGACAAGGTTACCTGCCAGCAAAATGTATTTTTTCTAAAAAAGTTATTGCAATTTGTGTAGGCAATTGTGGCCTTGAAGAAGGGGGCACATCTTTTGAAGTATGGACGGAGAGGGAAGCCCAAGTTCTGTCCTTTCAGGCTATCCACGGTAAGCTCCTTTGAAAATTGAAATGATCTAGTGCTTTCACAAGTTTGTTAACAGGTTCCATGTTCCTGGTGTTATATTTGTGCAGATGACAAGGACACACACACACACACACACACAGAGATACAACCTTTATGGGGATGTTAGCGATGTCCCCAAACTGTTTAAACGGCACATGGGTGAGCTATTGTCAATCCGGACCATACATTTATTCACAAAACTAGGCATACATTTATTCACAATACTAGGAGCAAGCCATGGTGTAAGAATCACGCTGATTGGATGATCCTAACCCTTTCAATGGGGCCAATTTGTTAAAATTGTCCGTTGTTTACGAGCCGTAAATCACATGGTTAGAAACATTAAATCAAAGTGTTACTTTAGAATCATAAGAAAAAAGTGGGATTGATCTACTGGGCGTTTTAAGATGATGATTGGCTCTATTTTTGTATTTTGTTTCTCCGGTCAATCCTTACTGTCCATTTTCATGCTATTGATTGGAAACTTAGGACCATCTGATTGACATAATTTTTGCACCATGACTTGCTTCTAGTAGTATGATTGAATGGACAATTCGGATCGACAATAGGTCCTCATGTGCCATTTAAAAGGTTTGGGGACTTTGCCAACGTCCCCCACACAAGGATGCTGGATCATCAATCTCAACCGTCTTTCTTTCATATAACTAGGGGACAAGCCATGGTGCAAAAATCACATCAATTGGGTAATCCTAAGCATCAGATCAATAGCACAGAAAATGGACAGTTAAGATTGAAGGGAGAAACAAAATAGGTCCAATTATCATCTTGAACCATCTATATGATAGACCCCACTTTGTATTGCTTATGATTCCAAAGTAGTACTTACGTTGGATGATTCTAACCATGTGATTTATGGCTCATAAAAAGTAGACAGTTGGAACAAATTGGCCTCATTCATAGGGTTGGGATCATCCAATCAGCATGATTCTTGCATCATCGCTTACTCCCAATGGTATTATTGAATGAACCGTCCCGATTGATGATTGGGCATCCAAGTGTCAATTAAAAGTGCGTGTGCGTGTGGATAAATAGATAAATAATAGGGAATTTTACAAAAAAAAAAAACTACCTAATTAATATGGAATTTACATTTTGGTACCTTTGTGAAAAAGGCTTTAAGAAAGCTACCTCATTAATCCTTATAGTTATCATTCCACTACCTTTTGTTGCATTCCTTTAACGGTGGGTTGGGTGGCCGTGGATGGGTGTTCAATCAAATGGGGCGGTTGCTTGTGTGGGCCCCACCATGATGTTGATATAAAATCCTCCCCAACTACCGGTGTATCACCTCATGTTAGGCCAAGGGTCGAAAAATAACCTGCATCCGTGGTTCAGGTGGACCACATGGTTGGAAACAATATACAACGCAATGATCTCCCTCCAAACTGTTTCCCTTGGTACCCTCTTGAATTATAGACGAGCCTGATTTTTAGGTCTTGGGCCAAAATTTTGGTGTGGCATCTAATGGTTGGAGTGGATTTCATACAATCATCATGGTGGGCCCTGTAAAAATCAAGGGTGGACATCTCTCTCAACTATTTTCTTTGGTGTGGTCCACCTGAATCACAAGTTAGCTTGAGTTTTTGGCTCTATGCCTAAATTGGGATTACACATCTAATGGTTGGAGTGGATTTTGCATACACGTCATGGTGGGACCCACCAAAAACCAATTCCTTATGTCCCTTACAAGTGTATGGAGAAGAGTAATTAAAAAAAGGAATTGTAATAGGAGGCAACTCTTGATATTGATAGGCCCCACCGTGGTGTTCATGTAAGATCCGCTCCGACCATTAGATGTTTAGTCCCATATTAGGCCCAGAAACAAAAAATTAGGCTGACCTATTATTCCGGTGGGCCACACCAAAGGAAAAAATTGGGAGGGAGACATCCACCCTTCATTTTTTACAGGGCCCACTATGATTGTTATATGAAATCCACTTCAACCATTAGATTCCACACAAAAGTTTATTCTTGTGGCTCAAAAATCATCCCTATCTGTGATTCACGTTGGCCACACTAATGGAAATAGTTTGGAGGGTGATTGTTGCCCTGTACACTGTTTCTAATCATGTGGTCCAACTGAATCATAGATGTAACTGATTTTTTGCCCTTTGGCCTAACATGGGATGAATCATCTGATGGTCGGGGTGATTTTTACATAAACATCATGGTGGGGCCCACCTAAGCGATTGACCCATTTTCTCTCAGGCTGCGGTGACGGAAGGTATTGGAATGATAGTTATACAGATTAAGTAGCTTTTTGAAAAAGGTACCGGAATCTAAATTTCATATTAATTAGGTAGGTTTTTTGTTAAATTCCCTAAATAATATGCTCACATCCAACCGGTTAGACAACAAGTTACTTCCACCCAGTGGATAACTTCCAACCTATTTTGTCCGTATGGCATCTATCCCCTCCAATATATTGGCCCTGCCACGATGTTCAAATTGTGTGAAAATCAGCTGCATCCACTCAATAAGTGGGC
Source organism: Magnolia officinalis (assembly GCA_021015155.1). Lineage (NCBI taxonomy): Eukaryota > Viridiplantae > Streptophyta > Magnoliopsida > Magnoliales > Magnoliaceae > Magnolia > Magnolia officinalis. The sequence continues at coordinate 41,929,529 of JAJHSJ010000006.1, read as the reverse complement.
CATACCACAAAAAATAATATCTAGCCACCGATAAATAATAAAATGCAAGCCTGGTCCACCTGGTAAATGGATGGGACTGATTTTTACACAAGGGGATCCTCATGGTAGGACGACGGATGGGTTGGGCATCGCATGCACGTGACATGTTGAAAGTTATCCGCAGGGTGGACCATAACTTTGTTGTCCAACTGGTTGAATGTGAGAATTTTTATATATGCATGCATGCGTTGGTATATATCATGCCAATGACTGGAGTACTAAATTAGTAATCATCGAATTAATTAACAAAAGCTTTTAGCGGCATGATAGGAAAAGAAGTGCCTTTCATTTGTCCTGCTGAGTTGCTCGTACATCAGTTTGAGATATCTTGTTGACCTTTTCACTGTTTTTCACTTTTTCTCTGTTCCAATCCATGGCTGAACCATTATGTTGGAAATAACAAAGACAAGTTTCCATAGCTTTGGCTTTGATGAGAGAGACATTATGAGGATCAACTTCCATCACCAAGGCCCATAACCGAGAGTTGGTGAAAATTCTCAAATGCTTGCGGAGAGTTAGACCTCCGCTTTAATGGAACCGACTTCCTTGCATGGATTGGAAAAAATGACAAGAAGATATGTCCTTTATCATTTATCACAACACTTTCAATTCTGGATGGACTTGGGTTGACATATGAATAAACCGACGTCAAATGCTCCAAGAAAGAAGTGTGCATGTTCCACAATTCAGGAAAATGATCACATGAAGTTAACTTGATAGTGGTGGAGTTGACTCCGGTCAGGACACTCGGGCAATCCAATCAACCGGCCTTAAGTGTCCATTAGGTCTACCACTATCATATCGATTGAATGATCAACTTCATTATTAAGATGGCCTTCTTTATTTATATTCATTCATTCTCTAAGCCCTGGATGGGATGGTTAGGATGACTTGATGAAAGTGATGCTTTATAACCATATTGGATCCATGATGAGCCCTAGGTATAAATGGACCAAATCGTCGATTGGACCTAACTCTTATATAATTATCTTGATCGTCCATAACCTTCATGGGGCTGTTAACAACCTTTCCAAAGCCTTTTAAATGATGTGTGGCATGTCCAATCATTAATCTAGCTTGTCCATTCATTCATTCCCTCATGAAAAAATCATGCCAATTGGATGATCTCAACCATCTGGTCAGTATCAAGAAAAATGAACAGTCATGGTCAAGTGGAGAATATAAAAAGCTCGAGCTGGTTACATCCACCCAATGTTTTAAATATCGTTATTGCTTAATGTATCGCACCCTTGGGATATGGATACATATCGGTTATCGCATGAGATATATTGGTTGTATCGCGTGATGTATCGCTGTTGTTGGGAAACATGGGAACATCGGGAAATTGGTCAATTTTTTCAATGAAACATTAGTGATTGTTGAAAAAGACATCAATACAGACTTAGAAATCAAAACATTACAAAAAAAAAGTGCACGTAAGAGGGGTTTCCTTTGTATGGGGTCGTAATATATGCGCTTTCCAATTGAACTGATGCAAGTATATTCAAAGTCTATTCATATAATTTATAAACGTAAGAAGACATGTATAGAAACACAAGCAATGCATTCAAAAGCAAAAGAAGAATCACTAGATCAAGTTATATGTTTAATTTTGTGTTTAGATACAAAGATTGCAACTGATTTGCAAGAAATTGAGAAATTTTGATTTTTCTCAATTTTTCACAACTTGACCCAACTTCCCAAAATCTCAAAATCGAAGTTCCAAATCCATGATTTTTCATAGAAAACATGAAGAATCATAGATTTATAACCATTTGACACTGGTTTAACGTGATTTACAACAAAAACATGGATCGAAAATTCAAAATGCTCATTGGATCGAATAGGTGGGATATATCGGCACTACCTATGCGTTTCGTATCGCACAGGTGGCATACAAGATATATCCTAGGATATATCGGCTGATATCGTTGATATTTAAAACACTGCATCCACCTTTCTAAAAAAAAAGAACAAAAAAAAAAAAAAGGAAAGGTGAGAGAGAAGCAAAATAGGACAATCATCATCTTGAAGCCTCTTTAATCTATTCAATAGGCCCCACCATTGATTGCTTATGAATCCAAAGAAGCACTTCAGTTTGATGAGGCTAATCATTTGGTCTATGCTTCATAAAAGATGGATGGTTGTAACAAGATGGCCGACAGTCAAAGGTATAGGATCATCCGTTTCGTGTGATTTTACCATGGCTTACCTCTGTTGGTCAAATCAATGGACAGATTTGATCAATGAGCTATCCCTTGTGTAAGCTAAAAGCTTTCTGGATGTTGCTAACCTTCCCATGAAGGTGGGGATGTTAGCATTTCCAATGGGTGTGAGTAGATAAATAGATAGATATAAGTGAAAAGCAAGCTTTTCTATGGTCTTACATCTCAATGAATCAACCAAGATTCTAAAGCATACGCTGGCCACCTTCTTATAGAAGGTTTCACCAACTAGAGTTGAGAGTGGAGGTTGGAAAAAGACTTTGAAAGCATTGTTACCCTAGTGTAAATGATCAAAAGTAGTAAATGATCAAAAGTAGAATCTATCCATGATAACCAGTTGGGCATTGTTTTTCCAGAGTTTAAGGGTGCCTTGGGAACTGACTTTTCCAGGATTGGAGGCCCTCCTTCAAGATGGAGCTAAGGAGCAAAAAGCCAAAGCTTAGTGGAAACCTCCTCTGATTACTGCATGGGAGCTTAACTTTGATGGAATTGAGGTTTGTCAGGATGTGGAGGAGTTTTGAGAAATGCTGGGGGTTAGATTCTGAAGATGATTTCCAAACCTTTTGGTGTGAATAGTTCAAACGAAGCAGAGGTTCATGCTCTTTGTGAGAGGTTGCATATTTTTGTACTTGGATATTCGGGGGCTTTGGTTTTGTAGGAGATTATGTCATTAAGTGAACTTCTTTAGTGCACCATGGGCGATGGAAATTAGCTTTTGTTATATTGGAGATTCGAGCCCTTATTGTGCGGTTGCGTATATCTTTCTCAATTGTTTTGTGTGAGATGAATGAGGTGGTTGATTGTCTTGTGAAACATGGAGTAACTTGAGAGGGTCATGATCGACACATCATTTACTCTATCGTAATCTTGTATCCTATTTCTCTTTGATAAAATTCAGTTATCTTTCAAGAAAAAAAAATGTAGTTGGTAGTTTGGGCTTCTTTCCAGCTGCCTTGGTGTGAGAGAATGGGGCTATCGAAGAATCCAACACCTTAGCCATTAAACCAGAAGATTGGAGATGCACCATTTAACCTGTATTCTTCAATAAGCTATGAATATCAAAGGTCAGAAGCGACACCTGGAATCATGGCTTATTGTATTCCTTAGGCTACGTTTGGATGCACTATTTGATCAGATCTAAATCTCATGTTGAGAGTAAACAACTTTTCCTTTGTTTCACCTCTTACCAAACACGCCCCAAGTGTGAAGGGGGGCCAAAATTCCGAAGGGTTTGGTTAGAATCTTCAAAACATGGACCCATTGTTTGATGACTTAAGACAGAGGTACATGTGTGCCAGTGCACAGAGTATGTGCATGTGAATTATCTCCGTTATCTCCTTGATTCTGCCTTCTTGACTCTGCTATGGATCATGTAAACTCTTTTCTTTCAGCATGAATAGAAAAGTTAGGCTAGAAAAAGAAAACTAATTCAGGATCACTGAATGATGGGCCTCGTACATAATTCAGGACCTAAGGCTTCCTCTTCATATTTTTGAATAATTAAATTGATTGTATATTTTCTTTTGTGTTTAATTATACTGAGTAAGCCATATGAAGACTTGATTGAATCTCCGAGCTAACCCAACTCAGCTGGACTGTCATGTTGAGTTGCATTGTCGAGTTTCAGAACTATGCATAAACCTGAAAGCCTGAAAATCATTCTTGCTCCCTGCCCTTGAATCTGAATTTACTTTGTTAGTTGACACTTGACACTAGTCTGGTAACTAATAGAAGGCCCAAAACATGAAAGAATTTACTTCATCAGAGGATTATACTTGGATCCTTGTCTAGTAATTGCAGTTGTGAAGTGCTAACACTGTTCACTATAGGCTAAGTGAAAAACTTGAAGTATTAGTTAAGAAAAATTCAGATCATACAAGCTTTCTAAAGGCAATGACCTTTGATATGCATTAGCTCCGCCATTACCATACGTATTGTGATAAGCTGTCGATTGTGCCCTTTCTTTTTCATCTTTCTATTCTACATTATTCAATTCACTGAAGCAGGTCAATATGGGATCTGGTAAATTATATTTCTAAAGGCAATGACCTTTGATATACAAACCTTTGATATGCATTAGCTCCGCCATTACCATACATATTGTGATAAGCTGTCGATTGTGCCCTTTCTTTTTCATCTTTCTATTCTACATTATTCAATTCACTGAAGCAGGTCAATATGGGATCTGGTAAATTATATTTCTAAAGGCAATGACCTTTGATATACATTAGCTGTGCCATTACCAAACAATCACTTATTTTTGACATCCTGGGTTTCCATGGACAGCTAGGATTTATTTTGTTGGCTCTGTTATGGAAATTCCACTTCCCTCCTTTTATGGTTCTTGTCATTGTTGTTCTTAATGATGGTTAGCACTGATCCCTTGGCTTGAATGTCCATAAATAGTTGAAATGTTTTATCTATATTTTGTTGTTGGTGTCTGACACATGAATTTGTTTTTATCCCTTTTGCCTTTCTTCATGTTTTTATTATTTTCTTAATTTTAAAATTTCTTGACTTGTTTCCCTGGGCACTTACATGGCTCCTATGGCATTTGTATTCTTTTGGGCAGCTTACGAGACTAATTATATTGATATATTGGCTATATTATTGAAATATCGCTGATAAATGGGTGATAGAAGCGACACCTGGAATTTACACAGATTGAAAATATTGGTGCATCGTATTGATACATTGGCGAAACAAGTGACAGATGGAATTTACATAGTAAAAATATTGGTGATATTGATACATTGACGATACTTAGCGATATATCGCAGATACTTGGAATTTTTTATACTACCAGCATTATTGGTATCTCCGATCTGGAGATACGGATAATATTGGGATTTGGGAATACTCTGAACAATGCTCCATTGTTATTCCTACTAAGTTGCATTCTAGATATTCCCTCTTGGTTCTACTATTTTTATTTTTAGAGTTGTAGATTCAAAGGGCTTCCCCCAAACTTCTAGTTTAGCATTATTCCCCTCTATAGTCTTATCAACCGAAATTGCATCGTCGGTGAACAACATACAAAGAGGGACCTCATTTTGGACATCGATTGTAATACATCTATAATAAGTGTGGAAAGGTAAGGGCTTAATATGGACTCCTAATGGAATTGGGGACTCATTGCCACTGGAAATGAATCTATCTCACCACAAAGCCATTAATCTCTCTAGGAGTTGGGGACTCCTAATGTACTTGCACCCTCATATGTCTTTAATGATGTCAGCATATCTTCTCAGACCCATTTCTTACTCGTCACCCACCAAATAACCTCCCTAGGTACTTTACTGTACTGTCTGCTCTTTCTAGGTCAATAAAAACCATTTTCAATTCCTCCTCTTCCTTTTAAATCTTCATCAATTGTCGAAGTAGAAAATAGCTTTTATTGTGGATCTCTCTGCATGAAAGCCAGATGGAGTATCTAGTACCGTTCCTTCTTCTCTTGGTCTTTGTTCCACCACCCTCTCTCGGAGCTTCATAGCGTGTCTCATAAATTTGATCCCTTAGTGGTTGGTGCAACCTTAGGAATGTTGTTTGTTCTTGTAAATAGTTATCACAGTGCTTCTCCTCCATTCATCTAGAAATATTTCTGTCTAAAATTAACAAATATACATATAGGAGTATAAATATGCTTACGGAAAAATTGCCTCTACGACTAGAGTATCATTATCGGTAGATATTACGGATTATCAATTATTTACCATTGATTCTTTTTTCTTTTCTGAAGGATTATTAACCATTGATTCTTAGCTGGTTCCTCAAAAAATTATTTAATATTAGAGATCATTAGTTTTTACGATATTGGTTAATAGAGGGAGTTCTGTAATATTTAAACTAGTGAGCTTGACATCCTAAACCCTATCTTACTCTTATGTTCATTACCTCAATATGTTGTGTTTTGGGATACCCTGGGTCAATTCATGCATAACGAAAATCTCTTGGGTTCCAGGATGAGAAGGTGTTAATCTGGTATTCTGGGAAGGAGGAAAAGCAATTGAAGTTGAATTCAGTGACAAAGATAATCCCAGGACAGCGGACTGTATGTTATATCATTCAAATTAAATTTGAATGCTTAGTCTTTGAGTGTTTCAGTCTTTATATAATGCTTTATGCATTTACATGAGAGATGTGCGCAACATGTTTGTAGGTAAATTTCCAGCGGCAACTTCAACCAGAAAAGGAGCGTCAGTCCTTTTCGCTCGTGTATGCGAATGGTGAAAGATCGCTCGATCTGGTACTATTTCATCTTATCTTCTCTTGGTGACCATAAAACTTAATTCTCTGGTGAAAACTTCATGATTGTATTTCTTCTGTACCTTGAAGTATGAAGGGTGCATCTAGATGTACTGCCAAATCGCCATTGGCAGGGCATCCGAGCAAACAAGGTAGGCTTGGCATTTTGGGCATCAAGGAAACTTCCATTTTCTTGCCTTTCTTCACCAAATGACAAGTGAGATATGTGCAGGAAGGTTCCAAACACATCTTACTTGCTTTTTGGCACTAGCAACTAGTCTGTCCTGTCTGCCTTGGGAACTGGGAACTCCCAAATGTAGCCTGATCTATTAATTTTATTAAGTAGCAATATGCTGTTTTCATTATTTTGAACTTGGGTTTTGTCTATTTACATTTTCAATTTCATGTCTTCTATATCTGATACTTAGATCTGCAAGGACAAAGATCAGGCTGAATCTTGGTTTATAGGCTTGACGGCCTTGGTATCCAGATCTCATCATTCCAAGCAATTGGCTAATCTAAGACACGGCAGAGGGGCACATAGTTGTGTCAATAGCCCGATTGGTCATGCCCGAAGGAAGCATAATCTAGGACTTCTGGAGGACTCGCCAACACTTTCACAGGTTTAGAAGACGACTTTTGTCCATTATTCTAGAAGTTCTTTAGGGATATGATAATGCTATTTTTTAAAAGGAATTATACGATCCTCCACCTGTTGATTTGCATGGCATCCTTTGGTTTTGTATGTATAAGTGGGGCCCATGGTTCAGTGATCAGTCCAATTTTTGGGCTTCACCTAGATGGTCTATCCATCTGGATTGGAAGATCCTATCCATCCATTCTTTGACCATTTCAGGCCACCAATGAAATCTATCATCATCATCATCTAAGCCTTATAGCAACTAATTGGGCACCTTAAAAATTTATGATAAGTATTTTTTTTTTAAAATTTTAATTTATTTAATACTATGGTTCATTGATAGTGATGCCCATCAAATCACCATGATCACTTAGCAAATCCTCAGTTAAGGATCATATAATTCCTCTTCCTTAATCTGGTTGTTTGTCCTTGAAAACATTTGGTGGTAATTGCTGAACTATCTCCTTTAGTGATTGATTTGTGTAAGGTATCAAGGTTTCAATTAGTATCATGCAAATAGATATTCATCATCGATGGTTTTATTCATTTGAGTTGAGATTGTAGTTCATCTCTATCTTATAAATTACACCTGACCATATCCTGATTTTCGCATAATGCTACCCTTTGAAGGTGCGCAGCTTATGCGGGAGTCCTCGGCCTCTAGCGGAGAGGGGTATTTCAGACGGTTTGTTATATTCGTCTGATAGTCTTTATTCATCAGGACCAAGAAGTTCATCAAATGAGCAAACGGTAATGGATGTGATTCCGCCTTCCCCAAATTCACAGAATGGCTATTTCCAAGAGAAGGTGAGAGAATCTCACCCTGACAATGGATATAGAATGAGTTTGCCCAGTGCATTCAGCTCCTCCAATCACTGGCCTCCTTCGACAGGCAAGGACGATGTTCTGAGGGATGTGTTGATGTGGGGAGAGGGGATAGAAGGAGGGATCTTAGGTGGTGGTTTGGACAGATCTACTTCTTATGACACACGATCTGATGCATTACTGCCCAAATTACTGGAATCTACTGGCATGTTGGATGTGCGGAACATCTCTTGTGGTGGTAAACATGCTGCCTTAGTTACAAGACAGGGGGAGGTCTTCTGTTGGGGAGAGGAGAAAGGCGGACGGCTTGGGCACAAAATCAATATGGATGTATCTCTTCCCAAGATTGTTGAATCCCTTACCGATGTCCATGTAGAATCGATTGCCTGCGGCGAATACCACACATGCGCACTGACTCTATCTGGCGAGCTTTATACATGGGGTGAGTGTGGTCATGTTGATGGCCATTTAGGCGACGGAAGTAACAGAAGCTGGTGGTTGCCTCGTAGAGTTGCAGGCCCCTTTGATGGCATATGTATATCGGGTGTTGCATGTGGGGAGTGGCATACAGCAGTTGTGTCCTCCTCCGGGCAGTTATTTACGTATGGGGATGGAATGTTTGGTGTTCTTGGGCATGGGAATCTTGAAAGCACTTCCCAACCAATAGAAGTCAAATCTCTGAGAGGGTTAAGAGTAAAGTCCGTTGCATGTGGGCCATGGCATACCGCTGCCATAGTGGAAATAATGGTCGATCGTTTCAAGGGTAATTCTCCTGGTGGGAAATTGTTTACATGGGGTGATGGTGATAAAGGAAGACTCGGGCATTTGGATAAAGAAAAGAAGCTTCTCCCTACATGCGTTGCATCACTCGTGGATCACGATTTCATTCAAGTGTCCTGTGGAAGAATGCTGACTGTTGCACTGACGGTTACAGGCATGGTCTGTACCATGGGAAGCGCTGTGCATGGTCAGCTCGGGAATCCGCTAGCTGAAGATAAATCTGTTGCCATTGTCGAAGGGAATCTCAAAGGGGAATTTGTGAAGGAGATCTCATCGGGATCATATCATGTATCAGTCTTGACAACAAAGGGCAGTGTTTATGCTTGGGGAATGGGTGCAAATGGAAGGCTAGGATTAGGTGATATTGAAGATAGAAATTCTCCATCTTTGGTGGAAGCTTTGAAAGATAGGCAGGTTCTTAGCATTGCTTGTGGGTCAAGTTTCACAGCTGCTATTTGCTTACACAAATCCATCTCTAGTAGCGACCAATCTGTTTGTAGTGGATGCCGAATGCTTTTCGGGTTTACTAGGAAAAAACATAACTGTTATAATTGCGGTCTTGTATTCTGCCATGCGTGTAGCAGTAAGAAGGCTATGAATGCATCTTTAGCACCAAACAAAAGCAAGCAGTATCGGGTCTGTGATCCATGTTTTGCTCAGTTGAGAAACCATGCGGATTCTAGGCTAAGGCAGGAAGCCCCGAGTCCAAGGCCGCCCTTAGCAACGCGTAAGCCGTCCTCCGACCCGAAAGTAGAGAGGGAAGAACCGACATCTGCACGGTCGCATATATTTTCACCTAAGTTGTCGATTCATGAGGAAATCAAATGCACTGACGGAAGCAACCAGCAGTCTCTAGATCCTGTTTCACCTTTGTTGAGCACACCTCCACGATGGGGCCAGGTGGCATGTCCCCCGCTATTTAATACTTCTGATAGAGAAAATTCTATGATGTTTGTTCCTCTGCCAAAAGAAGGATTATCTGCTGTTTCACCTGCTTATGGACACAAGAGCCCTCCTAAATCGAGATCTATGACTCCCATTGCCATGACTTTGGAACAAGGCTCAACTGAATCAGATAAGATGCTTAAAGAAGAGGTGCAAAGACTGCGAGCTGAGGTAAATTGGTTTACTTTCTCGGACTTAAAAATTATGTCATTGCTAATACCCAGCTACTGTTTTATGATACTTGTGTATTTTGCCTTTAACATATTGTTTTCAACTCAAGTTCTCATGATATTGTAGCTCATGCAAGGAATATCAGTTTTGGAATGCAACTCTTCTGGGTCAAAACCATTATGTACCTATGAAACAGGTACTACTTGTCCAAAAAACTGGACAAGTTGGAAGAAAGAAACCAAAATTAGTAAAAATAATATTTAAGTAATTTAAAATCGTAAAATTCTGGAAAAACTAAGGATAATGAGAATAATCTCTCTCTCTCTCTCTCTCTCTCTCTCTCTCTCTCTCATAGGGGGAGTTATTTGATACTTTGAAAGAATTTGACGGTTGACACACACACACTTAAAAGGTGCAGGTATGACCTACATTAGCTTAAAGTAAACTGCCCAAATCGTGGGACACTGTAGATAGGTCATAATCCAAAAGTCAGATTGATTGAGATATCCTAAACTCTGATTAATGTACATTGGTTTGTTGAACTCATAGTATTGAATTATTTTCATTTTGACCGTCCATTAAGTTTCTACCAATATTCCTGTTATAAAATCAGACCAGTGTAACTTTTTATTTAAGATCTGTCTAAAAAAAGGCCCAGAGTTTGGACGATTTAATTTGAGTGTTTTGTATGCGACATGGACAATCTTTTTATGCTTGTGTATCGACCATTGCACTCTGCAAGAATCGAAGTTTTCCTTGTGTGTGTGTGTGTGTGTGTGTGAGAGAGAGAGAGAGAGAGAGAGAGAGAGAGAGGTTCCATCCATCAAAATCACTGTTTTTTTGTCAGGCCACATGCGGGGTGACAAACAATGGCTTCATCCATCAAAATCTCTCTTTTTGTAGTACATCTCTCTTTTCTCTCTCGCTTCAACGCCATTACCATGAGGCAAGGACCATGATTGGAATGTCATGACAGGGAGTGACGGGTTGCTGGCTTCGAACACAACAAGGGCCACTTCTTCGATCGAAGGGAGGTTGTGGTTGACCCTTTTCGAGGCTTCTGGAAGATTTGGGGGTCTCTCTTCCTATTGTTGGAGGCCATTGCATGTGGATTTTTGAGCTTTGCAAGTCTCTCTCTCTCTCTCTCTCTCTCTCTCTCTCTCTCTCTCTCTCTCTCTCTCTCTCTCTCTCCACACACACACAGGCATGCTCAGCTGCGCACCTTTGCACACGTGTCATGGACCCAAAATCCGAACTGTCCATGTGATGTGGCACCCCATGAAACCCTCAGGGACCAATTTTCACCCTGATCCAAAACTCTGGTGGGCCATAGCAAAGAGAGATGCAAGTTAAGGAAGGAAACTATTTTCTTTTGTCATGGCCCACTAAAGTTTTGGATCAAGGTAAAAGTTGGGCCTTGAAGGTTTCATGGGGTGCTGCATCGCGTGGACCATTCAAATTTTGGGTTCACATCACGTGTGATGAGTTCTCAAAAAGTTCTCACGAGAACTCGTGTTCTTGTGAGAACACGAGTTCTCACGTGTTCTTGTGAGAACTTTTTGAGAACACATCACAAGTGATGTGAGCCCAAAATCTGAACGGTCCACGTGATGCAGCGCCCCATGAAACCCCCAAGGCCCAACTATTACCATGATCCAAAACGTTAGTGGGCCATGGGAAAAGAAAACAATTTCCTCCCTTGATTTGCATCTCTCATTGCTATGGCCCACCAGAGTTTTGGATCAAGGTGAAAATTGGTCCCTGGGGGCTTCATGTGGTGTTGCATCACATGGACCGTTTGGATTTTGAGTCCATGACACATGTGCAAAAGTGCGTATGTTTGCAGGTGAGCATGCCTATATATATGACCATAGGTTATGGTCTGCCTAGCAGATTACTTCTAACTTGCTAGGTACATGAGACATCCAACTTGTTCAATAGATCGGCCACACCATGAGGAACATTTCATGTAAAAATCAGCCCTATCAATTGATCAAGTGGACCATACTTTTATTTTTCTATTTATCAATGGCTATATACTGTTTTCTATGGTGTGGCTCGCTTGATGAGTAAATAGGGCTGAGTTTTGTATTAGGTGATCCTCATGGTGGCCCCAACCTATTAGGAGGATTGGATTTCACAAGCACTTAACTGGTTGGAAGTTATCCACTCAATGGACCGTAAACTATGGTCCAACCATTTGGACTTGAGACCTTCTTACACCCACACACACACAAAAACCAATGAAACCCCAAATACCTCTCTTTCCCTCTCCCTTTCAATTTATTTGTTTTTGATTAATTGAGGGTGTGTCAGAACCATGACAAATCGATCCACATGACTCACCTTGACAAGGATGAAACCAGGTAGACTTGGTGCTCTCTTCCAAGCATTGGATGAATTGGACTGACTCTAGGGAATTTCTTATAGCGGGGGTGTGACCTACGGGGCATTGGGTTTGGTTTGGGTTGGGATCAGCCCAAGCCCCACCTGTTTACCAAACAAGTAAGAATTCTGTCTTGAACCCGACACGTGACCCATTATCCTGTTGCCCGACCCAACACACTTAAAATTCATCAAGTGCAAGCCTAACTAGACCCAACGCATTTAATTGTACTCGGGTTTGGCTCGACTGACCCGAGCTGCACAACCACACTTAGGTTTAAGAATGAAATATGGGGCTAAAGCCACGCCCAACCTTGCCCAATTAGTAGATATGTACAAACATACATACATGATGTGTGCATATTTATTCTTACCGTCAATTAATTTCTTTTGAGTTTTGGTTCGGGATGGGTCAGGTCATTGGACCCAACCCATTGATAACCTATATGGTTGGGTCAAGTTTGGTAGGGCTCAACCCGAGGCCGACCAATTTACTTAAAAAGGCCACTTCTAACCCAAGCGCAATCCTCCACGAATTTAGCTTGGTCCAAACCTGCATCAAAAGCAAGTTGGTTAGTTGACACAAAGGCTGACCCCACCCATTTCCACCCCTAGTTTGATTCGGACTGCTTCCGACCAAAATCAATACAACTTGGCTGAAACTGAGTCTTATGGGATGATATTTTAAACCATGAGCTCATGCAACCATGGTTTCCAAAAAAAGGGTTACATAACAATTGTTACAACCATCATGTAATGGTAACTGTGGGTGCTTTTATGTGTTTTACATTACCGTTTTTTAATAACTTGCATGCAACCTAGCTAGCAATAATGTGCTATAAAATAATACTGTGATTTTTTTATTTTTTTATTTTTGTCCCAAGGAATCATTGGGTTGATACAACTTTGTTGGCTTGGTATTTGTGTAACTTGTCGATTATAGACATGATGACTTCTAGAAGTCCGATTATTAACATGTTTGTAAAAAGCAGTGTTTTCGGTAACACTCGTAGCACGAAGCGTAGCTCCCTGGTAGCGTAAGCTACAAGGCATGTAGCGTAAGCTACAGAGCATTTAGCGTTACGCTACATGTAGCGTAGCATATGCTACCTAAAATCTCCTTTTTCTTTTTTAGTTTTTCTTCTATGCTAGTTCAACACCTATTTTAAAATGGTGGTGACTCATCCCCATCACACGTGGCACTACATTAGATCAATATGGACCATCTAAATTGTGGTCCATATCGTGGTTAAAGTACTTATATCAATCCAAACCATCCAAATTTTGGTCCATATTGTGAATTTGTGATGTTTCAATAATAATAATAATAATAAAGAGGTCATACTTAGAGATGTTTGAAGGCAAAGAGATATAGATTTTGCTTGGAAATATATGGTTGACGACTTAGATTCGCCGTAAAAACTCATAGGAATTATGCACTTTGTAAAATTTATCATATTTTTGTATTATTTTAATTAAAAAAAAAATATTAAGTATCGTGTAGCTTACGCTATACGCTACAAAGGGCCAAACGCTACGTTATACGCTATGCGCTATTTAAAACACTGGTAAAAAGATCATGTCATCGGCATATCATCATCATCATCAACACAGCTTTGTCCTAGCCTTTTCAAGTCAATTTCACGAATGTCGTTTTATAAAATTTGTATATGAATTCTCATGATTGTTTGTCAAAAGTTATATCCGCCCAAGCTGGGGTTTGGTTGGTGCCATTGCAACTAGGCAGAGTTACGTTTCTTAAAAAGCAATACTAATAATATAGTACAATATTTTTTTGTAATGCTTATTTACAAATGCATCCCAAAATTTTAGAATCAACAACGAATCTTCACCTTAATTATTTTCCATGTAAAAATTAAAATATCCTTAAATGAATATTATTGTGCACTTTTACAGTTTTTGGGCTTGTATCCTTGTCGATAGAGCATGAATGATGCGCATGTTATACTTGACCAAGTTCATTTGACTTAAGGAATCCAAGTATGTTATTCTTTTTAAATCCATATTTTAGTAAATTATTATCTTTATTAATTATTAATTGTTATTTTGAGAAAGGTTGATTTTTTTACCAGTAACTCTGATTTTATTAGAAAGAAGAAATCTGACAACAAAGGAAAACAATTCCCAAAGAGTAGACTACGCCTCTCAACACCTCTGTTTGCAAAAACTTTGTTTAAACTCGGTATTTTTTAAAATAAAAAGCTTGTATAATTGATCAAACATTTAAAACTCCGTATATTTCAGAAGATGGGTTAAAAAACTCTTTTTTTTTTTTTTGGGCAAACCAAATTAAACACATTGTTTACAATTAAACATGTTTTATTTTAAAAAAAAATGGGGACATTTGAAATAAAGATTGGTGGTTGCCACCCATTGACAAAATTGAGTAGAAGGTGAAATTTTTTAGTAGAGACTGACTGATTTAGATGTGAATTAGTTAAAAGGAAAGGATTTAAGAGAGGCAAAGAGTACCATTTCAACTGCCTATATACATTATCGTTCATGCATATAGCAATTCTAATTATTTTAATTAAAGTTTCATATTTTAACCTCATTTATATATAATATATAGACAGATATTGATGGGGACATCAGAGCACCATTTAGGGTTTTCCAGATGAGGAGGAGATCATCACCAGTTTCCCTCTGGATGGATGACCACTACGTGGGTCATGGGCCCGAGTGGGTCGAGTGGACCGTTTTGAAGACCCCACATGCATTTGATGCATCTTCAAAGACCTTGCACTAGGAAGATGCATGTGGGCTTCTTCTTCAAATCTTCCAAGCCCCTAACCCTAGATTCCCTAGCCTCCCTCTCTAAAACCCTAACCCTAACCCTAGATTCCCTAACCTCCCTCTCTAAAACCCTAACCCTAACCCTAGATTCCCTAACCTCCCTCTCTAAAACCCTAACCCTAACCCTAGATTCCCTAATCTCCAATTTTCCTCAAATCATCCAAACCCCAGAATCCCAATTTCCTTAATTAACCTAAAACATCAACCCTCCAATTATTCAAATCCCTAATTCCCCTCAAGTAATACCCATGCCCCAAAATCCCTTAGCCAATTAAACCGTCTAAACTCTAATTTTACATTTTCCCCCAAATTCGTCAAACCCTAGGTTAGCCTACATTCTAATCGAGCAAACTCTAGGTAATAATAGTCATTCCCTTTTGAAATAGACTTATTCCTATGCTAATTGGGTGTTCTTACATCCATTAGATCCTAATTTCTAGTATTCAATGATCATGCATGGCGTAGTTTGTTAATTGTGGCATTGACTATTCATAGTTTTATGTTGGATTCTTAAGATATTTGATGATTTTGGCATGATTTGTGATTTTGATTATTTAATTTAATTTGTTGATTGATCTCACTTCTCCATTTAGCCACATGCATGCGTCCTGCATCAAATTTGGTATCAAAGAACATAGGTTATTTGTGTTGCATCTAGTTGGAATTTTTACATTTGGATTTGTTAGCACATCCATTGCATATAGAGTTTATGATCATATTGCTGAATTTTCAGTTTGTGTTTTCAGATTATGCTATTGCTGAATTTTCAGTTAGTGTTTTCAGATTGTACTATTGCTGAATTTTCAGATTGGTAATGTCCGATTGTCCTATCATTGAAATTTCAGAATAGTATGTTCAGATTGACAGCTTGCTGATTTTTTAGGATAGTGTCTTCTGTGTGTCCAATTAGGTGTCTCGGTTAGTCATTGTCTTTGTCATAACATCACTTTAGGATCCAGGTTTCCCTTTAAAGTTTACCTTGTGTATGCCCATTCGTTCTGGATGTGGTTTTGGCCTACATTCTACCATGAATCTAGAGCAGATTACCGAGGCCCTAAATGCCATCAACGACCGTCTGACGGCCATTGAGGCTCACAATAAGAAAACCTCAAGATTGAACCAGAACAAGTGGATCTATCAATTGCCTTCCACAAAGGAACCCAGTCATGTACACGTCATTCCATTGGTAACTATGTCTCGTACAACAATCTCTCTCCCTCTTATCAGTCATACCTTTCCTTTACATCATTTGTCTCTGTACCAACTAAGATTGCAAATGCCCTTGGCGACCCTAACTAGAAAGTGGCTAGAGATTGTTGCCCTTGACAAATAGCATACTTGGGATTTAGTCACTCTCCCATTAGGCAAACATAGTGTCAGCTGCAAATGGGTACCATTAAATACAAGGTAAATGGATCAATAAACAGATAGATACAAAGCACGGCTAGTTGTCAAGGGCTTTACTCAAAACTGTGTGAAGTTTATGGAGAAACCTTTGCTCCGGTAGCAAAATTAAATTATGTGCTCATCTTATTGTCTATTGTTGTAAATCCTAATTGCCCTGTCCATCAATTAAATGTTAAAAATGCATTTCTACATGGTGATCTTCATAAAGAAATATATATGGCCATTCCTCCCGGTTTTCATCGTAAGTAGCAGGCTAACAAAGTTTGTTGTCTTCAGAAAGCTTTGTATTGCCGCAAACAGTCTTCACGGACCTGGTTTAAAGAGCTTGGGAATACGATTTCTAACGTCGGATTCAAAAGCAACACCTTTGATTATTGTGTTCATAAAACATATGGATAGCAACACAACAATTGTTGTCGTATATGTTGATGATATTATTCTAACTGGCACAAGCATGATTGAGATAGATAAGGTTAAGAAGTTTCTGGCCTTGTCATTCGAGATAAAGGGCTTAGGGATACTGAAGTACTTCCTCAGAATTGAAATGGCTCGCTCGAAATGTGGAATATTCTTATCTCACCGTATGATCTTTTGATCGAGGTGGGTTTATTTGGTGCTCACCCTATTGACATGCTTATTGAAGTGATCATAAGTTGCATTAGAGACATTAAGACGAAATTAACAGTCCAGGCATGTATTGTCGACTGGTACTGCATTTAATTTATCTCAGCTTTGCTTGTGTAGACATCTCTTATGTTGTTGGAATTGTTAGCTAGTTTATGCAACGACCTTGTCAGCATCATCTTGAAACAATCTATTGAATACTTCGTTACTTGAAAGCCACACCTGTTCTTGGTCGTTCATGCTCAAATCATGGTCATCTGAATATCAATGGTTTCCGCAATACTGATTGGGCTGGGTCTTCTGATCGAAGCTCCACTATAGGATATTACATGTTTGTAGGAGGAAATCTAGTTACTTTAAAAAGTAAGAAGCAATCTGTCGTTGCTCACTCCTCTGTTGAGGCCGAATATTGTACTATGGGCCATTCAACTTGTGAACTGCTATGGGTGAAAGCTATCCTTCAAGATATGGGATTCAGAACATCTTCCATGCTTCTATATACACCTTTTGTTCATTCATAAGATTAGTTAGCACTTAGCAGATATCTTTTCTAAAGCCACATCAACATTGTGCCTCAAGACCATCAGTGTCATGCTTGGCATGAATGATATTCATGCGCCAGCTCGAGGGGGAGTGTTAGTGCACACAGACCTGTGTACACAACACCTGTGGTGTACATAGGATTAGTACTAGTCTCCTTATTAGTCTTAGTTTCCTAATTAATTTTGTTTTCTTTATTTTCAAAGTCTCCTATCATAATCAGACTTTGGTCTAAAGCTTCTATTAATAAAGGATTAAGGGGGAGAGGGTAGATATGATCAACCCTTACCCACCTCACCTCTTCTTCTTTCTCTGTTTCCCCTCCCATCTTTCAGCACACATGGCATAAAAGTAATTCAAATTAAACTGCGCTTTATGTGTTTCAGTTTTGATGTATCATGAACCAAAACATATGCTACTGACTATCAGATTTAAAAGGAAAAATATCTGATGGTCTTATTTCAATGGACAAGTGTCCATGAATCACAGTTGGGATTGTTCAACGAATTTGATTTTGGGACCATGACTTGGCGACTGCGGGTTCCGCAATTTGGTTGGTATCGAGTTAATGTATGCTTTACACGTACAATTTCCAAATGGCAGCATATCGGGTGTCCTAAATAACCAGAGAATCAAATACCTGTAAGTAGGGCTGTCAACGGGCCGGGCCTGGGGTCGTTCTCAGCCCAGATTTTGAACTGTTTTTGGCTGGGCTGTCGGGCTGGTCCTATTCAAAATTCTGATTTTCAGGCCCCAGCAGCCCATTGACACCCCTACCTATATAAGTGACACTTTTCACCAATACATTTAGTTTTAGTTTGTAGCACATCGGTCTGTTGCATGTTTCTACGCTCAATGACTTATTTATTTTCTTATTTGTATACCTGCCTCTTGTAAATAGGCTAGGAGCCTCGTGAAACAATGTCAAATGAGAAGTGAAAAGCTCGAACAATATCAACAAAGAATAGAGGATACATGGTCCTTAGCAAGGGAGGAAGTTGCCAAGTGCAAAGCGGCAAAAGAGGTTATCAAGGTCTTAACAACACGGGTACGGATACCAAACAAATATACTTTTGTTTGGACATTGTTTAGATTGATTGAATTCCTTGGTAGTTAATGGATGGTGCTGATCAACAAAAAGCATGCACGTTACAATTAGTTCGAATATTTCTCACCATCATAACATATCAATCAAAATTGCTCAGGCCATCTAGAGTTGCTATGTTTCTCTGACTAGGCCGTGATGTGGCCACCACTCTGGTATGAATTTATGACAAGCCTGAGATTTGCTGAAAATGCACCTCTCCACATGCTGCCACATGAGCCAGACTGACTCATGCACGGGACATCTGAGCCGTGCATCTGGTGGGCCACATGTTGTAGATGACCTGCCTCAAGAAACAGGCCTGTTCAGCTGGTTAGGTTGTGCCACACGTACAAAAACAATGGACGGTTTAGCAAATATTGCCAATCATCCTTGTTCGCGTTCGCATTCTCGTGTTGCCTTCTGGATGAGAGGACCAGCCCTTTTTTTGGTCCATGTCATCTACACAATAGAGACCGCACTTGATAGACGGCTTGGATCTGCCGACTTAATCTAGTCTCTAGCCTGTTTGTTTTGACAATTACCCCAGTAATGTAAAGTAAAAGTGTCAGCATTATGATCTTACCACCGCCAAACCAAACACGGGAATCATTGGGAAAATGCAGATGTATTTAGGAGACTTAATTTGTAATCATTGCACTTTTCATGGCATTAGTATGAAAATCTAAAATCTGAATAGTGTGACATTGGTGTATTTTGGTGATGATTTGACGTTAAAGTAATATAAAACTGTCATCATTACGATTTTACTATCGATAAACTAACATTTGAATCGACTGTCAAATGCAGAAATTATCAAGAGATAGGTAAAGCAATTTGTGATAATTGTACAATTCCTTTACCTGTGATAATTGGTGAAACAAACAGGCCCTAAAGATATTTGGCTGGCTGTCAGGGAAGCTCTAACCCAAGCCGGGGATTTATAATAGCAATAGTTCTGACATATATAGTTTCTATTTCTATCATGTGTACCTAGCAATGCGATAATCGTAACATTCTCTAACATGGGTCTCTTGCACAGCTAAATGTCATGTCGGAGAAATTTTCGTCAGGAAGAGAACCGAGCAGCATGAGATCCATAGCAGGCAAGGTTGACTTGCATCAACCCCAAATCACACCCGTCTGTGCAGAATCTCTGGAGTTTGATGATATGAGGTCGATGTTTGGTAGCATGCATTTGTCTTCCGACGTCCGCATTCTTAAAAACAGGCAAATGAATGATTTATGTAGCCCACCTCTTCCATCGTGTGATAAGGTGACGAGCATGCACGCGAGAGATGGTCATCATGGCCACACAAAGTCTGTCGATAATTCCCTTGTAGCAAGGACAGTCACCAGGCAAAACCGCACGAGAGACCATCATCATGGCCACACAAAGTCTGTTGATGATTCACTTGTAGCAAGGACAGATACCGGACAAAACGGCACGAGAGACCATCATCATGGCCACACAAAGTCTGTGGATGATTCCCTTGTGGCAAAGATGGATACCGGACAGAATGGCATGAATGCATTGAAAGCAGATTGGGTAGAGCAAGATGACCCTGGTGTATATATTACATTCATGACATTGCCATGCGGCCAGAAGGGCCTCAAGCGCGTGAGATTCAGGTAATCATGATTCGGTAAATAACATCATCTGAATCTGGATTGTTATCATGCATCATACTTCAATCAGATATGTGAATGAGATTCCCCATCGTGAACATGCCGTGGCCCGAAAATCATGTGGATCGATAGTTCTAAAGCTCACTGACTCAGCCAAGTCAACATGACTCGGCCAAAAATCAAGCTGAGTCACTATGAAACCCATTGGCGAGCTTGACTCAGTTCAGATTTGGCATGACTCGATATATATATATATATATATATATATATATATATATATATATATATATATATATATATATATATATATATAATTTGCAGTTGCAGAATTCGAACTCATTACCCCAAGCACTTAGGCAACACTGCATAACAGCAGTTTTCAAGTCTATTCAAATTGGGTTTTTGAGTTGACCTGACCCAACTAGATATCAAGTCTAGTTGAGTTTTTGAGTTTTTAAACTGCACCTATCTGCTCATGAGGTGGGCACACATGTATGCTGAATGCAGACCATTGGTCAATTTTAACACTTGTTGTTGCACATGATGTGCTTGGTTAGAGTAATCAGCGGTCCAAATTCAACCGGCAAAATCAGATGGTTAATATTGTCAGAATAGCATAATTTTCAGTCTGCGCTCCATCTACAGCAAAAAGCCCATGTTTTGGATGGTCTGGAATTTGATACTGGTGTGCCATGTATGGTGAATGAGCCACTGCCATTTAGGGCCGCCATTATGTCCTGTTCATGGATATCTAACCAGCATAGAGTATGGTTTTTGTTTTGCAGTCGGAAGCGTTTCACCCAGAAGGAAGCCGAGCTATGGTGGGAAGAGAATCAGCTAAGAGTATATCAAAAGTATGACATTGAAGGAATCGTTAGCTCGAGCACAAACAGGATGAGCAGCTGATGATTCTTCTCTACTGGCCTTTTGAACCTGCCTTCATATTTGGTCTCTTGGCGCAAATAAAACAGGCACCGAGAGGATGCGGGTCTATCAAACGACCATTATTCTGCACAAAATAACTGAAAATGGTGAAGGGATTGAAGCAGATTGATTTTGACAGACTGGGTGGTGGTAAATTTTTTTTTTTTTTTTTTTTTTTTTTTTACCTTTTCCTTTTTCTTTTTCTTTTCTTTTTCTTAACAGGTTGCAATTCAGTGAGGGGACGCTCACATAAGGGGGTGGAAACATGTTAGAGATCCAGGTGCATGGCGCACATGCTGGAGATCCGTGCCGTTCATCAGGTAGTGCTCGCTATATACATACCAGAAATCAGGCAGTGCACTCATAATGTGAGCCACATGTGTACATTCTAACCACCAATTTTCTCCATATAAGTTAGGCCGGCCTGATCAGAGTTATTTCCGGTCCATGGCATAATCACATGTACCCTACCTGATGAATGGCCTGGATCACTGACAAGTACAGCGTACAGTCGGATCTCCAACATGCTTCTGCGCCCCATGTGAGTGGCCCCTCATTGAATCACCGGCCTTTTCTTTAATAACCTCAGATTCCTTGTGTTGAAGAGAGTGATCAAATGTCACATTTTTTGTTTTTTGTTTTTTTATTTTCATTTTAAAATCTGTATGTAACCATGCTTGGAAATATGAATGTCCAGCCTTTTTTGTCTTCCATTGTATATTATTGTAGCTGATAAGGAAATGAATTTAACTCTCTCTCTCTCTCTCTCTCTCTCTCTCTCTCGCTCTCACACACACACACACACACACACACACACACAACTTATATTGTCCAAGAGAATGTTCACATACAAGGCTTTTTTGGAACTTTAACATACGCGGTTTTATTTTTCTGTTAATGAGACACGTAGGTGGAACATGGCAATGAAAATGGTGGGCCATGCCATCAAGATTGATTGGGGGAAAAGTTGAAACACTTCATTAACTGGGTGTGCCACACATCGTTCCATTGATTTTGACAGTGTAGTCCATGTGATAAATGGACCATCCTTGTTCTCACCCTTGTGATCTTTATGTTGCGTCCTGCCATTTGGGTGTGCCACACATACCCTAGTGCTCACTGACAAGAATGTGATGTTTTTTTTTTTTTTTTTAGCTTGTTAGTACGCCCACTATCAGATCACACTTCACTGTTAGCCACCCCCACTAGGGAATCGATGCCAAGATCTCAGTGTTGAAACGAGGTATCTTTCACTCAGTCTACCACTTGAGCTATGGATCTGGGTGTGGTAGAATGTGATGGTTGATATGCAGGCACTCATAAATTGAACAGGTGGCATAATTAATTGAAATTAAACTGTCCAAATGGTGTGCCACGTTGTAGATAAGTCATTCTCCAATATTAACCTTTTGATTAACGGGCATTTGCTCATTCAACTCAGATAGTTGAATCCTTTTCATTGTGGCGGTCCATTAAATTTCCATTAATCATTGAGTTAAGATATAAAATCGTTGTAATTTTTGGTTTACCGTCTATCAATTTATGACTGCCTGAGGATTGAATGGTTATATCGGAAGGGACAAGTCTCACCTTACAGAGGGAAATGGGAAAACACCAAGCTTTTAACTCTCGGATGAGTCAACTCAGTGGAGGACACCGCGAGTCACCGCCTATCCGGCGAACTTGGACGAGTCGACTCGAGACAGACTGAGTCGGTATGAGTCGCCGAGTCTCTTAATAATGGAAACGCCCACGTGGGAAGTTAGCTGTGGATGCATCTGAGAGCTTCAAAGTTCGACGGACCGTCCCCAGATATGCCACATGTGCTAATGTGCCAACTTGTAGTACATGTACCACGTGAAACAGGAGCTTCACATGTGCCAAAATGTGATTATGGTCAATCCACTGCTTGACGTACGGAATGAACGGTTCCTATTTCGCCCATGCATGCCACTTATACGGCAATGACATGAAAGCATTGCAACGAATACAAGTAGTGGCGTTTGGTGATTGTTGGTGTCTCGCAACTATGGTGGCTCTTAGTCATTGGGTGTAGTGTATTTTTATTTTTTTTTAATGGTTTTTTAAATTAAAAATTGATGGTAAAAAGATACATTAATAAAAAGATACCATAGCAAAATATATCTTTTTATAAAAATGCACTCAAAATGACCCTTATAACTCTAAAAAACTCATTTTCAGTTTATTCTGAATTATAACAATTCTAGTAATCTCTACTCTTATTCTTATTCATTTTTCATTTTAGATTGTTTTTAGAAAAGTTGCAAATTTATAAGGGGTAAAGTGCAAACAATTAAAAACTCAAGTGTGTATGCTGCAAAAGTGTTTGGGGTACGGTTTTTCAGTTTTGCAGGTTGAAGCTCACATTTCTCTAGTTAGAAGAATATATTTATTATATCCTAGAGGCGAATTTGTTGCAAACCTCTTACAAACTAACTTAAGCACTAATAGGGTGCGAGTATTGCTTTAAAGAAAGCAGCATTATAATGTGCCTTAAACCTATCTTTAAGCACATGTTTCTTTTGTTTCCATCTCTTCTCCTTTAATTTTAAGGTTATATTATGCCTTCCATCCCAACTTTATTCGAGTAACACCATTCTACAGCTCAAATTTCTTTTGATGACGAATGAGGGTATATATCTTCCTCACATTGTGCAAGTTAGATCATGTGCTCACTAAAGATCCTCTTGCACTGCCTCCCAGCAATGATATGACAGATCAAGTTCAAAAACGACAGAACTAGGAGCATGACAACTACCTATACAAGGGCCACATATTTATCGCTCTTTCTGACTTGTTGTATGCCGTCTACTGTCAAAAGAAGATTGGTAAGGAATTGTGGCAGATTGATACACAT
Source organism: Magnolia officinalis (assembly GCA_021015155.1). Classification (NCBI taxonomy): domain Eukaryota; kingdom Viridiplantae; phylum Streptophyta; class Magnoliopsida; order Magnoliales; family Magnoliaceae; genus Magnolia; species Magnolia officinalis. The sequence continues at coordinate 41,905,371 of JAJHSJ010000006.1, read as the reverse complement.
CACAGAATGAAGGCAATAAAAAATTTCTTGTAAGTAGAATTTTAAATTTTAAGATGTTGGATGAAAGATTTCTCCTCGATCAAGTCCATGATTACAAGTCATCATCCAACAAATTATTGCCGATGACACTAATATCGATGAATCATTTCAAGTATTTTCATTATAGCTAAACTACCACCTAAATGAAGGTATATTATGAAATCTTTAAAATAGAGAGAGGAGAAAATGTTTGTAGAAGATTTCCTAATGTTTCTTAAAAAAGAAGAAGAGATCCATGACAAAAAAGGAAAGACAACAAGAGACTCTGAATAATACTAACCTATTCGAGAATTGTTGAATAAAAAATCAGAAAAATCACATTTTAAAAAGGATGATTGGCTTAAACCCAATAATCAAGAGTTTAGCAAAAACACACAAAAAAAAATTATCCATGCTTCTTTTGCAAAATCCCCGACCATTTTAAGAAAGAGTACTGTTGAAAATACAAAAAGAAAATTTAAGAAAAGAAATAACAAGTCAAAATAGAGAAATGATAAACTATCTGTAGAAGATCTCTCGATGTTTTTTAGAATAGAAGAAGAGATATGTGACAAAACGAAAGAACAGCAAGAGACTTTGAATAATGCTAACTTATTCGAGAATTGTGTGAATCAAAAATTAGAAAAATCACCTTTCAAGAAGGATGATCGGCTCAAACCCAATAATCAAGGGTTTAGCAAAAACACACATCCAGAAATGATTCATGCTTCTTTTGCAAAATCTCAGGCCATTTTAAGAAAGACTATTGAAAATACAAAAAGAAAATGTAAGAAAAGAAACGACAAGTCAAAATAGAGAAATGATAAAATGTCTATAGAAGATCTCCCGATATTTCTTAGAATAGAAGAAGAGATCCGTGACGAAAAGGAAGAACAATGAGAGACTCTGAATAATGTTAACCTATTCGAGAAATGTGTGAATAAAAAATCAGAAAAATCACCTTTTAAGAAGGATGATCGGCTCAAACCCAGTAATCAAGGGTTTAACAAAAACAAACATCCGAAAATGATCCATGCTTCTTTTGCAAAATTTTTGGCTATATTAAAAAGAAAATGTAAGAAAAGAAACAGCAAGTCAATATAGAAGAAGATATGAATTTGATAGCAAATATCTCTGAGGTCAACGTAGTGACTAAGAATGTTGAATGGTGGGTAGACTTTGGTGGTGTTATATATGTTTGCAGAAATCATAACGAGATAGTGGGGGATGCTTAAGAACTATATATGCGAAACACCTTCACAACCAAGGTTATAGGAAAAGGAAAGGTATTGCTCAAGCTAACTTTTAAAAAGGTTCTTACTCTAAACGACATGCAACATATATTGGATATAAAGAGAAATTTTATCTCTAATAGTGTATTGATTAAGTTCGGTTTTATATTCATCTTTGAATCCAATAAGCTAATTATGTCTAAAAATGTGAAAAATATTATGTATCCAATGTAATGTTCAAATTGAACATTATAAATGAAAGTTCTTCTATTTATATGCTTGATTCATATGATGTTTGGCATGCTAGCTTAGGACATATTAGTTACCACTATATGGATAATATATCTAGTTTTAATATAATTCCTAAGTGCATATAACCTATTGACAAATGCAGCATATATGTACAATCTTAAATAATTAAGAAATTGTTCCTTAAGGTAGAAAGAGAATCATAACTCTTAAACCTAATTTACAGTGACATATGTAAGATGAGCGGTATAATAACAAGAGGGGGAAATAGATGTTTCATAACCTTCATAGATGATTTATATCATTATACCCTAGTGTATCTATTGAGGAATAACGATATTGACTACTTGTCATATCTTGACAAATAATGTAGGTTTAAGTTCAGGATTTTGGGGAGAAGCCACATTAATTGCCTATCATATCTTGAATATGATACAACATTTTAAGACACATAAGACTCCATATGAACTATAGAATAATACATCTCCAAACCTCTCATACTTAAAGGTATATGGTTGCAGAGACTTAGTTAGGTTTACTAAGCCTAAAAGACCCAAGATAAGATTGAAATCTCTTAAGTTTTGTAATATGCAAAAAAAAAAAAAAAAAAAAAAAGGCCTATATAGTTATAAAATTTAATGATGCGATTTTGTTAAACACTATAATAGAATCTATAGATGTCGAGTTTTATGAAGACTTTATTCACTTCTATAAATAGAAAAGAATCAAGATCTCGAGATTCTAATATAAGTAGTAACTTTCAGATACCCCAAGACATCAATAATTCTAATAAAGAGGACATGAAATGTAAAAGGACCAAGAGGATCAGGACAAGTATATCCTTTAGACCTAACTTATACTTTCTACAAATAGAAGGAGATAGGGAGAACATAACAGGAAAAATCATGTTAGTATGTAACATAAAAAATGATCTTCTGACACTATATGATGCCATTAGATCTCATGATGCTTCATTTTGGAAGGAAGTTATAAATGATAAGATGAATTTTACATTACAAAATATGGTATGGAAACTAGTGGATCTGTTCACAGAATCTAAATTTATAAGCTATAAATGGATATTCAAAAGAAAACTAGAACCAAATGAAACCATATAAAAGTTTAAGGCTAGATTACTACCTATAGGATTTATAAAAAGAGAATGTGTCGACTTTTCAATATGTATACTCCGGTAGCGATGATATCAATGATCCGAGTTTTAATTGCTCTGACATCCATCTATAAGTTAAAAATTTATCAAATGAATGTAAAGACAATTTTTCTAAATAGTGACTTCGATGAAGAGGTATATACAGAAAAATAAGAAGGTTTCATAATTTTGGGATAAGAAAGTAAAGTGTGTAAATTAATTAAGTCACTATACAGACTTAAATGGACATTTAAACAATGACATAAAAAGTTTGATAAAGTGGTCACCTCATATGACTTTAAAATTAATGAATCTAATAAATGTATGTATTCTAAATTTTTTGGTAATAAGGAAGTAATTATATGTTTATATGTAAATGATACGTTAATATTTGGTACGTATTTTGAAGTTATAAATGACACTAAGAGATTTTTATTATCTAGTTTTGATATGAAGAATATGAGTGAAACTAATATGATTATATGTATCAAGTTAATGATAAATAAATATAGTATAATTTTATTTTAGTTACATTATATTAAAAAGATACTTAGAAAGTTTAATCACTAGGATAAGAACTCAATTTTTACTCCTTTTGATTCTAACATCAAGTTAGTTAAAAATGAATATCGTAGTGTATCTCAATTGAAATATTCCAAGGTGTGATGGTCTTGTGTATGTTATAATTTCTACTTGATCTAATATTTCTTTTATAATAAGTAAATTAAGTAGGTTTACCAGTAACCCAAGTTTAAATCATTGGAATGTTGTTTCTTGAGTACTTAGATACTCGAAGAAAATAATTAAATATGGTTTACACTTTTTTGGTTACTTAGTGTGCTTGAAGAGTATAGTGATGATAGTTGGGTTACTGATTCTGATGAATCTAAGTCTACCAGTAGATAGATTTTTATAATTGGAAGAGTCGTCATTTCTTAGAGATTCAAGAAGTAAACTTATATATATCTCATTCTACCATGGAATATGAATTCATTGCTTTAGCGACTAATAGTAAAGAGGTTGAAAAACTTATTTTTAGAGATACTATTATTGGTAATGCCTTTGACACCTGTCTCAATCTATTGTGACAGTGAAGCGAAATTGTTAAAGGCATACAACAAGACTTATAATGAAAAATCTAGACATATTAGTTTAAGACACAGTTTTGTGTGACAACTGCTCAGTAATGATGTTATAACAATACAATATGTGCGGTCCAATCAAACATTAATAGACCCGTTCACCAAAGAATTGGTAAGGAATGTTGTCAGTAAAACATTAACATGAATGAGACTTAAGCCAATTTTACTAACACCATATGAGGAAAATCCAACCTAAGTTAATAGTTTCAATGGACAAAGTACCTCACAGGAAGTGACTGAAGCAGCACTGTACATTTTATAATCTATCTCATTCCTGAATGTATATACAGTATTGAATGCCAATAATGATTAAAAGGAGGATGAATTTTTACTATTAATGAGTCATTTCAATGGTTCTATTGTTACAAAGGCATTCATAAGGACTCACTAATATGAAATTGGAAGTGCTACTTCTTAATGTTCGAGAGTTTTTAGCCACTCTCATGAACTCATGAATCTAGGACTGAGTGCAATGTCGTTAATGTGATATAATTTTAGAATACATTGCAATTGAAAATATGTATGTGTGACATGTCCGATTGAGTGGTATAAAATATATATTTAAAGACCATGGTTATTAAGGATTTTGATATAACTATGATTTATTTACACTAAGTGAAAGTTCAAGTCCATAAGATACATTCTCCTATGCACATATCTTCCTTACATATCCTGACCTCTTTTATTTTGAAAAATGGTAAGGATTGTTGGGTTTTTAAAAACAAAAAAATTTATTAGAATTTTCATATGTAAAGAGAATATTAGGAGAAAGGGCAATGGTTTTTTGGTGATTGTTGGTATCCATTCAATTGTGTGGCATGAAGACTCTTAGTGAATGGGTGTGGTGCTTTTTTAATGATTTTTTGAATAACGAAATGGTGGTAGAGAGATGTTATTAATGAAAAGATAACATGAAAGAATGTCTTTTCATGAAAGGTCACTCAAAGTGACCCTTGTGACTTTATAAAAATTCATTTTTATGTCATTCCATACCACAACAATTCTAGTAATCACTTCTCTCATTCTCTTCCATTTTTCATCATTCTTCTCCATTTTTCATTTTGGATCATTTTTAGAAAAAATTACGAAAACTGTAAAATTTCCAGAGGGTAAACTGCAAACAGTTAAAAAGTTGTCGGTAAATTGTAATAGTAAAGAAGTCAAGGGTTTACACTACAAAATTGTGTTTGGGTGCAGTTTTTTTTTTTTTTTTTGCAGGCTTAAGCCCATATTTCTACAGTTTAGGAGAAGAGTCTTATTATATCCTAGATGCAAATTTACTATAATCATCTTGCAAACTAGCTTAACCAACAGTAGAGTGCGAATATTGTCTTAACAAAGTGATATCGTAACACATGCCTTAAACCTATCTTTAAGACTATGTTTCTTTTGTTTCTGCCTCTCCTCCATTAGGTACCTTGTGCCAAGTATCTACTGGGGTTACTTTCACTACCATAGGTAAAAGATGTATCTTTCATTAAATCCACACCGTTTATAAGTATAACATGTACCTTTTGACCTAGAACCCTAGAAAACATATTGATTCAACACTCATGTGGATTGCCCAAAGAAATTACACCTAAAACATCTAAGTTCATGTGGTATGGCTCACTTAAACTTTAAAATTTGGTATTTTTGGGTAATTGGTTCATCTTGACGAGGAACATTAGATGAATCAATTGGATGGCATGCAAACACTAGTATGACCCTACAAAAGCTAAAGATGGACATTTCATCCCAACTGTTTCCCACTGTGTGCCACCAAAGTTTTCGATGATCATGATTTTTGGGCCCAATGGCTAACATAAGGCAACATATCAGATGGACGGATCAGATCTCTTGAAATTTCCACCCATATAGCTCTAAGTTTGTGAAAGTAACTCTGGTAGGCACCCAAACATATTTGTCCGTTCAAGCATTTAACCCTTTGCACATTTGGTGGGCAACAGAGGTAAGAAAAAAAAAAAAAAACTGAACATTACACTAAGAAACTTCCACTACCCATCAAATGACTTAAGTGTTTTGATTTTGTCCAAGAGAATTTACATGATGTGGTCCACCTTATCCATTGCTTGAACTCCACATGCGTAAGTAAACTGGAAAGTGTACTTGCAGAGCTGCTCTAAGATGTTTTTTTTTTTTTCTTTTTTTTTTTTCAAAAAAAGAAGAACTCATCGGGTGCATACCTTGTGTGCTTGCCACGCGTGGCAGGGTGTGATGTACTAGCTGACTCATTAGGTGCTCCCATTTGGATTTACTTGGCCAAATATCAGGCTGGTCCACTCATCTATCGAGCCACATGGGAATGCTGAATGTGGATCATTGGTCACATTTTTCATCAAAGCCAACCATATGATTTTTAGCCCAAAGAGCTAGACGTTGTAGCCCACCTGATGAGTGGTTTGGACTTTGCATGAGGTGATTTATTGCAAAGTACGATCAAGAGCACCCGATATGCGTCGAGTAACGAGTATAATTACCTAAAAGCTTAAATGGTTTGTTTTTTTTTTATGGTTATATTTTTTTCGCAGACGAGATTTTTGAACAGAGCTAAAAACCCAACAGCCATGTCTGTTGGACCCCGCGGGGGGGGGGGGGGGGGGGGGGGGGGGGGGGTTTCCTAAGCCAACAACCCCAATCTATGTCATAACCACACGCACATCAAGCCGTAGACGTGGCGCGGTGTGGTGTGGTGCATGCACATGTGTGTTATTCATGATATAGATTTGGCCTATGCCAACAACCCTAATCTATGCCATGAACCACACATGCAAGTTGGGCCGGGCCGTGGACATGGTGCAGTGTGGTGTAGTGAATGCGCGCATGTGTGGTTTATGGCATAGACTGGGCCTATGCCAACAACCCCAATCTATGCCATGAACCAGACACATGCGCCGGGCCGGGTCGTGGACATGGCGCAGTGTGGTGTGGTGTGCACAAGTAGCGAGTATACTTGCCTAAAAGCCTAAACGGTTTGTTGCTTTTTTGTAGTTCTGTTTTTTGCAACGACCATCTTTTGAATTTTCGAATAGAGTTGAAAACTAAAAAGCCATCTTCTTTGAAAACCCAACAGCCATATCTGTTAGAAGGGGTGCTTAGACACCCAATCGAGGCAATCTTTTAAGTATATAAAAAGGACTTCTCTAGTTCATTTTTCATATGCATTTGGTTCTCTCTGCACTACAAATTTCCGCAAGTACGAAATTGCTCTCTCTGGTTTTATTTTGTTCGGTCTTCAGGTTAGACGTACGATAGTGGTTCAGGTCTTTGTACATCAGTGCACCAGTGTGATGGGATAACATTCGAGGGTATCCTGGAGGTTGATTACCCGATGTTCCTGTTGTACTACGGACAACGTCCAAAGGAGGGGAAATCAACTTCAAACTGAGTGACGTTCATCACGCCTCGAATTCCAATAAGATCTTATATTCTTCCTTAACTTTCTATTTCTGTTTTAATTTTTGTTACAATTTTTAATTCACAATTTCCACAATTACGGATTTACATATCTAAAATTCCAACAATCTTGGAGTTGATCTATTGATCTACATGTCTATAACAATGAAAAATATCATAGTAAATTCGACCACCAAATTATCCAAAATTGAGATATTTTCCATTCTGAATTTTTCTATATTAGATAATAAACCCATCTCTGATCAGGTACTTGGGTATCAAAGTTTAGTACACAGACTCATATCTAAAGGATTAAAAATGGATGATGTTTTCCTTGGAAGTGCTCTAATTGAAAAACTCTCTCTCTCTCTCTCTCTCTCTCTCTCTCTCTCTCTCTCTCTCTCTCCTTTAAAAAATACAAAATAAGATGAAATAAAAGAAAAATGGGATGTCCGTAGAAAATATAATCGTACATATCCGAATGAAGAAAGTTAATCATATAGGAGATCAAAATGAAAATGCTACTATCCCTACGACTAAAACCAACCTGGTTGAAACAAATTTAGAGAATAAAAGGATCATGTTCTGACTGTGAAAATGCAAGTCACCTTATTGATCAATGCCAATACTTGAAAGGGACCTATTTTCACTATGAAAAATCAAGTCATTGTGTTGAACAATGTAGGCTAAAAAAAATAAGAAAGTAAAACCGGTAAAAAAGAAAGGAAAATGTTTTCATTGTGGCAAGCCTGAGCATCATATTGGAGAGTGCAAACACAATAAGAATACTTCTCAAGCTCAGGCCAATCTGATTAAATAAGATGCACAAGATGAAATAGTTGCGTAGTATATGAAGTAAACCTTATCAACACAATGCATTGGGTATTAAACACCAGGGCTATGCATTACATTTGTAAGGATCGAAGCATGTTTGCCTCCTACTGAGTTGTAGGGGATAAACAAATGTTTATAAAAAATGTTCGAACCTCCTTAGTAGTCGGAATATGAAAAGTGATCTTAAAGCTTACTTCTTAAAAGGCCAAGCTGTAAGGAATGAACAAATGTTTATGGGAAATGCTCGAACCTCCTCATTAATTGGAATAGGAAAAGTGATCTTAAAGCTAACTTTTGGAAAGGCCCTTGCACTGAATAATATTCTGCATGTGCTCGACATCAGAAAAAATCTAGTTTCTTACTCTCTCTTGAATAAAGTTGGTGTCAAATTGATTTTCGATTCGAAGAATGTTGTATTGTCAAAGAATGGGTAATTTGTTGGAAAGGATTACTGTTATGATGGACTGCTTATACTGAATATATCCTCTATTGATATTAATAAGATGAATTCCAGTTTTGCTTATTTGATTAAGTCACTTGATTTTTGGCACAATAGATTAGGACATGTAAATGTAGATGTTTTGAAACGAATGAAGAAACTAATTCTTATACTTTAATTTTCAAATAAAGAACCAAACAAATGTGAAGTGTGTGTAGAATCTAAGTTCCATAAGAAACCATTCAAACAATTTTTTAGAGAATCAGAAATTCTAGAACTGATTCATAATGACTTGGGTGATTTTAAGAATCACATGTTGTCACTCCCCAAACTCGAAAACCGGTCTCACAAGATTCCCGATTGCCGAATCCAGCGCCGACAGCCTCTGTAGTACCCCATTCTCGGCTCCTGGTACCCATATACCAGGTTCCGATCCTGGGATCCTACAAGAAGGATTTTCAATATAAATTTGTTTCATAATAAGCATAACCATAAGCATAACCCATGAACAATAACAAGAACACCATCACAAAATTCACTATGATAAAAAAAACTTATATGTACCATGCAAAATACAAGATAATATCAGAACCCCAAAACTTTTATGTCTTAGCGTCACCTGCACGCAACGGTCGTGCATAAGCTTATAGAAAGCTTAGAGGGTGGTGTAAGTGTGTGCGCAAGATAAGTGCCAAGTACGCAATATCAGAGTAATGCAGAAACATGCTGTTAAGTCCGTGAATGATATCAACTGTACCAAGGCTATGCGTTGCAAGGCATGAATGCTATCGCCATACCAAGGCTATGCGATGCGGGGCCTACATGACCAATGTCATATGCAAGATGCAACTCAAGCGTACCAATCCTCACTTGAATCCACATATCAATACAACTCATTACTAGAGCATCAAATACTGTCACCTCATATTATGGTACATCTTCGTCGAGCCAGGGTGGATAGAAAACTTCGATCGATGTGCCTCGGTCATAAGATCTCTGTGCAACTCTGGAATATCTGGGACACATAATCGGCCTCTAAAGTGAAGTCCACCATTGAAACTAATCTGCCAGTCTGACTGACTCTCAGATGCTGCCTCTGCTCGATAATTCTGAAGTGACTCGTCTGACTGTTGTGCCTCGATCACCCTTGCGACAAGAGAGAGTTAAATCGACAGGCTCGATAACTCAACGATAGAAGACTGCAAGTCATATTCGAAATCATATGCCGCAATATCCTCGAGCATCTTTCACTCCTGAATCATCATATGTGCCACCAGGCCTCGTGGCTGATGGCTAAGGGCATCCACCATCACGTTCGCCTTGCCCGGGTGGTACTGGAGATCGAAATCATAGTCCTTCAGGAGCTCCATCCAATGTCTCTGCCGCATGTTCAACTCAGACTGTGAGAAAAGATACTTCAAGCTCTTGCAGTCAGAGAAGAGCTTGAACCTGACCCCATAGAGATACTGTCTCCACACCTTCAGTGCGAAGATAACTGCTGCCAGCTCCAAATCATGTGTGGGGTAGTTCAGCTCATGGACCTTGAGCTGGCGTGATGCATAATCTACTGGCTTCCCGTGTTTCATCAGGACAACACCCAATCCCACACGCGAAGCATCGGTAAATGCAACAAATCCTTCACTCCTAGAGGGAAGAGTGAGGACATGAGCGGACGTGAGGCGGTCCTTCAGCTCCAAAATTGTTCGCTCATAGGCGTTGCTCCATACAAACTCTGCCCCCTTCTGGGTCAACTTGGTTAGTGGTGCTACGATACGAGAGAATCCCTCAATAGAGCGTCGACAATATCCTGCCAAACCAAGGAAATTGAGGATCTCGGACGCGTTCGTGGGCTGGCCCCATTGACGCACTACATCAATCTTCGTGGGGTCCACTGCGACACCTTCCCTCATCACCACGTGATAGAGGAACTTTACCTCCTCCTTCAAAAACTATCACGCCCCAAACTCAAAAATTGGGCTCACAAAATTCTCGATCGCCGAATCCGACACTGACAGCCTTTGTAGAACCCCATTCTCGGCTCCCGACGCCCATTCGCCAGGTTCCGATCCTGGGATGTTACAATGAGGATTTTCAACATCAGTTTAATTCGTAATAAGCATAACCAAAGTCATAACCCACAAACAACAACCAAAAACTCCATCACATTTCCACTATGATCAAACTTTACAAGTACAAAGCGCATAAAGGAAAATACAATGATGATGAACAAAAAGCTCTAAGATGATCTGCTAAACGCTCCTGCCTCAGCGCTGCTGCGGTCCAACGTCACCTGCACGCAACGGTCGTGCATAAGCTTATGAAAAGCTTAGAGGGTGGTGAAAGTGTGTGTGCAATGTAGTAATACAATTATGCAGTATCAGAGTAATGCGGAATATGCTGATGAATCCATGAATACTATTGGCCGTACTAAGGCCATGCGATGCAAGCCATGAATGATGTCGGTCATACCAAAGTCATGCAATGCGAGATGCAAATTCAAGCATACCAATCCTCATCTAAGTCCACATATCAATACAACTCAACTATGGAATATCACCGGAGTCTAGTACACTCCAAATCAGATTGCCGTCCCATCGCGCGCAACAAGGTGAGTGAAAGAAACCTCACTATCCGTTTGCCAATATTGGGCCCGACTCGTCAATAACGGACCCATTCCTAGAGCTGGTCAAACTTAGCCTAGCTTTACCTCCTCCTCTCAGGCGGGTAAGGCCGCACCCCCTTCCAACTGACCACGACACAGTGGAAAGCACGGCCTCCTGGTATTCGGCACTCGACGCTCATACATCCACTCGGTCTAGACGTTGGAGCAACCTCCTAGTACTATAAGGGTTTAGGGACTTTCACCCAGGGACATCTATAGCACCCCATGTAGAACAAGATTTTCGGTGTCCAATCCTGCTAATCACGATATGCCTGTGGAGGTTACGGCCCTGATGTCGCTAGGGCGTATAATAACCATGTCACACAATGTGAAATGCATGAATCACACTATTCAGTCATGCAAAAATCCTGCGCGTATCGTGCGCTCATGTAGGGCAACTCCGCCTATCCGGGAGCCCATAAACTATCTGCCCGAATACATATGTTATGATCAATCACTTCTCATATTAAGCATACATATGATGCGTATGAGCATGAATTACGGAACTATACTAAACATGTTATATGGTGATGGATCCTGTTCATAACGAAGATGGGCCTAGACGGCCTATACACTACAAGTATGGGCCTAACAATGGGCCCTCGGGAGAGTTACAATGCAGACATTTAACCGTCATTGCTCTTACAAATGTGGACGTTAAACCATCATTTCTCCCAAGGTATGACCGCCACAAAAAAAATATCATCACATACATCCTGGTAGGATCTCACATTGAATGGGCCTCATATACATCGCATTCGGCCCACACAAAGGCCTCGCATACGTCTCATTGGGCCTCATATACATCAAATGGGTGATCAAATGGGCCGATCACATGGGCCGATTCAAATGGGCCGATCACATGGGCCGATTCAAATGGGCCGCACCAATTGGCTTCATGTATGTCAATCGGGCCCACCCTTATGCATTTTTGAGACCCGATGTATTCATAAGTTAACATAGAGATAGATGAAGTGGAAACCAAATATCATCTTGAATGGGAACCACCATGGTCCTTAGAAGTTTGAACGGTGGACGTTGCTGTCCATTATTTAAATGGTGGGGTCCACTTGAACTTTAGATCTGACCCATTCTTTTACACATGCCCGAAAATGATCTCACAAATGGTTGGACGGTTGTAAACAACACATGCATCATGGTGGGTCCCATAAATAGACGGCGTGGATGGAATAGGTGCGACCCATGGAACTGGCTACCATCTGTATAGTAGTTAGTTGCCAAAAAAAAGGGGTGGGTCCCATGTGGGGCCCACCAGAATATATATTATATATTTATAATATAATATAAAAAATATATATATAATATAATAATATCATTATAATATGATAATGTCCAGGCCCTTGGACGGCCTGGACAGTCACATATATGGAGGGCCCCACATGTGGGGTGTGTCCCACCGTCCAAGGACGGGGACACGCCACCTGCATCACGGTATGGCCCATCTAAACGGATGGACCTTGTGGATGGGTCCCATGGACCCCAATGTCCGATCGCACTTCATTGTTAGACACCGCACTAGGTAATCAATGCCAAGACCTCAGCGTTGAAATAAGGTGTCTTTCACTCATTCTACCATTTGAGCTATGGACCCAGGTCCCACTATCTGGATGGTCTGGATCTCACCTGGGACCCACAGAGCTTTCTGGCGTGAATGGACAGTGGGTCCCACCAGCTGAACGGTTTAGATGCATATGCATTATGTGGGGCCCATGGGATTGCTAACGCCAAGAGGCAGGCAGCACCCTGCTGCTGGCCGTCCAACACATGGACGGCCCAGCAACAAAGAAAAAAATGGGCGAACAGCATCACCTGCTGATGGTTGGGCGTGGCTGCTGATTAGCGCATGCCCACCCTTAAAATCTCAAAAAGGGTGGGTCTCACATGAGGCTCCACACGCACGGTCAGGCCCTGTTAAGGGTATATATATACAGAGTATATATTATATTATATAATTTAATATTATATCATTATATAATATCATATTATCATATATTGATATAACATGAACATATATAATATATATTTATATATAGCCTCTGTCCAGTGTCCAGCCACCGTCCAGCAAGCTGGACGGTGCTAGATGATGCACTTCATCACGGTGGTCCCACGAAGTGGGCCACGAGATTTGATCAAGCTGATATTTGTTTTCTCCTACATTCAGGCCCACCCATAGAAGGTCAGCAAGGTGGGCCCTATGGATGGGATGGTGTGGATCATACATCACAGTGGGGGCCATAATACATGAGAAAGAGAGAAAATGAGAGGGAGAGAGGGAGAGAGAGAGAGAGAGAGAGAGAGAGAGAGAGAGAGAGAGAGAGAGATTTCAGCGGTGATGGAGGGGCCCCGCCACTATGGGCCCCTCTTGTTACAAAGCGTACATTAGGTGGGTCCCACATATATAGACCCTTAAATAAAAAAATGAATGAAAGACAAAAATCCAAGATGACCCACCGTCTTCTTCTTACTCCCTTGGCTTCCTTTGCTCTTTAGCTTCGATCCCAACGGAAGATGATGGAGTTTTGATGGTTGAGATGGGAGATGAGAGGGTAGGAAGTGGGCCACATACAAAACTCTCTCATGGAGGTTTGGGAGAGCTTAAACGTGTGATGTTTTTGGGTTGCTTGGAAAGTGAGTTTGAGAAATGAGAGAGAGAGGGTTGTAGAGAGAGAGAGAGAGAGAGAGAGAGAGAGAGAGAGAGAGAGAGAGAGAGAGAGAGAGAGAGAGATGGGTGATGGAGTGATGGATGTGGTGAGTGATGGGTTTGTAAGAAATTGTTGACTTTAGGGGTAGATTGTGTAAGAAATGTATGGGTTGTGTAAGGATTTGTTGACTTATGGGGTTACTTGGGGATGGGTGTGAGGTGATGTGTACTTGACATATACTTAACCCTTGATGGGATTGATTGATTGATTGAGGTGACGTGTTGTAGAAATTCTCTTGTGTTTTACCACACGTGACATTTTCCTCGAACTGAACGCGGGCCCACATCTCCTGGCCTGGGTATCACCTCGGCGCGGGAGACACGACATCGGAACCGCGGCGACGACACGGTTCATAGGGTACAAGTCTCGGGTTGACAGGACTCGGCTTAGGATCGCGTGCAAACATCAGATAAAGGTCGAGGGTTGCCGGAATTCGATCGGGAGGATCAAGGGAACCTATGGAAGGTACGGACTAAGATACGAGTCTTACAAAAACTCACACTTCTCTAGCTTCACATAGAGTCGGTGGACACAGAGGGTCTGCAACACAATCACCAAATGCTGCTCATGGTCCTCGCAGGTCTTTGAATATATCAGAATGTCGTCGATGAAGACTACAACAAACTGATCGAGATAAGGACGAAAGACCTCATTCATCAATTGCATGAAGACCCCAGGCGCATTGGCAGTTCGAAGGACATGACCTGAAACTCAAAGTGATCATAGCGCATCCTGAAGGCTGTCTTCGGGTTGTCCTCCTCTCGGACTCGAATCTGATGATAAACGGACCGCAGGTCAATCTTTAAAAAGAACTGTACACCTTGCAGCTAATCAAATAAATCACCTATCCTCGGGAGCGGATACTTGTTCTTGATTATGACCCGGTTGAGCTCGCGGTAATCCACGCAGAGCCTCAACGAGCCATCCTTCTTCCTAACGAATAATACTGGTGCTCCCCATGGTGAACTGCTCTAACAAATAAAGCGCAACTCACGCAACTCGTCCAATTGCCGCTGCAGCTCTCACAATTCCATCGGTGTCATACGATACGGGGCCTTTGAGATAGGCGCGGTACCATGCACAAGATCAATCTGAAACTCAATATGCTGACGTGGCGGTAATCTTGGAATTTTCTGGAATACATAGGGAAAATCGCAAACCATTGATAACTGATTAACACTCACTGCTACGAGCTCCTCTATTGCACACGACATCAAACATGACAGTGACTCTCCTCTGGGCTTGACAACGAACTGGAACTCCGGCAAGCCGGGTATACAGAACATGATTATC
Source organism: Magnolia officinalis (assembly GCA_021015155.1). NCBI lineage: Eukaryota > Viridiplantae > Streptophyta > Magnoliopsida > Magnoliales > Magnoliaceae > Magnolia > Magnolia officinalis. The sequence continues at coordinate 41,890,233 of JAJHSJ010000006.1, read as the reverse complement.
CTCACGAAGCAGTCCAAGACGGCGTGGTACTTGGCGAGCCAATCCATACCTAGGATGATGTCAAACTCTGACATTGGCAACATAAACAAATCGGCGGGCAAGAAAGTCTCCCTTATTAAAACAGGGCAAGACAAACAGAAGCGGCCTAACACTGCGGTCTTCCCCAAGGGAGTCGACACTGACAATCCCTCACGGGCAGACTCTATCGGCAATCCAGTCAAACTGCAAAAACCTTGGGACATAAAATAATGAGATGCACTAGAATTGAACAGAACTCGAGCAATGTAAGCAGAAACTGGAAGAATACCCTGAACAACTCCTCCCGACGACTGTGAGTCCTGTTGAGCTGCCTAGAACCTAGCTTGAGCTGGATGGGGAGGTTCTTCCCCTCTGAGGTCTCTGCTGCTGTTGTGGTCTCGGAGGCTGGTGCTGATGTTGCTATTGAGGAGGCCTCGGTGGTAAGAGTTGTTGTCGTTGTTGCTACTGCTACTGTGGAGGTTGCTGCGGTGCTCTCAGCTACTTCTGTTGCGATCGCGGACACTCCCACCTGCGGTGTCCTATCGCACCGCATCTAAAACAGGCACCTGGAAGCTGCCTCTGATGTGGTGCCGGGGGTGCCGTTGGTGCCCTGGCAGCTGGACGGCCTGTGCGCCTCTGCTGGGGGCGGTGTTGCTGATGCTGGGAGCCACCGGAGAGGGCCTGCCTCTTCCGGTCTCCTCTACTATCATGGTCTCTCTGCGAACCGGCCTAGTCTGCCTTATAGATCTGAGCCCTCTGCATGACCTCATCGAAAGTCCGAAGCATATGGCCGATAACACGTCCTCAGAAGCCAAAACGCAAGCCGTTTTCAAAATGGCGGGCCTTCTACTCATCATCAATCAAATATGGTGCGAACCTGGACAACGTGACAAAACGAGCTGTGTACTGCGCCACAGACATATCTCGCTATACCAGGGTCTCAAACTCCAATGCTCGCTACCGTTTAATGTAGTCAGGGAAATACTGCTGGTCAAACCGATCCACAAAATCTTCCCATGTCCAGACGAAATTAGGCCTTGCAGCACGGGCAACGGAGGTCCACCAATGCTCGGCCTCACCCTCAAGTATATATATACCAATGAGACCCGCTGTTGGGTCGTACATCTCATGTTCTCAAACATCTTCTCCACTCGGGAGCGCCACCTCTCCGTTGCAGCCGGATCGGGGTCTCCCTGGAAACTCAGGAGATCGAGCTAAAGAAAATCTCGTAATAGGGCGCTCGCGCGCTCCTACTCTGCTTGCTCTAGGTCTCAGCGGGGTGCCTGCCCTGCCCCTAGAGGGCGGCTGTCACAGCTTGGATCATCTGCTACAACTGATCAGCACCAACTGGCACGGTAGGGGCTGCGCTTGTCTCGGACGGAGGTGCATGATCTGTAGGGGTCTCGGGCGTGGGAGCAGGAGGCTCAGGTGGGGGAACGGGAACTGCGGGTGGCGGAATAAAAACCTCGGGTGGAGGAATGTGATCCTCAGGCAGTGGAGTGTGGGCCGCTCGGGTCGCTCGGATGCCTGGTCTAGGCGGCATGGTCTATAGAAAAGAACAAAGACGCCTATCAGCCTTGAGAACTCTCAAAGGCTCAGACGTTAGGGAACCAAACCAGAAGATTACGCACTCGGGACCTAATTGTTCTAAGCTCGTAGCAGATATGTCATGTTGATCTCAGTTATTCCCAAGTTATGCTTTGATACCAACTCCTATCACGCCCTAAACTCAGAAACCGAGCTCACAAAATTCTCGATCGCCGAATCTGGCGCCGACACCCTCTGTAGTACCCCATTTTCGGCTCCTAGCACCCATATACCAAATTTCGATCCTGGGATCCTATAAGGAGGATTTTCAATATAAATTTGTTTCATAATAAGCATAACCATAATGTCACGCCCCAGACTCGGTGACCGGACCCACAAGGAACCCGATAGCCGGTTCTGGCCGCAACAACCTCCGTAGTACCTCATTCTCGACTCCTGAGACAGGTTCTGATCCTGGAATCTTAGAAGGAGGATTTCTATATCATAAATTTGATTCAATCGAGCATACACAAGATCATATCAAGTAAATCTTAGAAAGTCACCAAAGGAACGTATTGCAAAATCCACTAGAAATTTTAAGCTTTTACAGGTACATGAGGTTCAAAAGGACATACATAATATAAGAAGGAAAGAGAAAAGTCCACAACGGGTCCTCAGCACGCTCCAAACCAATCCAATCCACGGCTCCTCTGCTACTGCGCTGACCTAGGATCTCCTGCATGCATCAATCGTGCATAAGCTTATAGAAAGCTTAGAGGGCGGGTGTGTGACAATGGTGCTTAGAAGAAGATAAGAGAGAGTGTAGAAGGAAACATGAATGATAAGAATGCCACTAGCCATACCGAGGCTAAGCTATGAATGCAGTAGGCCGTACTAAGGCTATGCAATGCAATAATGAGTACTAGGTGCCATACCAAGGCGATGTAATATAAGGCTTATACAACCGATGCAAATGAAATGCGAAGTAATGCCATTCCTCATATCCAATCCACATATCAAGTATAGTTTCATCATAAGGAATCCATCGGGGTCAAGTACACTGATGGATGACTGCCGCTCTGCAAGACCCGCACAGTCAAACGAGCGTAGGAGACCTCACTACCCGCCTATGGAGAGCCAATCACCAGCAAGGCTCGACGGTAGCGGACCCATTTCACGAGCTGGTTAAACTCAGCCTAGCTATGCCCCCTCACTCAGGCGAGTAAGGCCAAATCCCATCTCAACCGACCTTGCAACAGTGGGAGTCATGGCCTAACGGTATAAGGCACTCGGGCGCTCATGTTTTCCACTCGGTCTCGGCATTAAGGCGTTCCCTCGGTACCGTGGAAGTTTAGGGACTTTCACTTAGGGATATCCTACGCACCCCAAATGTTCAAGAATCATTTCTGGTGTCCACACACGACCATCCACGATATCTCTGTGGAGGATACGACCCTAATGAAGCAAGGGCGAATATCCACATGCTATGTAATGCCAAATGCATGAATTACACAATCATCCATGCATCAATCCTAAGCATCCACCGTGCTCGAGAGGGTAAACTCCATCCCTCGGGGAGATACCAACATGTCCTACATAAAGACACAACCATGACTAATCATACCTCAACCAAGCATGCATATGATGCGTATGGGAGTGGGTCATAAAGATGAATAAGGGTGTCAATGAGGTGAATGAGAAGATGTACTCTATACCTAACCATGAAGGGTCTAGGTACTTAACCAATTCCTCATAAGGAATACAACCTCTAGTGGGGGCCCATTTACCTGGTGTAGCCTACGAGACTAAGCATACAAAGTTAGGGCCTAGATAATATGGGAACGGGCCTAGCAAGGGACTAAGGTAGGCATTCAACCATACTTAGCAACTAATGGACCTAGAGGGGTCCAAATGGGGACTTTCAACCACCATTGTCCCAAGGCATCTAATCCACTGTAACGCCCTAAAAATCGGGAGTCGAGCAGGAGCTCAACTCCCGAGTTCCAACGCATCACTTATGCAACATAGATAATGATGATTAAATGTTGTCCGTATTAGTGCATTAAACATGAATGAGATTATACCAAAACAACATATCATACTCCAGAGACAGTTAAGTTACGCAAGCGGAAGACTGTGATACATATATAAAGCATATAAATTGTTGTAAGTCCCCAGAGTATGAACAGGTCACCAGGTTAAATAATTACATGTTTGGTTTCAAAATATACAAAATGATGAAGTGTAATGTCACCTATCCATATCCCTGTAGCCCCGGTGATGCAACTCCAGGTCTACATAGACCCGCTAGAGAGTTACAAATAGGATAACTCCTCCTCGTCATCATAGAAATCTGGATCCGCCTCGCAAGCATCGCCATCATCTGCAACTAAAGCAGAGTCTGGTTGGTGTTTTAAAACACTGTCCCAGAGTGGGAGTGAGTGATCAACTCGGTGGAGCTATAAGGTAAAGGTTAACCTGATATCAATTCAATCAAGTAGTAATGATAAAGCAGTACAACAATCATATCCTAAGTACTCTTGTTAATGCAAGGATAGTATGCGATAATGATGCATGCCCTCGCCTGCACTCCCTTAGCGACATTATCTCACGATCGCGCACGCCAACCTCCTTAAACGTGCGCTTCCTCGCCAAAGCACATGTAATGCGGTGCATGATCGTGTTAACCAAGTTCTTGTTTAGGTTTATTCAAACAACGTGTTCGGGAAGCTAAGGCACCTCCCTTTATATCACTTACCCAAACAATGATCCATCTAGGGTCGTCAATCCTAGCTAGTCACATACGATAGATAGTTCCAGGTCGCTACGGAGAGGCTCGTCACCTGAGCGTGGGCCTGGTTTATACTCGAGGTTACTACGAAAAGGTTCGTCACCTCATCGTAGACCAAGTATACGCTCGAGGTCACTACGAATGGCTCGTCACCTAATCGTAAGCCGACAGCTCGAATACAGCGTCCCATACTACCGTATTTGACTCACGAGACTGGGTTGCTCACTGGACACTACGGGGAGGCTCATCACCCCAGCGTAGGCCAACAACTCGACCACGGTGTCCCATACCACCATGTCCAGCTCATGAGTCTTAGCGGATTAGGTACTAAGGTTAAACGAGCTTTTCACTGTAAGTTGGTACCTTAGATTCAAGCAATAGCGTCCATACATGGTGAACATACATTAGGCTAATCGGGTTACTTGACAAGCTCGACTGGTACGAGCATACATTGAGTTAATCGACATGGAGTGCATACGCACTCCTCGTGGCCTAGCCACTGTCGATAATCACCGTATGACTCGGATTCATCGAACGTATCCGTTGTGGCTAAAACAGTTCGACCACCAATCGTAAACCATTACCGATCGCCTAAACTACATCGTAGCCCCAATCACACTCCAAGCAATAACATTCACATGTGATAATCAAAGACAGCATGTGACAACCAATCTAAATATAAATCTTATTTGAGCATTTCAACAAATACTTAGTACATATATTATCCTACACAGGCATTTCATACAAAATCACATAGTAGTAAGATAAGTTACATAAAGGAAACTGTAACTATAGATAAGGGAATTGAGAAATCTATCTCAACGCCCTTATTAAATACATTTCAACAAGCATTTTCTTATTCAGGCATTTTATCAAACACTTAGACTACACATATCAACATACATGTAACATATTAGTTAAAACACATATTATAGCAAATCCTTCCACATAGGAGTTGCCACATGTACAACAATCATGTATTCCCAATCAATAATCATGGCAAGCACAAATCATAATTCCATACTCATTCAAACATTTCAACAAACACATGGAATGCATTTAAAATCAACTTAGTTTACATATATGCGTAATATACGGAAAATATCGTATCTAAGCATATGTGATAGCAATCAAGTCAGCATAAATTATTGCTGACATTGAAAGCCTTGAAAACCATAACCTAAACGTTTATAGTTCACTCCTTTCGCCGGTAGACACGTAACGAACTCAGTTCGAATGCTATGTCTTTATCTACGACACAACGACAACCTATAGCATGAAATAGATTAGCTATTCCACCATCTGCTCTATTTAAATCCCTAAAATAGGTTAGGGTTAGGATTTCTTACCTAAAAATGGAATCGGAATCGCCGGTATAGTGACACGGAAGCGGTATTCAGCACGTGGAGTGGCAGGGATGAATCCCTACAACGATCTCTCTCACTCTCTCTATTCTCCTCTCTCTTCTCTTCTCTTTCTTCTCTCTTCTCTCTCCTAGGGTTGAAATTCGTATGGAATGAGAGAGGGGTGGGTTTAGGTCTTTATATAGGCCCAGAACTGACCTCAATGGCCCCAGGGCCATGGTATACTTAGGTTATAGCCAAAAGTTGGCTGTTTCGGGCCAACGGATCTCATCTGGAGGCCCATTTTCTGCATACAGTCCAGGAAAAGTTCCCTGACATTGGATCTAGGTCAAATTAAGTTTTCAGTCTGATCGGATTTATGGATTGACCGTGGCGGACCAGTTTCAATTCAACGGTCATCGTCACTCGATCAGGGCCACAAGTACACTGACCTGTGTAGGAAAATTTTCCTGATCCGAGGGTATATTTGGGTCAGGATCTGACGGTCTGAATCCTTAAATTTGGCACGTAAGTGAACGGCCCAAATTACTTAAATCTGAGTTCATTTTCTAAAGGTATTCACGTTTTCACACACTTCGCTTTGGGCTCAAGTTGTGCGTTTCGGTAGACTATTTGGACTTGATTTCCGAGATGGTTGTCAGGCCCAGTAATACAATCATAACTGTATAGCTTCGCGTTAATTAAACTTTCGACGTGCAGTCCAGGTCCGATATGAAGTTTCAATGTGCTCCCGAGGGCAGCTGGGTTTAGAGATTGATCCTAGGTTTTTAGGCAATATAGCGTTAGCGATTCTACTAGTTTTGGGTCTTACAGATCGTATAGAAAACTGTTCAAGCTAATCTAACGTTTAATTTAGTTTAGCACTTAATTAATTTTCATCTAATTTCTAAAGGATTTGGTCCTTAGTGATTTCTGCCTGACGTGGTACTCGGGTCTTTATACAGATTTTTCTGAGACGTTACATCCACAAACCACCTAAACATAAGGCCCAAGGCCCATATCCAAACCATATGCACATAGGTCCCACAAAAGGCATAAGCAAGTAGGCCCGATACTGCCTCTAACAATTATGGCCTAAGGAGGGGAACCAAGGCCCAAAGCCCAAGTCCTAAGGGCCATAGAGTCCAAGCATTTAGATGGACTTAGTGGGCAGCCCATGTATACAAATACATGGCCCAAAACAAGTCTTTTTGTTGGGTGGAATGGGCCCCATTACATTAGCCCAATAACTAGTCATTTAAGTGGGCATTCAAGGGCCCAAATCCACCTTTTTTCTCAGCCCATAAGTCCAGCAAATGGTGGAAGGTCAACCCATCATATGGTTGGCCAAGGTGGGACATTCTAGCCCAATTTGGGCCCACTAGAAAGTCCCAAAATCTGGTATAAGTTTGGGACCCACAGTTGGTCATAAATGGTGGCCCAAAACATGCATCAATTGAGCCCAAAATACTCTAAGAATAGGTGAGCAACAAGTGCCCAAAACCTCTCAATGTAGTGGGCGCCCTAATTCCAATAAAATCTTCAGCCATATAGTGTATATTTAAATGGCCATGGTTGAACTTTTAGTCTAACAAATCTTCTGGGCCTATTGAGGCCTAGAAACATGTTAAAATGCTTAGAAGTTACTCCCATAGTGTCCATCAATACATCATAGGGCCCCCACCAAATCTGGAGATGGGTATTTGGCACTCAAAAAGGTGGGCTTGCTGCTGGACTACAGGCCCAGCAGCAGCCCCAAAAGGGCAGGGGCGTCCCAGGCCTGGGCGGTCTAAGGTGTTGACGGCCTGGGCCCCACACACATGCAACAAGGTGAGATCCCACGTCCCAAGTGGGGCCCATATGGGATGTCGACCTAGGGTGGACCCAACACACATGGGCCCCATAATATGGAGGGACGGCGTGGATGAAAGACATACATCATGGTGGGCTAGCCCATGGATGGTCCACCATGCTGGACGTCTAGTAAGGGACGCTGGTCCAACTAGTTGGCCCCACATACATGGACCTCAGACACATCAGAGGTGGGCCCCAGTAAACATACACAAGTCCAGGTGGGCTGGGGCCCAAAATCAGCTACAACTCAAGAGGCAGCAAGGTAACAGAAAATTCCAGCAATGTATGTTGCTATACCAACTTTGGGCACTCCAATGGAGTGGGTCCAGGGACTCTAAAAATCTAAAAATTTAAGGCCAAGGTCCCTCATCATGTATACAACAAGGAAAAGTCCATAAAGATGGACCACTATCAGAGAAAATATTTTTAGATTATGGTTTTATGTGAGACAATGTTACTGGAATTTACAGCAAAGAAATCCAGCAACATACCCATATTGGCCCACTCTTTTGGAGACCCAAATGAGATTAGTTGAGGCTGAAATTTGGCATGCTTATAGGTGGGACATATAGCTTCAAAATTCATATATTACTTCATACAAAACTCCCCACCAAAAGTTCCAAAATCTGGCCTCAAGTTGACTCAAAAACCTGTCCAGACAGTTCTGGACAGCAACATATAACTGAAAAGAATAAAATATAAACATTATTTAAAATGAGATTTAATCCCAGAAAATCATGGGATGGACCACCCCATTGGGCCCCACAAACATCTAGACTTTTCCCAATAACAAAAACCCCTTACATGTCACGCCTCAAACCCGGAGATCGAACTCATAGGAATCCCGATTGCCGAATTCGGTGCCGACAGCCTCTGTAGTACCCCATTCTCAGCTCCCAGCATCCATACGCCAGATTTCGATCCTGGGATCCTACAAGGAGAATTTTTCAGTGTACATTTATCTCGTAAGAAGTACAACCACAAGTTTACCCTAAATCACAAAGGTAACATCCTCATCACATATCTACTAATATAATCATTTGAATACAATACTGAAAGGAAAATACATATATCGAAAATCAAAGCTCCAGAGCTTCGCTGCATGCTTCAAGCTCAACGCTGCTACAACCTAACACCACCTGCACGTATCTATCGTGCATAAGCTTATAAAAAGCTTAGTGGGTGGTGAAAGTTTGTGCGCAAGGTAAGTGCCAAGTAAGCAATATCAGAGTAATCAGAGTAAGCGGAAATACTAACAAGCTCATAAATCATACAATATCAGAGTAAGCAGAAATACTGACAAGTCCATAAAGATATCATCAACCTCATCTAGAATATATGATGAAAAGACATAGCAAACCAATGTCATATACTGAGAAAGTAATATAAATTGGCTATGTTTTTAATGAATTAGATATCAGATACTAAGGGTGCAATACAATATGCAATTCGGAAAAGCTATGAATACCATCATCCTCATCTAGGTCATGCAATACAGAAGCACATTAAACCAAATACTATGTGCTGAGGATGCACTGCAATATGTGATGCGAATGAAATGACCAAGCTGGAGTGTGAAGTCGGGATGATAGTACGTAGTATCACAGGCTATGGGATCTGTCACAAAGGTCTTCTATCCAAACCAATCCCATACCTAAATTTGGATAGTCAGACTCAATGTGGTAGACTCCTGATCTCAGGTTAGTCGCACGCCCAACCGAAATCTTAGCCATTTGAAGGTACACAACAGTTAGTTGCTTACCACTAGCCCGAGTGGATAGTGAATGAATGAATGAATGAGTATGCAAATCCTACTCAATAAGTCCACATATCAGTACGGTTCCTCTCTGGGAAATCACCAGGGTCTATTATACTCCAAACCAGATTGCCGTCCCATCGTGTGCAAATGCTGATAACAGATCTCGGGTCAGCGGAATTCGACCAGGAGGACCGCGGAAGCCTACGGAACGGTACGAGCTAGGATACGGGCCTTGTAGCTCTCTCTTCCTAATAAAAATTTTGTCTTCAAAATTTAAACCACAACACAACTAAAACAGGGCTCGCCAAGGGAGAGAAATCCTACCGTAATAGATACAATCATCAAACACCTAAGAGATGGGGATAACGCTACGAATATCGGCCTCTTACTCCCAAGACGTCTCGTCAGCACTATGATGATCCCATTGAACCTCGGATCCTAGATGAGAGACGAATACTTTGCAGCCTCATAATATCAATGGTAGGGAGTTATATCAGAAAATCTCTAAGTTATTCGAACACGGGGATCTAACCATTCTAAGTTCTCAACAATCATAGAATGTAGAGTAGCTATTAGCAGATATGTGATGTTATCCTCAGGTATTTCCAAGTTATGCTCTGATACCAACTTCTGTCACGCCTCAAACCCGGAGATCGAACTCATAGGAATCCCGATCACCGAATTTGGTGCTGACAGCCTCCGTAGTACCCCATTCTCGGCTTCCAGCATCCATACGCTAGATTCTGATCCTGGGTTCCTACAAGGAGGATTTTCCAGCATACATTTATCTCGTAAGAAGCATAACTACAAGTTTACCCCAAATCACAAAAGCAACATCATCATCACATATCTACTAATATAATCATTTGAATACAATACTAAAAGGAAAATACATATATTGAAAATCAAAGCTCCAGAGGTCCGCTGCATGCTCCAAACTCAATGCTGCTGCAACCTAACGCCACCTGCACGCATCTATCGTGCATAAGCTTATAGAAAGCTTAGTGGGTAGTGAAAGTGTGTGCACAAGGTAAGTGTCAAGTAAGCAATATCAGAGTAATCAGAGTAAGTAGAAATACTAACAAGACCATAAATCATACAATATCAGAGTAAGTAAAAATACTGACAAGTCCATAAAGATATCATTAACCTCATCCAGAATATACGATGAAAAGACATAGCAAACCAATGTCATATACTGAGAAAGTAATGTAAATCGGCTATATAATGTGGAAACATAATGAACTAGATATCAGATACTAAGGGTACAATACAATATGCAATTTGAAAAAGCTATGAATACCATCATCCTCATCTAGGTCATGCAATACAGAAGCACAGTAAACCAAATGCTATATGCTGAGGATGCACTGCAATATGTGATACGAATGAAATGACCAAGCTGGAGTGTGAAGTCGGGATGATAGTACGTAGTATCGTAGGCTATGGGATCTATCACAAAGGTCTTCTATCCAAACCAGTCCCATACCTAAATTTGGATAGTCAGACTCAATGTGGTAGACTCTTGATCTCAGGTTAGTCGTGCGCCCAATCGAAATCCTGGCCATACAAAGGTACACAACAGTTAGTTGCTTACCACCAGCCCGAGTGGATAGTGAATGAATGAATGAATGGGTATGCAACTCCTACTCAATAAGTCCATATATCAGTACGGTTCTTCTCTGGAAAATCACCGGGGTCTATTACACTCCAAACCAGATTATCACCCCATCGCGGGCAACAAAGTGAGTGGAAGAGACCTCACTATCCGCCTGCCAATATCGGGCCCGGCTCGTCGATAATGGACCCATTCCTCGAGTTGGTCAGACTCAACCTAGCATTGCCCCCTCCTCTCGGGCAGGTAAGGCCGCACCCCCTTCCAACCGACCATGACACAGTGGGAGATGCGACCTAACTGTATATGACCCTCATGCGCTCATGCATCCACTCGGTATAAATGTTGGAGCAACATCTGGAACCAAGAGGGTTTAGGGACTTTCACGTAGGGATATTTATAGCACCCCATGTAGAACAGATTTTTGGTATCCTATCTGGCCATCCACGATATACCTGTGGAAGCTACGGCCCTGATGTCGCTCGGGCGTATGGTAATGACAACACACAATGCAAGATGTAATGACAACACACAATGCAAGATGCATGAGTCATACAATCCAGTCATGCATCAATCCTGCTTATACCGTGCGCTCATGTGAGATAATCTTCGCCTATCAGGGAGTCTTATAACAACCGGCACTATGGCATATGCAATGGTCAATCATATCTCATAACAAACATGCAGATGATGCGTATGGGCATGTATCATGATGCTATGTTATCACATACTCATAATCGGTATCAATAACCATCATCGACAATTGACCTCGACAATGTGGACATTTAACCAACATTGCTCCCACAGAATGACCTATATAGAGCCTAACATACAGTGGACCCATGGCCTCACACAAGGGCCAAATATACAACACCATAGGCCTCACTCAAGAGCTTAATACACATCACGGTGGGCCTTTCACATGGGCCTAATATACATCACAATGGGCTCCATCGCTTGGCTATCAAATGCATCACAATGGGCTCCATCACCTGGCCCTCAAATGCATCACAATGGGCCTCATCACATAGGCCTCATATACATCACATTGGACCTTAAACACGGGCTGAATACACATCACAACGGGCCTCAAATATGGGCCGCATATACATCACATTGGGCCTGAAACATGGGCTGAATGCACATCACAATGGGCCTCAAATACGGGCCGCATATACATTATATGGTCTCGACAATCGAAATCGGTCTCGACAATCGGCCTCAACAATCGGAATCGGCCTCAATAATCGAAATCGGCCTCAACAATCGGAATATGCCTTGACAATCAGAATCGGCCTTGATACTCGACCTCGACAATCGGAATCGGCCTATACAATCGGCCTCGACAATCGGAATCGGCCTCGACAATTAGAATCGGCCTATACAATCGACCTTGACAAATCGGAATCGGCCTCGATACTCGGCCTCGACAATTAGAATAGCCCTATACAATCGGCCTCGACAATCGAAATCGGCCTCGACAATCGGAATCAGCCTATACAATTGGCCTCGACAAATTGGAATCGGCCTCGACAATCGGAATCGGCCTCGATACTCAGCCTCGATAATCGGAATCGGCCTCGATACTCGACCTCGACAATCGGAATCGCCATATACAATCGGCCTCGACAAATCGGAATCGGCCTCGATACTCGGCCTCGATAATCAGAACTGGCTTATATAACCGGCCTTGACAATCAAAATCGGCCTCAATACTCGGCCTCGACAATCGGAATCGGCCTTTACAATCGACCTCGACAAATTGGAATCGACCTCAATACTTGGCCTCGACAATTTGAATCGGCCTATACAATCCGACTCGATAAATCGGAATTGGCCTCGATAATTAAAATTCGACTATACAATCAGCCTCTACAAATCAAAATCGACCTCTATACTTGGCCTCGACAATCGAAATCGAACTCGACAATCAGCTTAAGGGAAGGTCACAATGTGGACATTTAACAATCATCGCTCATCAATGTGGCCATTTAACCAACATTGCTCCTAAGGAGTGGCCCACATAGAGCCAAATGTATAGTGGGCCCATGGCCTCACACAAGGACCTAATACACGTCACTATAGGCCTCACTCATGGGCTGCATATACATCACAATGGGCCTCGGCACATGGGCCATAAATACATCACATCGGGCCTCACTCGTGAGCCGCATATACACAACAGGTGGGTCCTATACATGGGCCTTATCATATTTATAGTGAGCCAGGGCAGCCCATGCATGGTCCAACAAAACAGATGGGTATCCATCATAGTGACTTTACACATATAGCAGGTGAGCCTGCACCTCCAAATGGGCCCACTAGATGAACAACTTGGATATACAACACATATATCGAGTGGGCTGCACGTCCAGTGGACTAGACGGCGTGGAATATAAAACATACATCGCGGTGGGTTTTCAACAGATGGCCTGCCTGATAGACACAAGCATCAAGGTAGGCCACTGCACAGACAGTTCAGATCCAACACTGCATCATGGTGGGGCATTACATGGCACCGTCCAGATGGACGGTGCAGATGAAACACATACTATTAAGGTGGGTCCCATGGAATTTGGTGACATCATTACACAGCTATATAGCTGGTGTGGGGATCCCGACCAGTCCGCCCAGCAGGTGGTCCCACATCAGGCCCACCACACCTATATATTATAATATATTATATATTTTATTTTATATACATATATTCATTATTATTATTATTATATATTTTTAAAAAATATATATATACAAAGCTACTGTCCAGGAGCTTAGATGAAGGGACAGTTTGGGTGTAGGACACGTACACCAAGGTGGGGTCCTCATTGATGGACGGTGTTTGATAAAACTCATACATCACGGTGTAATCCCACCGTCCAACAATCTAGACGGTGGAGATAAAACAAAAACATCATGGCGTGGTCCACGATCACGTCCAGATGACTAGACGGATCGGATTAAATAGATGGACGGATTGGGATGGACGCACCGTACAGATGGCGGACGGCCTGGATATACAATGCATGCAAGGTGGGCCCTACGTCCTGAGGTGGATGGACGACATGAATATAGAGTACATGCGTCAAAGGGGCCCACCGCCCCAGCCTACGGATGGTGTGGATGTAAAGTGCATCCAGGTGGGTCCCACCCACACGTGTGGGCTGGACGAACGGACGGTATACACATACCTCATGATAAGACCCGCAGAACTCGCTACTGTCATCAATTTAGCAGCCGTCTGCTGCTGGGGTCCTACATCCTGGTGCAGAACCGGACGGACGGCGTTGATATAGATATATGCATCTAAGTTGGGTCCCACCTCACATGTGCAACACGTGTGGGTGGGTCCCACGCACCAGATAAATGGATGGCTGGTATGGATATTATACCTACCTTGTGATACGGTGCACAGGACTAGCTGACACTAGGCCAGCAGCTGCCTGCTGCTGGCCATACGGACGGTCCAGATAGGCCCTGTATGTGAGGTGGGTCCACACGTGTGGAACCCACCAGCCCACATGAAGCTGATGTTGTGTTTCACCTACGTCCAGCAATGCTGGACAGCATACCTACAACACATATATATAGTGGGGTCCACATCAGTGGGCCACCTCGCAGATCAAGCTAACACTTGTGTTTTTCCCTTCATCCAGGCCTGTGTGACCGACCGGTCATGCAGGCCCCAAATCGGGATCAAGGTGGCCCACTTATTGGACGGCATGTATAAACTACACATATTGTAGGTGGGCCATCATACAAGGGAAAAAAGAAAAGAGAGAGAGAGAGAGAGAGAGAGAAGAGAGAGAGAGAGAGAGAGAGAGAGAGAGAGAGAGAGAGAGAGAGAGAAATGGTGAAAAGGGGAGGAACCCCGCCACTATGGGCCCCTCCAAGATACAAAACATACATCGAGATGGGTCCCACCATCTGTGGGCCCTCTGATCATCAAAATCACACAAAAATCACCCACCTTTGATCTTATTGGACCTCATCTTCCATCAACGCATCCTAGAGCTCCGGGGGATGCATTTCGACGATCGAGATGATGCTTGGATGGTGGAGATGGGAGGTAGGAAGGTGGGCCATACTAGCTTCTCCATGGAAGCCATGGACGTTGGGTGCTTGGGTTGCTTGGGAGGAATGAGAGAGAAATGAAAGGGAGAGAGAGGTTGTAAGGTATGAGAGGGATGGGTAATGGAGTGATGGGTGATGTGTACTTTGACATGTAAGGATGGGTTGCTTTGACTTTGGGGTTGCTTGGGGATAGGGTTTGTACTTGACATGTGAGGTGATGTGGTACTTGATTGATGGGATGTGACGTGATTGATTTGAAAGATCGTCTTGGGTTTTGCAAAGCACGACATTTTCCTCGAACTGAATGCGGGCCCACATCTCCTAGCTTGCGTATTGCCTCGGCGCGTAATACGCGGCGTCGGAACCGCAGCGATGGCACGGTTTGAAGGATATAAGTTTCGAGTCGAGCCGACTTTGATATACGAGACACGACTCAGGATTGCACGCAAACACTGATAACAGATCGTGGGTCGCCGGAATTCAACTGGGAGGATCGCAGAAGCCTACAGAACGGTACGAGCTAGGATACGGGCCTTACATTACATGTGCCCCATTTAGGTGGATTTTTGGGGGTACATGTCTAAGGTGGCCTGTCATGAACGTCCAACCTCCAAGGACGGTCTGGATTTTTGTTGGTCCACAAGGTGGGCCACACACATGATCAGATGTTATCTATAAGGGAAAAATAAATATCCGACCACAAGAGAAGGGTCGCCGCCACATTGAGGCCCTTCCCTTCATCACACATGCATATACATTTTATTATACAGGACACACAAGATATACATGGATCATATGATTCCTACTTGGGATCTATGGTGGAGATCCAATTTCCATTAAGGATCAAGGGTCGAGATGACCTAAGAATCCTTGATTTAAGAAAGAAAGGAGCATGAAGGGATCCGTGGAGGATGGTCCCTTGCATGCACATGCATGCAATGTAGGATAGGCTTCAAGCCATATTCATGGAGATTTGGGGCCACCACCATCACTTGATGGGCCCCACAAGCTCCAACATGAGAAGAAGGATGCATATTAAGAAGGAAATAAAAGAAATCAGAAATTTTAGAATGAAAGCACATTGTAACGACCTCAGCTTTGGGCACCTAGTAGCATACGTTTGTACATATAGGAAAATAATGAATATTATCATCGTCCCTAATCATAATAGAAGCATTGAATTTCGGGGACGAAATTCTCTTTAAGAGGGGTAGATTGTAACACCCCGTACTTTTCAGTACATGGGTGTCACCAGGGAAGTCTAAATCTGTTTGCATGTGTGTAGAAACACATGTGGTCATCCGAGCACACCGACACCTAGAAGTCCTCGACCTATTCATCTCAACCGTCTTGTATAACATTCATTCGTACATCAAGCTATCCATTCGATTGATTTTCAAAATAGTCCAAAGACGTCTATTTTAAGATCTTAATCACTTCAATAGAAGAACCAAATCATCCAGTAATATTTCATAAGTATATATGTATTTTTACTTGTTATATTATAAGTTTTACACAAACATAGATCAAAAGAATTATAGATGTATTTGATAATTTATTTATCATATAAATAATGTATGAAAAGGTGTTGTAGTGGAGTGATATGTATATAACTAACGTACATAAAATATTATGAAAATAATATTATATTAAATAGACATAACGGGTGATAAATCTTTCAATGTACAATTGAACTATAAATATTAATGTAGTATTAAATATCTTTTATAAATATGTATACAAAAATTATTAGATACTTTAATAAAATTGTATATTATTTAACAACATTATTAAATACAAAAATGATTTTTAATTAAACATGATACTATACAATTTTCATTCATCTGTAGGTATGTTTATTTATAATATAATGTTATATATTATGAATTATATATATTAATAAATATGTGATCAATAACATGTATATAGGAGTACATTAATGCTAATATTATATTTATATATGCGTATGAAACTTTAATCATTATAATCATAAGTAATATACAATAGTAATAAAATTAATATTAACATTAGTATATGGTGAGCAATATATTATAAGAGTCTTACAAACGATCCACTAGGACCTTTTAATCGTTGACGATCGATTTCGGGATGACCTGATCATTAGATCGACGTGAGTCCACAAAGAGGACCTAAACCAAGCCGTGGGGCCCACCTAAACTTTAGATCTGCCTGATTTTTTGTCAGAAGACCTGACTGACCCCCCTAAGGAGAGTGGATGGAGTAGATTTAACCAGGACATCTCTATGAGCCCCACACTTACGTGCGTGCACACCATGGAGTGGTGCACCTGCTGTGCACCAGACCTACAGAGCAGTCAAACTGCTTTGACCCGCGCCCAATGAGGAAAACACCCTCCTCTCCTTTCGTTTTCCAGTGAACGGACGGGCATCCATTCGAGCATTAAATGGGCCACCAACTGTGGATCAAATGACTGATTCGAACTGTCCATTTGGTAGAGGATACACGTGCGACCTAAACCCATAAGTTTCACATGATTCAGCACGTGTATAGGCACACGATTTTGGTGCAAACAGGCTCTACAAAACTATGTTTCCAAGAATGGAAACTGCCTCTTCTATTTGCCAGCTTGGCAATCCGTGTGAACACCCATCTTCGTATCTCAGCTGTCCATTCAGCAAGATCTCAACCACCCAATCCACGATTTAGGGCTCTCTCCTATAGCTTAAGAAAACAATGGCCGGTTTTGCAAATACCGGCCGTATTTTGTAGGTGGTTTCAAGAAGATCAAATCCAGACCATCTAAATGATTCTATATAAGCCTAAAACCCTAGCTACGTGAGAGGAGCCCGCAGCCATAATCGACTCTTCGTAGTTTTTTTTTAAAAAAAAAAACATCCGAGTCCTTCTTCATTTGAACCCATCGAGAAAAGCTCACTTGAGCTTCGATTTTGGGGACCCGCAAACTTCCAAGGACGTATTCAGACTGTCCAATGCAAGGATTTCGAAGGAACAAAGCTCTGTCCCAAATCTGCCATTGGAGCCACTTCATCTTCCCCGACAAAACCACCTCAGCCGCTGACCCTTGCTGGCCACATTCTGGGGGTTGCAGGGATGAAAGGAATGGAAGAGAGAAGGAGAAAAAAATAAATAGAAAGAAAAAAGGGGGGGGGGGGGGGGGGGGGAAGCAAAGTAAGAGAAGAGAGGGAGAAGGAGTACGGTTTTGTGCTGCTCTGAGTTGCTGACTCGCTGACACGACTCGACTTAGTTCAAGCCATGAAAATGGCTGGGTTTTCAGGGAAATAGGGAAGAAAGAAAGAAAAAAAAAAAAAGAAAGGAAGAAAGAGAGAATAGAGAGGGGTGGCAGGAAACGAGAGGAGGAGGAAAAGGGAGAGTAAGGGAGTTGAGTCGGTTTGGCTGTTACCGAGCCAACTGGACTCGACTCGGTTTGAGTCACAGCTCGAACTGGTCAGTCTCCTTGCTGGAATTTTTCCAGTAGTAGGAGAAGAAGGAAGAAAAGGGAAAGAATAGGGAGAAGGAAGGAAAGAAAGAAGAGGGATAGAGAGAGAGAATAGATGGGTTCTTGTGTTGATCCAAGTCAACTCGACTCGAACCGAGTCGGCTAAGGTGAGCCCACCTTCCCCTCCTAGATTGAAACTCTTTCAATTAAAATTTCCATTTCTGTCATTTCTATCACTATTAGAATCATGAGTATTAGAAGTGGATAGAAGTTGATAAACTATCTATATGGATATTAGCTATTATATATAAGAATTATCATTATTAAATATTAGTATTGACGTTAGAACATACTATTCATTTTCACCAAAATGATTGTTAGTGTTGTGTTAGCTAATATTAGGAATATTGCTAATATTAATAATTGCTTGGAATTATTAGCACTATTATTCATCATGGGTTGTTGTTAGATAATTTAATATGGTAGTAGGCATTGTTAAAATTCCTAAAAATTAATAACTAATCTATTTGATTATTTTTATTCATCCATTAGTCCCTTTAATAATATCGTTAATGGCCACACAAAATAGGGTTCGGATTTCATAATCATAACTTAAAATCTAAACCTAGAACTAAACCCTGATGAAACCCTAAACTCTACATTTAAACCCTAAAATCTAGCCTAGACCTAAACTTTAGGATAAAATCCTAGGCCTAAGTAACCTAAACCCTAGGTCTATAGTTTAAACATAAATGATGAGACCATATCACCTATTATCATTACTAGATTCATTATTATGACTATATTACCATTTTTCCTTATGAGGTTAGTATAATTCTTGTTAATACGATTATTAATATCAGTACTCATTATATTATTGTTAGTAAAAATTTTATTATTATTACTTACATTATTTAAGAGGTTATTAGTCATTATAAGGACATTAGATATTGTTGGTATATCTAAATATCAACTTATGAACTATCATTATTAATATGGATGGATTAAAACTCCTATCATGAATAGTATTTGGCCCATGATATAATAATAATAATAATAATAATAATAATAATAATAATAATAATAATCTTGGATTCAAATCCTAGGATCTAAGCATTTAACTAAGCCCTAGGATGAAAATCCTATTTCTACACTAAAACCCTAAAAGATAACCCTAGGTAGTATGTAGAACATGGATATAATCGTACCAGTTCTTGATTTATGGTAGGATTTTATTTTAAGGGAACGCACTTCCTAGCAACACCAGTAGGTGATCCTATACGTCAGGTGATGATTCCTTCCCCTTGAGCTTTCCATTTTCCCATTAGCTTAAGTGATAATTTTTATTTCAATTTCAATCGATAATTGATATCTTCACTTTGTAATCACATGTGTAATTGTTGGAATTGAATTGCTACTTAATATTTATCCTGCATATTTTCTCATACTTGTGGGTTACTTGTGGATTGCTTATGGAACTTAAACTGGTACATCAGTGGGAAACCCCCACTTATAAATGTACACCCATACTTGGGATGTAACTCGATTGATTGCGATTGTAATGGACCTTCGACTTGGTGGTTGTTGAATGGTGGTTTAAATTGAATATTGATGTGGGCCTGCCATCCAGGGGTTGCTAGGTTAAGTGATTTTTGAGGATGTTCTTTTATCGTATATTTTTGATATTTGCCCTATGTGGCTTAGTTTTGATATTCGCCCTAAGTGGCTTGTTTTGGTATTTTTCCTATATGGGTTTGAGGTCTTATATTGTGCAACCATGCGATGGTAAGCTCCATATACTAAATTTGATTGGCCACTAGTTGATGGGTTCCATTAAACATCTTAAGGTGGTAGCCTCATGAGTCAAGGATGGTGGAATGGGACACTATGCCTGAGCTATCAGCCTACGCTGAGCTCTGAGCTCCCCATAGTGACTTTAAGCTTATTAAACCTGCTGGTTGTAAACGGATAAATAACGGTTGGGCTAATCATGCATTCATAGCATTCGGACGATGACGGGTGGCTAATTTTGGATGTTGTAGCACGTGCCTAATAGGATTTAGTTGGGGTATCGTTTCGCTAGCTCTAAAACATCTCGACTATCGACCCACTTTTGGTGAGTTTGGCACTATACATGTACTATGTACTTTCGCTGGTGACTGGCCACATTGCATGGGTTTTGCCCAAAAGCCAACTGGATGAGCATCCCCAGTTGATGTGCACTCATACATCCATGCATTTAATAAGACTGCATCATGTATTGTTTTGTATGCCTTGTATGTTTTCATAACTATGCTTACCAAATGCGACGGTGTGTAATCTTGAGGGGAATTCACACTGAGTTGGCCACTTATCCATCAAATATATAACCGTACAGGTAGCACATGTGGCTTAATTGATCTTCAGGTTCAGACGGATGAGGAGCAGAGTACCACTGTTGAAGATGCATGATTGTATTGTTAAGAGTTGCTACGTGATTTTACATTCTAGATTTGTTATTAATTTGCTTTGTTTACATGTAACATCATTTCACTTTGTAATTTTAAGTTTGGGACATTTGTTTGTATAAGTCATTATGGGCAATCTTTTGTGCATTCTAAATGTAAATTTAAATTTTCCATTATGTATGATTTGTCCATTCTACGCTAATCTGCTAACTCTGATGAAAGAAAAAAAATATAGGCATGGAAATTGGCCCTCTATAAGTTAACACTCGGGTTTTTGGGAAATGGGTCGTATACTCGGGTCCTGAAAATTTGGGGCGTTACACACACCCACCTCTTGGATCTCCAAGTTTCTACCATCACCATGCACCTCAAGCTTCAAGGGTCATGAATCAATAGCCAAGATGGGTTTATAATGGTGAGACGGAGGGGAAATAAGGAAGAAAAGGGGCTGGAATGGAGGGAAGATGGGCTGGACGTCCAAGGTTAGCAAGGAAAGAAAGAAGAGAAAAATGAAAGAGAAGGGAGAGAGAGAAGTTGTTGTAGGGGAGTTATGATTGCATGTAAGGTTTTGGGATTTTCTTGTTTAGAGAAGTAATGATGGGTTTTGGGGAAGTAATTATGGATTTTCTTGTTTAGAGAAGTAATGATGGGTTTTGGGGAAGCAAATGATGGATTTTCTTGTTTAGAGAAGTAATGATGGGTTTTGGGGAAGCAAACTCATCATGAGTTGCTAGGCTCTGGGTAGGCTAGGTAGTTAGGGTAGCCTTTATGGGAGAAGGTGCATTAGGGTGGGCCCCATGGAAAAAAAATGTGTACACCCCACTAGGTGGGTCCCACCAACATGATCAAAGGCTCAAAATGATGTGCGCCTACATCTTATGATATACAACTCGGATGGATGCATGAGACGCGACATTGGAACCGCGACGACGATGCGTTTGCAAAGACATAGGTCTCGGGTCGATCGAGTTAGGTCGACATGACCGAACTTGGGGATGACCACAAACGCTAACCGTCGGTCGTGGGTTGTCGAAATTTGATCGGTAGGACCGCATGACCCTAAGGAACACCGTGCACACTTGGGTTAGGGTCTTACACATAAGCATAACCCATGAACAATAACAAGAACACCATCACACAATGCACTATGGTAAAAAAAACTTTTAAGGACAATGCATAAAGGAAAATACAAGATAATATTAGAACTCCAAAAGCTCGGCTGCACGCTTCTGCTCCTGCTTAGCTATGTCCTAGCGTCACCTGCACGAAACGGTAATGCATTAGGTTATAGAAAGCTTAGAGGGTGGTGTAAGTGTGTGCGCAAGGTAAGTGCCAAGTATGCAATATCAGAGTAATGCAGAAACACGCTGGTAAGTCCATGGATGCTATCAGCTGTACCAAGTCTATACAATGCAATGTATGAATGCTATCGGCCGTACCAAGGCTATACGATGCAGGGCCTATATGGCCAATGTCATATGCGAGATGAAACTTAAGCATACCAATCCTCACCTGAAACCACATATCAATACAACTCATCACTAGAGCATTAAATATCAGTACAGTTCTCTCTGGATAATCACCTGGGTCTAGTACATTCTACGCCAGCTTGCCGCCCCATTTAAGGGCGCAACTAGGTAAGTGGAAGAGACCTCACTATCCGCCTGCCAATATTGGACCCGGGTCGACGATAGTGGACCCATTCCTCAAGTTGGTCAAACTCAACCTAGACATTGCCCCTTACTCTGGCGGTTAAGGTCACACCCCCTTTTAACCGACCATGACACAGTGGGAGACACGACCTACTAGTATACGACCCTCGTGCGCTCATACATCCACTCGGTCTCGACGTTGGAGCATCCTCCTGGTACCATAAGGGTTTGGGGAGTTTCACCCAAGGACATCATTGCACCTTAGTGCTTAGAACCAAGTATTTTCGGTATCCAATCCTGCCATCTATTATATGCCTGTGGAGGTCATTACCCTGATGTCGCTAAGGTACACAGTAACCATATCACACAATGCAAGATGTATGACTCATATAATCCAGTCATGCGTCAATCCTGCGCGTACCGTGCGCTCATGAGGGACAACTCTGCCTATCAGGGAGTCCCATAATCAATCTGTCAAAGGCATAATGTTGTGATCAATCATTCATTGTAACAAGCATGTAGATGATGCATATGGGCATGTATCATGATGCTATGCTAACACATACTCATAGTCGAAATCGATAATCGGCCTATATATAAGGCGAGATCCATAGAAGGACAGCAGATCTAATCTATACATGAAGATCGGTCCTCAACAGTGGATACACCAAATCTAATACCACAAATTCTTTCATCTATGGTAAGGGGTGATGATGCATTCTCTTCATAATAAAGATGGGCCTAGTTGGCCTACTCATATCGAGAATGGGCCTAAGAACAAAGAGTGGGCTTCCAGGTTTGGATACTTCTACTAGCATCAACGGGGGGCTCAATAGTTTGGGTTTAGCCCAAAAAGATAAGATGGGTTACGATAATATCAATGGGGGCCCAAAGAATTGGGATAGCCCAATAAGGTGAGATGGATCATACTAATAATAGTGGGAGCCCATCAATTTGGGTTAGCCCACTAAGGGGGGATGAGAATGGGCCTAATCAATGGGCCCTAGGGAGGATTACAAGGTGGACATTTAACCACCATTGCTCTTATAATATGGACATTTAACCATCATTGCTCCTGAGGCAGGGCCCGCTAGAATCTATCCTATGACGGGGGCACAAGGTCCTTATGCTAACTAGGAGATGGATGGGCATCATAAACACTATCATATATGTATATCAGGGTGGAATCACACATCACAATTGGGCCTTAACTCATAGGCCTCATATGCACCACAATGGGCCTCAGGCAAGGGCCTTATATACATCATATCGGGCCTCACCACATGGGCCTCGTATACATCACCATGGGCCTCATACAAGGGCCTTACATGCATCACATTGGGCCTCATCACATGGGCCTCACATTATATTGGGTCTCACACAAGGGCCTTATATACATGACACTGGGCCTCATCACATGGGCTTCATATACATCACATTGGGCCTCACAATGGGCCTCACATACATCATATTGGGCCTCATCATATGGGCCTTATATACATCACATTGGGCCTTATCATATGGGCCTCATATACATCATAGTAGGCCTTAAGGGGCAGCCCATGATTCAATAAAAATGGATGGACAACATGTACAACATACACATTAAGGTGGGCCCAGTACATGTAGTAAGTGGGCCTACACGTTCCAGATGGTCCCCGCACATGCAACAAGTGGGCATGCACCTTCCAAATGGGCCTCACCAGATGGACAGCTTAGATATACAACGCATACATCATGGTGAATCCCACCGTCGAGGGACTGGACGGCGTGGATAAAATACATAAATCATGGTGGGGTCCAGCCCACGTCCAAACACTGGACGACGTGGATAAAACATTAACATCAGGTGAGGTCCAAACACAGATGGCTTGGATCAAACACGTACATCACGTAGGGCCCACGTCCCATGTGGACCGAATACAACACATGCATCATGGTGGAGTCCCACCGTCTAGCCTGCTGGATGGTGTGAATATAACACGTACATCAAGGTGGCCCCCACCCCCACACGTGCAACACGTGTGGGGTGGGTCTCACGTCCAGCAAATGGATGGACAACGTGGATGTAAAACACATACATGAGGTGGGACCCACTATCCAGCAGGCTGGACGGTGAGGATGAAACCCGTACATCAAGGTAGGTTGCCACCGTCCAGCCTACTAAATAGTGGAAGGGATGGATGAAACACATGCATCATAGGTGGGTCCACACGTGTGGCCCACCAACTTTGAAGAAAGCTGATATTTATTTTCTCCTTCGTCCAGGGATGCTGGACAGTACCGGCAGTGCTAGACCGTCCAGCAAACTGCTGGACCTTAGCTAGGTGGGCCCCCGGGTGGTCGGCATGGATAAAATACATATATCATAGTGGGTGTCCATGAGGGTGGGCCATACATCCAGAAAATTAGATTAATCGATGTGTTTTCCCTCATCCAGATTGGCCCGAAAATGGGCAGCAAGGTGGCCCAAAAATTCTGGATGTGTGGGCGTCCCATGTTTGGATAGCAACATGCAGCAAGTGGGCCATCATGCAAAGGAGAGAGAGAGAGAGAGAGAGAGAGAGAGAGAGAGAGAGAGAGAGAGAGAGAGAGAGAGAGAGAGAGAGGGAGGGCCCCCACCACTATGGGTCCCTCAATACATGCATCATACATTCATCAAGATGGGTCTCATGCATTGCATGGCCCTACATAAGAGAATCCAAGGTGGGGATGCCATCCCCACCATAAAATCAAGGTCTAGGTGACCCATCAAGGCTATGGATTAAATCAAAACATCATGATGGGGTCCATGGAGAATGGCCCCATCATGGATCGTGCTTGCAACAAGGATGGGCCATTGGCCACATCTAATGGGTCAAGTAGGATCTCCACCTTTGATTGGTGGGTCCTACATGCTCACATGCAATAAAAGATAAAGATCCATGAAAGAAAAAGGAAAATTTAGTCCTAAACATGCACCCACCTTGGATCTTCAACTTCTTCTTCCTCTAATAGGTTCTAGAGCTCCAAGAAGGTTGATTTAATGGTTGAGATGGCCTTTGGAGGGTTAGATATGGGGGATCTAAGGGTGAGAGAGGGCTGGAAATAAAGGGGCTGCCATGGACGTCTAAGCCTCTCTTGTAATGGAGAAGGGAAAATGAGGGAGAAAGAGGGAGGGAGAGAGATAAGAGAGAGAGATGGGTAATGATTGCTAGCTCTCTTAGCTAGGTAATGATTGCATGTGTAAGGCATGCTCTCATGATGGCCTAGCAAGCATGGAATAAGATGATATCATCCTTAGGCTAGTAGCCTAGGATGACATCACCCTTATGATGACTCTTAGGGAATGGTGCCATTTGGGATAGGTGGGTCCCGCAACGTGCGGTCCACGACCATAATAATGCACGGTCCGTATCTTATGATCTAAGCATCGAATTGGCGCACGAGATGCGGCATCGGAACCGCAGCTACGATGTAGTCACAATGGCATTGGTCTCAGGTTGAGTTGGCTCGGGTTTATGGGGTGCAACTTAAGGTCGCGCACAAATACTAACTATAGGTCGCGGGTCGCCGGAATTCAATTGGGAGGACCGCGAGATCCTACGGAACGGAATGGTCACTAGGGCACAGGCCCGACACATGTCTAGAAATGAAAAAAGATATTACATAACCTTCATAGATGACTTCTCTGAGTATACTAGGGTATACTTACTAAGAAGTAAAGATGAAGCTCTGGAGTTCTTTATCAAGTATAAGATAGAAGTTGAAAACCCGTTTAATAAGAAAATCAAGAAACTTAGAACAGATAGGTGAGGTGAATACGAATCCTTACAGTTTAATAAATTTTGTGAAAAGAATAACATTATTCATGAAATCACTACTCCTTATACACCTGAACAAAATGGTATAGAAGAATGGAAAAATAGAACTTTAAAAGAAATGATGAATGCAATGATAAACAATTCTGGTTTACGCTTAAATATGTGAGGAGAAGACATTCTTTCTGCTTGTCACATTCTAAATAGGATGCCTTATAAGGTTACAAGTAATATACCCTATGAACTATGGAAGAAACATCCTGCTAGTTATAAATATATTAAAGTGTAGAGGTACTTAGAAAAAGTAGGGTTACTAAAAACAAAGAAAAGAAAGTTAGGCCTAAAAATAATAGACTGCGTGTTTATAGGATACGTAGAAAATAGTGTAGCCTACAAATTCTTAATTTTAAAATCTAAAGATAATATATTAGACCCTAATACTATTATTGAGGTAAGAGATGTAGAATTCTTTGAGAGTATTTTTTAATGAAAGCTACATCTAAAGAAATTGAACATAATGATGCTTCAGACATTAGCTCAACTAATAAGACTGTAGAAAGTGAAAACATATAAGAAATATAACCAATGACGAGTACTAGGGTTAGAAAAGAGATTAACCTTGGAGATGAATACTGTACTTTTCTTCTTGAGGATGATCATTTAACAATACAGAAGCTATCAATTCACCTAATCCAGCCTTTTAGAAAGAAGCTATTAATGATGAATTAGAATCTATTCTGTCTAATAAAACTTGAGAATTAGTAAACTTACCACTTGGGAATAAGCCAATAGACTGTAAATGGGTTAAAAAGGAAGGGGTAGACTACTTTGATACCTATTCTCCTATGGCTAGGATCTCTTCTATCAGAGTCCTTATTGCAATAGCCTCTATATATAAACTTCTTATACATCAAATGAATGTCGAGACAACTTTCTTGAATGAGAATTTAGAAGAAGAAATATACATGTATCAACTTGAGTGTTACAATATCGAAGGTCAAGAAAATAAAGAATGTAGATTAATCAAATCCCTATATAGTTTAAAATAAGATCCTGAGTAATGACATGAGAAATTCGACAATGCTTTGAAATCTAATGGTTACAGAATAAATGATGTAAGCATATGCGTATATAGTAAATTCACAGGTATTGAAGGAGTTATTATTTGTAATAACGTTTATTTTCTTGAGCTTTATCACTCTAATAAGGATTTAAACCTCCATGATGAAGATGAACTCAATCTCCATAATTTTCTAGAGATTAGACAATAAACTTATAGATATATCCTTGTCTAAATCCTCTACAAGACCCATCTATGTGAATCTCTTATAGGAATCAACTAAAATAATTAGTTATAGGAGATTCAACCATCTTCCTATCACCTTGGTTACTTAATTGGTACATCGCATATATGGTGTTTGTTTATGGAGTTGAACCAGTGACATCAACGAATGTGGGAGTAATTGAAAAGATGATTCAAGCACGAGAGAGCATTGAAGAAGTATCTTAAAAAGGCGCTACGAAAGGGGCTTAATCCGATAAGTTGTCATTGTAGAGTCCATTGACACTCATTCATTGTATAGGATTGAGTGTAGAGTTTGTAACCCAAACTCGAATATGTTATTGTGTATGATTTACGCTCTTATGTAGGGTCGAATTCACCAGACACGTGTGTGTATGCATTAGTCTCCATAGGTAGCATCTGGTGGGAGTGTACATAAGGCCTTGGATTAAGATTGCTAATGGTTATTGGTTAGCCGAGAGAAAACCAACTAAAGTTTCTTGCGGAGCCACTAACACGAGTGAAAACATGTTCCGTCGACTTGGGAGTGTATGTGTAGGTTAGTGGTTAACCTTAAGAAACCATTGTAAATGTTATGGGAGAGCTATTGAAAACTCCTAAGATAGTAAAATACCGATACATTTGAAGAGTGCGTCCACTAAGAGCTGAGTAGGGAAACCAAAGAACTATATATGCTTGTGTTTGTGATTGTCATTTGAACTATGTATGCTTGAATTGGATTATATGCTATGCACTTAACTTGAAAGCATACACAAGCTCACTATCTTTATAGACCAGTGTTCATTATTGCATCATTTGTATTCCATATAATTGGAACCACTTGTCTAGGAAGTTTAAGTATTATTTACCTTTTTAATTTAAATTAGTAAATTATTTTAAGTATGTAAGAATTTTTAAAGTATTCCTATTCACCCACTCTAGGAGTTAGCCATAATTTTAAGCTCCGCCAAGCTTTCGCACACGTTGTGCTAAATAATACAAGCAATTTCATAAAAGTAATTAGACAAGATGATGATTTTATCCTGTCTCAATCTCATTATATTGAGAAAGTGTTAAAAAGTTTTAATCACTTTGATAACATACCTGTTAACACTCCTTATGAATATTCCATGCATCTAAAGAAAAATACAGGTGAAAGTATATCACAACTTGAATATTCCAAAATCATTGGTAACCTAATGTACCCAATTAATTGCGCAAGACCTGAAATAGCTTATGCAGTAAATATATTGAGTAGATATACTCATAACCCTGGTCATGATCATTGGAATTCTTTATCTAGAGCACTAAAATATCTAAAATGTATTATTGCATATGGTATACATTATATTGGTTTTCCTACTGTCTTGGAAGGATACAATGATGCTAGCTAGATCACAAATTCATATGAAATAAAATCCATAAGTGGATATGTTTTTATCTTGAGCGGAAAAGCTATTTCTTAGAAATCCACCAAACAGAGCAATATTGCTCGGTCCGCTATGGAATCCAAGTTCATTGTTTTGGAAAAGGCAAGAACAGAAGCATAATGGATTAGAAATCTATTAGCTGATATATCTTTAAGGTTATAAAACATGTTTCAGCTATATCTTTGCATTGTGATTGTCAAGTTGCTATACCAAGGGCCAATAATAAGATTTATAATGACAAAAGTAGACATATTTTACTCCGGCATAACATACAAAAACATTTATTATATGATGGAGTAATAACTATTGATTTTGTAAGATCAGAGAAGAACTTAGCAAACCCTCTGACTAAAGGATTTAGTACACAACCAGTTCTAGATACATCGAAGGGAAATGGGGCTGAGTCCAATACCATGAGTTACCAGTGTTGGCAACCCAACCTATACAAATGGAGATCCCATGGGATAGGTTTCAAATGTGTAAACAACAAGACACTAGAAGACATTTAAGCACTGTAATAAGAAAGCCCCATCTATGGTGTAGGAAGTTAAACAATAATTAGTAATGTGGAGTCTTGAACTCTTAATGAATCTGTAACGCCCTGAAAATCGGGGGTCGAGTATAACTCAACTCCCGAGTTCCAACGCATCACTTATGCAACATCAATAATGCTGATTAAATGTTGTCTGTGTTAGAACAATGAACATGAGTGAGATTATACCAAAAATAGTAATTCATACTCTGGATCATTTATATAAAGGCAAGCGGAAGACTGAACTACATATACATGTATGTAATGAAACAAAAATCATTTTTGTTCTCCATAGTATGAATCTATCTGAGTTACCATATACATATGTTTTTTTTTTGTGAACAAAATATCAAAAATAATCTAAGAAGTGATCCCTGCAAATCCCGTCAGTGCGGCAGCCTAGTCGAAGCCGCCATAGTACTGCATATACGAGAACTCCTCCTGGTCCTCGTCATAATCAGGCTCCGCCTCCTGAGTCATCGGTTCGTCTAAACCTGAGACAGAGTCTGGTTGGTGTACGCGACATCGTCCCGTAACGTGGGAGTGAGTAGCTAACTCAGTGGAACAATAAAGCATAGGTTAACATGTTATCAACACAGTCAAGCAGTAATGATAAAGCAGTAAAGTCAAAACTCCTAGCTACTCTTATTAATGCAAGTATGGATGCAGGTATGATGGATGCCCTCACTGACATACTCCCTCATGCGACACCATCTCACGCTCGCGGCATACTTTTATCCCTCAGTGCTCCACATCTTCCAGGCACATGCAATGCATGATGACCATGATTACCGAGTTTTTAATTAGTCCATTTCAAACAGCAGGATCGGGAAACTAAGGTACCTCCCTTGTATCATTCCCAAACATGATCCATTCTAGGGTCGTCAGTCCTAGTTAATATCAGACGATGGTGTATTTTCTAGGTCACTGCAGAGGCTGCCAGGGCTGTTACGCACAAAGGTTACACCACTCCCCCATCACCCCTTAAACGATTCATCACAATACGGAAACAGGCCTAGTTCATACTCTATATACCGCAGCAAACCCTAAGGCGCACTGCGATTTCAGAGTATGCTCGAGGTCACTACAAAGGGCTGCTAGGGCTGTTACGCAAAAAGGTTGCACCGCTCCCCCATCACCTTATCAATGCAGGCCGACAGCACGAATATAGTGTCCCATACCACCATAATCGGCTCACGAGTTTGGTTGCTCACTGGTTACTACGGGGAGGCACGTGGCCCCAGCGTAGGCCGACAGCTCGACCACGGTATCCCATACCACCATGCCCGGCTCATGAGTCTTAGCGGATCGAGGTACCATGGTTAACGGGATTCTCACGAGTTTGGTTGCTCACTGGTTACTACGGGGAGGCACGTGGCCCCAGCGTAGGCCGACAGCTCGACCACGGTATCCCATACCACCATGCCCGGCTTATGAGTCTTAGCGGATTGAGGTACCATGGTTAACGGGATTCTCACTGGTAAGTTTGGTACCCTAGGTTCAAACATTAGCGACCAAACATGGTGAACATACATAAGACACACGGGTTACTTGACGTGCTCGGCTAGCGCGAGCGCACAACAAGTTGAGCGATATGAAGCGCAGAAGCACTTCGTGTGGCCAACCACTATCGCCAACCGAAGTACGACACGGGTTCGCCAAACACATCATGAGTGGCGAGATGAATCTCAACCACGATCTCAAGTCTGGTACCGGATGTCTGGACTATGGACATAGTCCCAAGTTCAATCAATTCTCAACCATAACATGTGGAGTAAAGCATGATAAACAAAGTAATTCAAGCACACTAGCAAGCATGTCATAAAGCATATTATAAAGCATGTTATGAAACAAGTTACAACGCATGTTAAAAAGCATGTTATAGAGCACTATACAAATAGGGATACAAATACATATATTTCATAAGTGAGTGGTTAGAGTAAACAACCACATGGAGGGAATCATACGTGACTCCAAGGTAGTTGAGAACCCCATCTTAGCACCTACCTAAGGCACTAACATCTAAGCACTTACACCCACAAGCAATTTCACAAACACTTAGAGTGCACTATTTCAACATACATGACGTATGTTAGTAAAATATGTATTAGGGCTGTCCTTTCACCAAACTAGTATTTTATCCGTATATATCATATTCACACAGCAAATAATCATGACAATTTCATCTCCAAAATTTATACAAATGTGGTATTTTCTAGAATACACAATTTCAACATACATAGTGTATACACGCAAACATGTATTACGGCGATTCCTTTCGCCAAATAGGTATTTTATCCATATACTATATAATCATACAACAATTAATCATGGCAAACACATTTCCAAAATGTGTACGTATATGGTATTTCTACGTATACCTAGAGTATGTAAAATTCCATAATTTGCATCTTTAATCGAAACAGGAAACGGAAAACACTTTGTACATGTGCAAATACATGCAGATCATGAATCTATCATTATCTGACATTGAAAGCGTTGAAAACCGTAACCTATACACCTAAAGTCCTCACCTTGCTCCTTGGAATTACAACGAAATAGCTAGGTTCGTTAGGCCTCCGTATTCAGCGGTATTGTGGCCTACAGAGTGAAACCGGTTAGCTATTTCACAACCTATAACCTATACACCTCAAAATAGATCTAGGGTTTGGGTTTCTTACCTTAAAACGGAGTCGGTATCGCCGGGAAAACGTCAAGGAAGAGGTGGTGTAGCCCGTGTGGTGGTCGAAAATAGTAGGAGGAAGATTCTCCCACAAACCTCAAGCTTTCTCTCTTTTTCCTCTCTTCTCCTTAGGGTTTTATCCCAAATTCGTATGGCTGTGAGAGAGGCTGCCCAAAGGTCCTTATATAGCCTAAAAACTCTCCGGAATAGACTTAAGTTCAATGTATGCTTATATTATAAGCAAATCGGCGTTGTTCCAGCTCAAAAGACGGTTTCTGGCGGCCCTCCTTGAGCCAAACGTCGGACTTAAGCTCACAACCCATGGATCTACGTGAGGTTATGTTTTCATCTCGGTCGGATTCCCAGATCACGCGTGGCGGACCATTTTCAGTTCAACGGTCAGTGGGCCTCAATCCGAAATTCCAAGTACACGTAAATGTTCCTGAAATTTTTCCTGATCCGAGGGTGTATTTGGGTCAGATTCTGACGGTCTGGTTGCTTATAAAATGTACGCAAGCGATACGTGCCAGATCACTATTCAAGATATTTATTTTGTAAAGAAAACAAGGATTTTCACACTCCCTCGCTCCGGACTCGAGCGAACGGCCGTGGGACATCGTCTGAACTTGATTTCCGAGATGGTTGTCAAGCCCAGCGAGGCGGTCCTGATTCCTTAACTTCGTATTATTCGGACTCCCGATGTGCGGTCTAGACCTGATACGGAGTTTCAATTCGTTCCCGAGAGCAGTCGGGTAATGAGTTTGATCCTAGACTTTAGGGTAACCTAGAGTCAATGATTTTGCAAGTTTTGGGTCTTGCAGATCGTATTTAAAGCAATTCCATCCGATTTCATGGCTAATATAGTTCAGCACTTAGTTAACTTTGTTTAATTTCTAAAGGATTTAATCCTAAGTGATTTCTGGTCGAGGTGATACTCGAGCCCTTGTACGGAAATTTACGGGTCGTTACAGAATCTATATGCCATATACTTGTTGGTGTTCTATTAAGTTGTAATGTACAATTAATGGAATTCACCTATACTAGTGTGGAGGTGAGGCCATGTCACACCTTAAACTTGAAAACCGGGCTCACGGAATTCCCGATCGCCGAATCCGGTGCCGACAACCTCCGTAGTGCCCAAATCTCGGCTCCTGGCACCCATATGCCAGATTCCGATCATGGGATCCTACAAGGAGGATTTTCAATATGAAATTTTTTGTAATGGAGCACAACCATAAACATAACCAAGCCACAAAACAACATCACCACATATCTACTATATCAAAAACTTTTAGTACAATGCGGAAAGGGAAATACAAGATGATCAAAAAGGTCCTAAATAATCTACCACGCGCTCCTGCCTCAGTGCTGCTGCGATCCAACGTCACCTGTACGCAACGTCATGCATAAGCTTACGAAAATCTTAGAGGGTGGTGTAACTGTATGTGCAAGGCAAGTGCCAAGTATACAATATCAAAGAAATGTGGAAATATGCTGGTAAGTTCATGAATACTATCAGACGTACAAAGGCTATGCGATGCAAGACATGAATGCTATCGGCCATACCAAGGCCATGCGATGTGAGGCCTACGTAGCCAAATGTCATATGTGAGATGCAACGCAAGCATGCGAGTCCTCATAAGTACGTATATTAGTACAATTCCCCTTTGGGATATCACCGGGGTCTAGTACACTCCACACTTACTGCCGCCTCCCTAGCCGCACAACCCAGTGAGTGGAAGAGACCACACTATCTGCTTGACCAGTAGTCTACCAATGCCTACCCGGTTCGTCAATAGCGGACCCATTTTTGAGCTGGTCAAACTCAGCCTAGCTTACAACCCCCTCACTAGACTGGATAAGGCCATACCCCCTTCCAATCAACCACGACACAGTGGGAGACGTGGCCTACTGGTATTCGGCACTAATGCGCTTATGTTTCCACTCGGTCTAGATGTTAGAGCATCTCTTGGTACCAAAAGGTTCTGAAACTTTCACCTAAGGACATCCTATGTGCCTACAGTGCTAGAACCAAGTATTTTCGGTATCCAATCCGGTCATCCACGATGTGCCTGTGGAGGCCATGACCTTGATGTCGCTAGGGCATACAGTGATCATGTCACACCAAAGCGAAATGCATGAGTCATACCATCCAGTCATGCATCAGTCTTGCGCGTACCGCACGACCATGTGGGGCACTTCGTCTCATAAGGAGTCCCATAAATGTCTCTGTCCAACGGCGTATGCTATGATCAAACACTCCTCATAATAGGCATACAAATGATGCGTATGGGCATGTATTATGATGCAATACTAAGCATGTTCTCAGTGTGTCCTACTAGACTAAGTAAACTAGCATGATTATCAGATCTAGCAGGCGATGATCAGCTGTAACGCCCCGTGTTTTCAGGACCCGAGTATATGGCTCGTTTCCCAAAAACCCGAGTGTTAACGTTAAAGGATAGTCAAATTCGAGTATATTTTTTTCCTCTATCAGAGTAAGCAGATGAGCGTAGAGTGAACAAATTAACACAAGGGAAATTTCATTATCATTCAAATATACAAGCAGCCCATGATGACTTATACAAACCAATGTCTTAACATTAATGATTACGAGATTTGCATACATAAGAAATAACAGAAAGCATATAAATGTAAGCCGCATGACCACGTAGCTCCTCTTAGCAATACGGCCGTGCATCCATGGCACCTGCACAACTCCTCATAAAGTTTGATCATATACATCATCTGGGCCACCTGTTCTACATGTACGGTTGTATATTTGATGGACGAGTGGCCAGCTCAGTGTGAATTACCCTCAAGATTATACACTACCACATTATGTAAGAAATAGTATAAAACATTCAGACAACTAAAACAGAGTAAATGCAGTCTTATTATATGTATGGATGCATGAATATAATCGTCGGCCCGGGTAAAACATCCAGACGGCCTATGTCCCAGTTAAAACATCCAGACGGACATTCGGGGCGTCACCCATGCAATCATCGACCCGGGTAAAACATCCAGACGGTTTGTGCCTCGGGTAAAACATCCAGACAGGTAAATATGTACGATAACAACAGATGTGGTTGATGCCTCGGGCAAAACATCCAGACATGCGAATCTGTATGTTATGTATGACAGCAATGTACGATAACAACAGATGATGGTTGGTGCCTCGGGCAAAACATCCAAGCAGGCGAATCTGTATGTTACGTATTACAGCAATAGATGCTGGTCTGTTTTATGCATGCATGATTAACCAACCCGTTATTAGTCCATTTACAACCAGTAGGTTTAATAAGCTCAAAGGTCATTACGGGGAGCTCAGAGCCCAGCGTAGGCCGACAGCTCGGGAATAGTGTCCCATGACCACCATCCCCAACTCATGAGACTACCATCTTAGGATGTTTAATGGAAACCATGTCGATCGAGTTACTTTCCAAGTATGGGTGTACATTTATAGGTGAGGGTTTCCCACTAATGTACCAATTTAAATCCCAAAAGCAGTCCACAAGTAATCCAATAACATGAATTAAATGTATAGGATAAACATTAAGCATGTAATACAACAATTCAATTTCCACCAGTTAACACATGTGATTATAAAAAGGGAGATGTCAATTATGAATTTAAATAAAAACTATAACTTAAGCTAATGAAAAGATGGAAAGCTCAAGGGGAAGAATCATCACCTTATTTGACGACTCTCCTTCCAATGTTATTAGGAAGATCGCACGCCCTTAGACTTGGATCCTATCAAGAATTGTAAGCTGTATGGTTAGATCAAGTCCTACATACTATTTATGGTTGAGATTATAACTTGGGGTTTGAATTACCTAGGTCTAGTGTTCACCCTTGAATCTAGGTCTATGATAAATTTCCTTTAGGATTTGGATTGTAGTTGGCATATGTTAATTTACCATATTAATTTAATAATTGTTAGCAAATTTATTAATATTAATCATTATAATGTTAGTACTGTTATGATCTACTATTAATGATTGCACCTAAGAATGATAATTAAATGATTAATATGTAATAATGATAATTTTGTTTGTAATTAGTACGGATAATCTACTAATGGTTAGTTGTGTTTAATAATCGTAATTATTATCGTAATACTAATGATAATAATAATGGCTATCAAGTATCAATAGTGGATTTAAGTATGATAATAGATACTATAATCCGCCATTAAAGCATTTATAATCATTTGTTGGGCTCACCAAGTTGTGGTTCACAAATCCAACCCAACCATTATGTGTGTCCCACTAGGTTAAGGGGTCAAACCAAGTTTTAGGTGCATCCAAATCTCATATGGACCTTAACAAGTGCTTTTATATGGTTTAACTTGTCTTCACAAGATTGTAGATGGTGTGGGTGACCTGAGCTCTATGTATGGCTAATTTTTGGGGGCACCCCATATATAAAGGGGACCCATCAAATGGACGGTGTTGATGTTCAACATACATCATGGTAGGGCCCATGTGTGTGGACAGTGGGAATATATGAAATGTATACATCACACGTGGGCTCCCTGGATGCACGGTGTGGATGTGAAACAAATGAACGGCGTGGACATACAATACACGCATTACTGTGGGGTCCCACATACACAATACAGAGGGAATGAGATAGATACAAATTTTAGGTGGGACCCACGGAACTTGCACGGCATGCAGTGGGACCCACAGCTGGACGGTGATTGGGTTATATGTCCCATACATCAATGGTAGGCCCCACATGGCCTGGACGGTCTAGATGGCCATATCATCACACAGGCCCCAACGTCCAATGGCAGAATGCCAGAATCAGGTGGGACCCACTATCCTTTCTACTGGACAGGGGTCGCCACACACATGCCAAGGTGGAACCCACGTGTAAAAAATGGACGGTTTGGATCGTCTGGAAAGTGGCCAGGGTGGTCCACTTTGGGGTTTGAAAATCTCCCAGTTTAAATTTCAAATGGCGAGAGTTTTGTAATTTTACTTCTTTTTGCGTTTTTGCTCGGTCAAGGCTGTTTGACCGAGCAAGCTTGGCTTGGTGCACCTTATGCATGGTGCTACATGTTACACATGCATCGCGTGTGGGGTCACATGTGATGTTTGTGATAAATCTACACCGTTTGTTTGTTTAGGGGTCCCTATATAGGGGCTCTAGACCAGTTTGGGGCACATTCGAGGCACAAGTTGGGCCCCACTCCTTGATTCGGGTGTTGTTTATGGATTTTCCACTAATTTGTTGGTCGGATCAGCCCGAAATTGAACGTCAACGATTAAAATGGTCTAAGAGACATTTTAAGCTAAGACCCAATGGTAAGATTACAGGTATATGGCCTGTTCTGGTTTTATAACACTTAAATATTATGTTATTCTATATTTAATAATATTATTTACTATTATAATTATAATAATAATTATTATTATTACTTTTATTGTTACCATTATTATTATTATTATTTTCACTATCATTTTATTATTATTATTATTAGAAATTATTTTCCTTATATATTTTGTCATATATAATTTATATTATCACAAATTGTTAATATATGCAAATTATATGAATGTTAGTAAGCAGAGATTAATGTATATATATACATATATGTTATTTGTATATTATTTGTATGGTCATATATGTGTTAGGTTTTTAAAAGTTATATAAATCATTAAATCGTTATTCATTATAAAATTTTCCAGTATATGTTAAAGTTTGTAATTTATACTAATGATGTTGTAACTATATGCATATGATATGGGTTATAGTTACATATCCCTTTAACATGAAACTTTAAATATTTATAAAATATGTAAATATCATTTCATAGTATATTTTTAGGTTGTGTTATATATATATTTTTTTGCATTAAATTAAATCACGTGGTAACACTTGAGTACTGGAAAGTACGGGGTGTTACATCGGCCTTAACCAGTATGTCACTTACAAGAGTAAGGGCTGAACGATACGCCCCGGTAAACATATAGAAGTATATATGGAATGGTCCATGTTAGACTATCATAACCTATTCAAGGTACAAGCATATCGTATATCCTAAGGCGGGGTCCACTTGCGAGGATGGTGGAAAGTATCATCATCAATGGAGCCCAACAGTTTGGATTAGCCCATTGGGTAAGGGTGGAAATGGGCTTAAAAATGGGCCCTAGGAAAGCTTACAACGGTGGACATTTAACCACCGTTGTCCTAAGGTACGGTCCATTTGGGATCGGAATCGGAATCATAACGGGGCCCTCGGCCCTCCAAATATCAAGGAAATAGATGAACAACGTAAGCCCATTACTCAAACATGATGGGCCTATATAAGATGGTGAGGTACACGACCTAAAGTGGATAGACGACATATATAACACATACATCACGGTGGACCTCACACATTCCCAATGGGCCCTCATGTACATCATATTGGGCCTCACACAAGGGTCTCACATACATCTCCACGGGTCTTGCTCAAAGGGCCTCATACATCACATTGAGCCTCACTCATGGGCCTCATATACGTTGCATTGGGCCTCACTCGTGGGTCTCAACAATGGGCCTCATATACATCAAGATGGGCCGCAACAATGGGCCTCATATAATTAAGATGGGCCCATCGTCCTAGCGGGACCATCTACACCATTCATTTATTTATAGAGATAATTTTAGAGCATTAACCAAAAATAAAAATGAATCATATCGGGAGATCATCAGGACCGAACCACAAATAGCAGTGGAGATAATGATTCCCATCGTGAACAATGCATAAGGCCCACCATAATGTTTATTTTCCATGCAATCTGTTCATAAGGTCACAAAAGGCCTGGATTAAGAGGGAAAACAATTTCATATTGATCTAGAACTTTTGTGACCCCAAACAGTTTCAATGGTGGACGTTCAATCTCCACTGATTTTTGCAGTGTGGTCCACCTGATAGCCGATCAACGGTGTGGATGGACAGTGTGGATGTGAAACAGATGAACGACGTGGATGTAAAATACATACATCATGGTGTGTGTCACGCCCCAAATCCAGAAATCGGATTCACCGGAATCTCGATCGCCGAATCCGGTGCCGACAGCCTCCGTAGTACCCCATTCTCGGCTCCTAGCGTCCATACGCCAGATTCCGATCTTGGGATTCTACAAGGAGGATTTTCCAATGTACATTTAACTCATAATAAGCATAACAAAAAGATTACCCAATTCACAAAGGCAACATCATCATCACATATCCACTAATATAATCATTTAAGTACAATGCTGAAAGGGAAATACATAAATTGAAAATCAAGCTCCAGAAGACCGCTGTATGCTCCAAGTTCAACACTGCTGCAACCTAACATCACCTGCACGCATCTATCGTGCATAAGCTTATAGAAAGCTTAGAGGGTGGTGTAAGTGTGTGCACAAGATAAGTGCCAAGTATTCAACGCAATGTCATAATCATATAATGTCGAAATAGGTGTAAGGTCATGAATCATATGTTATCAGAATAAGCGAAAATACTAGCAAGTCCATGAGTAAAGTAATATCAAAATACGTGATACAGATCAACTATACAAATGAGGAGTCATAAAGAGTCAAATATCAGATGCCGCATCTAAACCATATAAATGCAGAAACACAGGTAACCCAAAATGCCATATGCCACGAATGTAATGCAATATGCGGTGCAAATGGAATGACCATGCTGGAGTGTGAAGTCGGGATGATAGTACGTAGTATCGCAGGCTATGGGGTCCATCACAAGGGACTTCTATCCAAACCAGTCCCATACCTAAATTTGGATAGTCAGACTCGATGTGGTAAACTCCTGATCTCAAGTTAGTCGCGCGCCCCAACTGAAATTCTAGCCATTGCAAAAGTTCACATAACAAATAGTTGCGCACCACCAGCCCGAGTGGATAGTGAATGAATGAATGAATGAGTATGCAAATCCTGCTCAATAAGTCCATATATCAGTACGGTTCCTCTCTGGGAAATCGCCAGGGTTTATTATACTCCAAACCAGATTGCCGCCCCATCGCGCGCAACAAGGTGGGTGGAAGAGACCTCACTATCCGCCTGCCAATATCGGGCCCGGCTCGTGATAGCGGACCCATTCCTCGAGCTAGTCAGACTCATCCTAGCATTGCCCCCTCCTCTCGGGCAGGTAAGGCCATACACCCTTCCAACCGACCATGACACAGTGGGAGACGCGGCCTAACGGTATACGGCCCTCATGCGCTCATGCATCCACTAGGTCTAGACGTTGGATCAACCTCTGGAACCAAGAGTGTAATGACCCAAGATTTTAGTGTACGTGCATACACATGCATGCGTGCACACTGCATTTATCGAATCATACATGCATAAATCTGTCCATTTATCCATGCATTCATATGTATGCGCATCAACAAATTTTCACAAGGAGTGACCATTAATATGTGTGATAGATCTAGTTACTTTAGCCATCGATTTTGTAATTAATGCATATATGACTTTGTGTATATATATATATATATAAAATATATGTATGTATATGTTTGCTTTTGCCTCTAATGCACACAAAATTAACCATTCATTTGTAATTTCACCCAATCTTAACCGTTAAACTTGCTCAAACATCCACATGTAGCATGTGGAGTATATAATCTAAATCTAATGGTTAGTTTCCATATGAGTCACACACACGTCAAGTGAGATCATGAAAGAGTAAGAGCTGTTGAAATCTAATTTTTTGCCACTTTAGTATGATCATACGGTAATATTAAGCTCATTGGATAGAGTATGTCGAGTGTAAGTTGGGCATCAAGTTTCATTCCGATCTAACGGTCCAAACTTTAGATATGTATGTTCTAAATTCCATATTACAATAGGGGAGTTAGAAGAGCGAAAATGTTACTGGACTCTGTCAAGATGTTCCAGCAAGTTAAAATAATAAAAAATAATCCTAAATTAAAGGGAGTGGCGTAAGTGGTTAGGGAAACGTATCTGAACCTACGACAATACATCATGGGATCCATGGTTCATCATGGGCCACTCACCTAGATCAAATCATAACCATCGGCCATCTACTCTTGACATTCTAAATCATCCAACTTCCAACCATTCATTCTATATGAAAGCCTAACTTTAATTATAACTGTCCGTTAACAGCCACCCGCAAATTCAATCCATCTATTCATCAACAATCTTCTTGTACATTTATACATGTATCAAACCTTAATGTAAGACATGAGAATGGAACACACAAAACATCCAACACGTGTCTCACTTGAGATAGAGTCAGTTTCAACATATATTGCACCATCACACTATGCACATGCATGCACCATTTAATAAAACAACTACAGCACCGTCACACCAAAGACTCCTTG
The DNA here is from genome assembly GCA_021015155.1 of Magnolia officinalis. Taxonomy (NCBI): domain Eukaryota; kingdom Viridiplantae; phylum Streptophyta; class Magnoliopsida; order Magnoliales; family Magnoliaceae; genus Magnolia; species Magnolia officinalis. Next base: position 41,848,629 of record JAJHSJ010000006.1, on the reverse strand, counting down.
TAACTCTTCTTCTTTTCACTGGATTGGTATTAGAATTGTAACAGAATTTTCAAAAAAAAAAAAAAAAAAAAAAAAACAATGACAGTATGCGTGAACACCCATCACGATCAAAGACCTTAAAATCTAAACCATCCACCAAGTTGACCCATGAAAGTTGCAATGATAAGCCTCCTATCCTACCTTTTCTTATCTTGCGGCCATTTAAATATGAGATCTGCCTCATTCATGAACCCATGTCCTAGCATGATCACGCAAAACAGATGAACGGAGTAGATTTCTCACAAACATCATGGTGGACCCCACTAAATAAATAAATAACAATCCAAGTATCCAATGACGTGTACTACGCACTATGCCGAATATCACTCTCCAAATCCACCTCTTATCTTTGTCAGTTTTGAATGCAAGAGACCCGCCTACATATGGCAATTATCTTCTTGAATTGTGGAAGTCATACCGTCCACAACCAATCCATCTAAACCGTTTACCTTCTAGACGTTCATCTAAACCATTTAAATCCTAATTCTCTATAAACCATCTTAACCACCCATCACCAAGATCTAACCATTTCAACCGTACATGCAAAGCATCCAACACTCCACTACATCCAACTAACTACCTAATCCAATCCTCCATCAGATTCAAATCTTAACTGGATAGTCCATACGCCCATCCATCAAACCTCGAGAAATTGGCACTCATCCTCTCTTTCCGAATTCTCCGTCACCTCTTCTCCTTCAATTTCGAAACCGCATAAATCTACCAATCGGGGTCATTCAATCCTCACCGTTCAAACTCCGGTGTTCACATCAACAACACCATGCTGTGAGAACTCCAATACGAAACCACCTCCCACTTTCCCTCCATCTTCGTAGCTTGGTAGTGGCAAGAAGTTCTTGATCCATCCACCTATCTATCTTCCAACCGCCAATCCAAACCGTGCATAAATGAGAAGCTCCATCCATTCATTCTAGAAATCCTCCTCGTCAAACCCACCACATCATCTCTGGTTCTTCTCTTCCTCCCTCAATGTTGTGTGATTGCCAAAGCATTGTTCGGTAGTTGGAACCCATAAATCACAAAATCATTTAAACCTTAGTACCATCAGTATCAATCAGTCCTCCCTTCTAAATGTCATGATCTAGCTAGCCATTAGTTAGGACTATAAATCTTGCAGACCATATCAGCCCAGCAACATGAATAATAGAAATCTTTGATTGGAAACAACCATGGTAGAACAGACTAACCTAAAATCCAAACCATTCATCAAACAAACCACTTGGGTGTTATTTTTTAATATAGAGATGATGTCATGAAACTCAACTTCTCACGCATCCAGCGAGTGTAGACAGGAAGTTAATGCTATATGTTACGTCAGTGGGAGAAACTCGTTGAGAGCGTAAGCATGGGTCAGGTCCAGCATGCGACGCTAAGTAGGTTGTGGGCGTATGGTCTAATCTAGAAATCGACGGTCCAAATATTAGGTGGGTTATTCTCCTCCATTTCTGAACTTTCTGGTTTTATGTATTTTCTGAAATTTATTTATTTATTTTTACATAAGGACTTTAAATTTATATTATCAAATTCATTTATATATATTTGATATCTACTTTTCTAAATTTTAACATTTACTAAATCTGATTAACTTGTAGAGTTAGATTATAATCTAACTTTTATTTATGAAATTAGGTGTTAAGATTTAGACCTTAAATCTGCGTTAAAGTAATTGATTTAAATTAGTTGGTTTAGAATAATATTAACCAATTTGATTTCTAAATTTTGGGTTAAAAAAAAAAAGAATGATGTTTCGATAAATTTTAGGAATTGAATTTTTATGGCATCGGATCTCTGTACTGTACATTTTATATAGAACTTGCATTGTTGTATGAGGATTTGAACAATTAAATTGTTTCGCTAATGTTTTTGGAATGATTCATGACATACATTCATTTCTACTGATTATGGAATTGTGGAAAAAGAAAAGAAAAATAAAGAAATGTTAATAGTATCAGCAAGTAGGGCAATCGTGTCCCTTGGGTGAGAGACCCTAAAGCTAACAAGTAGGGCAATCGTATCCCTTGGGTGAGAGACCCTAAAGCTAACAAGTAGGGCAATTGTGTCCCTTGGGTGAAAGACCCTAGAACCCGTTGGATCCCTCGGAGTCTCCTTTGTGTACGACGTATGAGTACAATTGTGTGCGCGGACATACGTCAGAGGTACAATTGGAACAGTAGTCTGACCAGCTAACGTATAAATGGGTCTCTCACCACGAGGTACCAGTGTGTGGACGTTAATACAACGTGACCATACACCTAGGTACGGTGTTGTAAGAGGTAATGATTATTTAATTTTATTATTGAATTCATGATAGTGTAGCATTCGATACATCTTTATGATTCCAACATCGCATTCATGTCATATTTAATATTCAATATTTTGATTCATGTTTTGAATTTCAAGAAAGTACTTTTATTATTTATTGTTGATATAAATCTAGAAATTTTAGATTTGGTTGGATAAGATCCCACGAGCGGTTGTGCTCATACCCAAAATAACAGTGTTTCAGGGCATCAGAGTTTAGTTAAGGGCAAAGTGGAGTGAAGATCCAATCATCAATTTACTTATCTTTTATTTGTACCGATGGAAAAAAAATGTATAATAAGAATTTAGAAGTGAGTTTAGGCTGTAATAGTTAAAGATTATATTTGATGAACGTTGTTATTGTAATGAGATTAATTAAGTGTGGTTGTGAATGTTTAATATTAAATCATGACCTGGGATTCGGAGTCGGGTCTGGCTAACTCGGGTACCGAATTTCGGGGCGTGACAAAGAGGGTTCTGGGACTTTCACCCAAGGATATCTATAGGACCCCATGTAGAACAGATTTTTGGTGTCCCATCTAGCCATCCACGATATGCATGTGGAGGCTACAACCCTGATGTCGCTAGGGCGTACGGTAATCATAGCACATAATGCGAGATGCATGAGTCACACAGTCCAATCATGCATCAATTCTAAGCATATCGTGTGCTCAAGTGGGGAAAATCCGCCCATCAGGGGGTCCCATGAACAACCTGCCCCATGGTATATGCAACGGTCAACTATATCTCATATCAAACATGCAGATGATGCGTATGGACATGTATCATGATGCTATGCTGTCACATACTCATAATCGGTATTAATAACCGGCATCAACAATCGGCCTCGACAATCATCCTCGAAAATGTGGACATTTAACCAACATTGCCCCCAAGGGGTGGCCCACATAAAGCCTAACATATAATGGACCCATGGCCTCACAAAGGGCCTGATATTCAACACCATGTGCCTCACTCAAGAGCTTAATACACATCACGATGGGCCTTTCACATGGGCCTAACGTACATCACAATGGGCTCCATCGCCTAGCCCTCAATTGCATCATAATGGGCCTCATCACATAGGCCTCATATACATCACATTGGGCCTTAAACACGGGCTAAATACACATTGCAATGGGCCTCAAATATGGGCCGCATATACATCACATAGGTCTCGACAATCGGCCTCGATAATCGAAATCGGCCTCGACAGTTGAAATCGGCCTCGACAGTTGAAATCAGCCTCAACAATCGGCATCGACACTTGGAATCGACACTCGGAATCGACCTTGACAATCGTATAGGCATATACAATCGGCCTCGACAAATCAGAATCGGCCTCGACAATCGAAATAGGCCTATACAATTGGCCTCGACAAATCAGAATCGGCCTCGATACTCAGCCTCGACAATCGAAATAGGCCTATACAATCGGCCTCGACAAATCAAAATCGGCCTCGACAATCAGAATCTGTATCGACAATTGGAATCAGCCTTGACAAACGGAATCGGCAATCGGCCACGACAATCGGAATCGATCGATAATCGGAATCGGCAAATCAGTTACGTCAATCGAAATCGGCAATCGGTCACGACAATCAGAATCAATCGATAATCAGATCGGCAAATTTGTCACGTCAATCGGAATCGGCAATCGGTCACAACAATCGGAATCAATCGATAACCAGATCGACAAATCGGTCACGTCAATCGGAATCGGCAATCGTTCACGACAATCAGAATCAATCGATAATCAGAATCGACAAATTGGTCACGTCAATCGAAATCAGTAATCGGTCACGACAATCGAAAATCGGCAATCGGTCACGACAATCGAAATCAATCGATAATCAAAATCGGCAAATTGGTCACGTCAATCGGAATCGGCAATCAGTCACGACAATCGGAATCAATCGATAATCAGATCGGCAAATCGGTCACGTCAATCAGAATCGACAATCGTTCATGACAATCGAAATCAATCGATAATCAGAAATGACAAATTGGTCATGTCAATCGGGATCGACAATCGGTCACAACAATCGAAAATCGGCAATCGGTCACGACAATCGAAATTAATTGATAATCAGAATCGGCAAATTGGTCACGTCAATCAGAATCGACAATTGGCGAGAATGGGTCTAACAAGGTTTAAAGGAAGGTCACAATGAGGACATTAAACCATCATTGCCCATCGATGTGGCCATTAAACCAACATTGCTCCCAAAGAGTGACCCATATAAGGGATTCATACACAATGTAACGGACCATGCTACATCATATTGGGCGTCAACCATGGGCCCAAAAATACATCACATTGGGCCTCATCACATGAGCCGGAAACACATCACAATGGGCCTCGGTACATGGGTCATAAATATATCACATCAGGCCTTGCCCATGGGCCTCGAATACATCACAGTGGGCCTCGCCCATGGGATTAGAATACAACTCAGTGGACTACATCAAAAAGGTCCATAACTACGCAACAAGTGGGTCCTGCACATGGGCCTCATATGCCTCAAATCGGGCCACAACCCATGGGCCTCAGTACATCACAATGGGTCGCAACCCATGGGCCTTAAATACAACAAGTGGGCCGCATCAATGGGCCACACCAATGGGCCTCATACACATCAAGTGGGCCTCTCAATTTAATGAGGCCTACGGCCCAACAATAATTGGACAGTGTGTGTATAACACATGTATATCATGGTGGATCTCATAAGAAAATGGGACCCACGACCCTACTGGTAAGATGGATCGGCGCTTCGGATACAACACATCGAGGTGGGCCCTGCACATATCAAATGGGCCCCAACAGATGGATAGTGTGCTTGCTATACACACATCAAGGTGGGCCGCATAAGTGGACGACATAAATGAAATACGTACATCACGGTGGGCCGCATAAGTGGACGACATAAATGAAATACGTACATCACGGTGGGCCCTGCGATTGTACGGCAGGTGGGCCCGTCGATCAAGGCCGGGCGGTGTGGATGAATCACTTCCATCAAGATGGGACCAGCAGATGGACGTCGTGGACATAAAATACATACATCATGGTGGAGTCCACATTACCGTCCGAATTGTCCAGCACCGTCCGGCACTGTCTGGACGGTGTGGATAATAATACACATATCAAGGTGGTCCATTGTCCAGATGCTGGACTCGTGGACAAAGCACATACATCATGTCAGGGCTCCACCATCCCTTGCTGGACGGTAGTGGATGACAAGCATATAACAGGTGCATCCAGATCGATGGACGTTGTAGGTATAACAACTACCTCATGTGGAACCCACGGAACTGTTGACATTAAACAACAGCTAAATAGGTGGTGGGGCCCATAGATAGATCGTTTGGATATACATTGCATGGGTCCCATGTCCACGTGGATGGCAGGGATGAGACACGTACATCATGGTGGCTCCCACGTGTTGAGCTGCAGCACGTCAGCAAGAGGGTCCCACCGTCCTAGCCTGCTGGATGGTGGGGATAAAATCCATATTCATTAACGGCAGGTCCCACCGTCCTTGCCTCTCTACGGTGGAGACAACACTTGCATCAGGAGGGGCTTCGCACGTACATCACGTGAATCCCACCTGCGATCATAAAATGGCTGGACGGTGGAAATCTCGCATACCTCCTGGGGGCCACGTCGAAATGGATGGACGGTATGTAATGCACAACGGGTGGATCCCACTGTCCTATGCACTGGACGGTGGGGATGAAACACATATCATGATGGCCCACCGTCCCATGCACTGGACGGTGGAGCTAAAACACATACATGGGCGGGCTTCACAAGCACCGTCCAGAGGGACGGTGCAGATGAAATTACATCAACGTGGGTCCCACATGGGACCACCACATGTATATACTATATATATATATATATATATATATATATATATATATATATATATATATATATAATAAAATATTATATGATTATAATATTAATTTATTTACTTTCTCTCTTTGTTTTTAGAGGACAGCAACGTCCAGGCCCTGGACGGCCTGGATATTGCGTCATGTTGGGGTCCACGATCACGTCCAGATGGACGACTGAATACATAAACTAAGGTGGGCCCCACACGTGTGGATGCAAGGCATCTATCAAAGTGGGCCCCACGTCCATGCATATGGACGGACGGTTGGATATACTGCATACCACATGTCAGATCCACAAAATCTTGACGTTAACACAACAGCTGTTTTGCTACTCGTCCGCCCATGGACGGCTAGATATAACACATGCTTCAAGATCAAGGTGGGGTCCATGTACACGTGGCCCACCATCTACATACATAAACATCGAGGTGGCCCCACGTCCTAGCAATGGATGGTGGGGATAGAACATATACATCAAGGCCAGTCCCACCGTCTAGGGACTGGATGGTGGTGGGTGCAACACTACAGCAGGGTGGGTCCCACGCACTGGATGCAACACAACATTAAGGTGGGGCCCACGTTATGAATCAAGCTTCCATTTGTATTTTATTTATTTATTTATTTTTTATTTTTCCTTCATCCAGTGTCCAAGATGGATAGCATGGATGGAACACAAATCAGGGGCCCCACCATCCAAAACATCTGGACGGTTGGATGAAACACATAAATCAAGTGGGCCACACGGTCATCACAAAAAAAGAGAGAGGAAGAGAGAGAGAGAGAGGAAAATTGGGGTAGCGGAGGGACCCCGCCACTATGGGTCCCTCTTTGATACAAATCGTGCATCAAGATGGGCCCCACATATGTGGACCCTCAAATAATTAAAATCAAATCATAAATCACCCACCTCAAGATCTCCTCATCCTTCTTCCATCAACGCGTTCTATAGCTCCAAAGAATGTGATCCAACGGTTGAGATGAGGCTTTGATGGTGGAGATGGGAGGTAGGAAGGTGGGCCACACATGACTCTCTCGTGGAGTTCTCATGGACGTGGCTTGCTTGGGTGGAAATGAGAGAGAGAGAGATGAGAGAGAGAGGGAGATGGGTGAGTGATGGGTGAGGGATGGGTGAGTGATGGGTGTACCTTGTTGTAAGAGAGTGTTGACTTTGGGGTTGCTTAGGGATGGGTAAAAGGTGATGTGTACTTGACATAAGATGTGATGTGGTACTTGATTGATGGGATGTGATGTGAGTGATTTGATTAGAGATTCTTTTCAGTTTGCAAATGCGCGGCGTTTTCTCGAACTGAACGCAGGCCCACATCTACTGGCCTGGGTACCGCATCAGCGTGCAAGACGCGGCATCGGAACCACGGCGATGGCGCAGTCGCACTAGTACAAGTCTCGGGTCGAGCCGACTTAAATATACGGGACACAACTCAGGATCGCGCGTAAATGCCGGTAACAGATTGCAGGTCGCCGAAATTCGACTGGGAGGACCGCGGAAGCCTACAGAACGGTACGGTCTGGGATACGGGCCTTACAGTGTGGCTCACCGTCCAGCCATCTAGACAGTGTGGATTACAACATATACATCATGTGGTGCCCAAGTGTGGACAACACACATCGGGTGGGCTTTCACCTGTCCACAGATGGGGCGTGGAAATAAATACAACGGTGGGTCCCACAACTGCTGGACTACATCCGAACAGATGGACAATCTAGATATAACACATAAATCATGTGGGCACCCAAGTGTGGACGGCGTTGATGAAACACACGCCTCATAGTGGGGTCCCACGTGTGTGGCCCACCAGAGATTGGATCTACCTCATTTTGGACGGTGGTGAACTCCACCTGATATTTGAATCTGTCTCATTCCCTGGCCCATGGCCAGGGACTTGGGATGGACGGTGTGGATATACCTCATGTGTGGGACCCACATAACTTGCTGACGTCTACAGCTGCCATGCTGGCCCATCGTCCATCAGATGGACAGTCTGGATATAAAAATAGATGGACGGTGTGGGTGAGATCCATATATCAGGTGGGTCCCACATGGGGCTCACCATATAATATTGTATATTTCATTTATTTTTATTCATTATTATTTTTTTATATCATGTCAGCGTCCAGGCCCTGCTGGATGGTCTAGACAGCAGACGTCAACCAGGCTCTGGTCCATATGATCTGGATGGCGTGGATGCACTACCGCATACATCAGATCAGGGTGGGGTCCACGTCAGTGTGGCCCACCAGATCATTTAGATTAGGGTGATATTTGTGTTTTCCCATCATCCAGGCCATCCAACTAAACTGCCAGTCCAGCAGGGTGGACAACAGGCCATCCCACTCGCTGAATGGTCTGGATCGCCCTTAGGTGGGCCAGCAAATCAGGAAAAAGGAGAGAGAGAGAGAGAGAGAGAGAGAGAGAGAGAGAGAGAGAGAGAGAGAGAGAGAGAGAGAGAGAGAGAGAGAGAGAGAGAGAGAGAGAGAAGAGAGAGAGAGAGAGAGAGAGAGAGAGAGAGAGAGAGAGAGAGAGAGAGAGAGAGAGAGAGAGAGAGAGAGAGAGAGAAACGTGCGATGGAGGGACCCCGACACTATGGGCCCTCCTTTCCATGCATTACAACATACATCAAGTGGGTCCCATTACATGTGGGCCCAACAATCAAAATCAATGGTGGAGATCCCTTCTCCACCAAAATGCAAGTCTAGATGGCCCTTTTCATACTAGGAAAATAAACATCATGATGGGGTCCATGTAGAATGGCCCCATCATGGAATGATCATGTGAATCAAGGTGGGCCATAAGCCACACCTAGGGTCTGAAGTGAGATCCATACCATCAATTGGTGGCCCCACTTGGCCCATCGTCAAAACATAAATCTAAGCCTATAAAAAACACCCACCGTTGGATCTTCTTGGTTATATGGAATGCCAAACTCCTTGGCTTTCTCTTTGATGGAAGTTGATGAAGGTTGAAGGGCTAGGATGAGGGATCTTGAGGTAGGAAGTGGGCCACACACAAAGCTCTCTGTCCTTGGGAATGCTTGGACGTCCACCCTTTCTTGGTGCTTGGGAAAATGAGTAGAGAAAGAGAGAGAGAGGGTGGTTGTAAGAGAGAGGTGATGGGTGGGTGATGGATGTGAGTGATGGATGTACTTGACTTGAGAGTTGACTTAGGTGGGTTGCTTGTCTTGGGGAGAAAGAAAACATAGGCTAGGGATGGGATGTGTACTTGACTTGACTTGATTGATTTATATGATGGGTTGTAGAGATTCTCTCAGGATTGTAAATGTGCGACTTTTCTTAGAGATAAACGCGGGCCTACATCTCCTAGCCTGGGTATCGCATCGGTGCGTAAGACGTGGCGTTGGAACCACGGCGATGGCGCAGTCGCAATGGTATAAGTTTCGAGTTGAGTTGACTCAGATCTACGGGATGCAACTTTGGGTCGCACGCAAATACTGTCTACAGGTCGCAGGTCACCAGAATTCGATGGGGAGGATCACGAGAGTTTACGGAATGGTACGGTCTAGGATATAGGCCGTACAACTCTCCCCTCCTAATAAAAAATTTTTATCCTCAAAATTTATACTATTATCGCAACTAAGCATAACTCATAGAAGGAGAGAAATCACGACATCATATATAATCAGGGACAATACAAAATATAATCAATCATCAAAGAGATGGGGATAACGCTCGCGAATCTCAGCCTCGTGCTCATAAGACGCCTCGTCTACCTATGATGACCCCACTGCACTTTCACCAAGGAGATGACCTTAGTCTGGAGGACCTGCTCCTTTCGATCAAAGATACGAACTGACTACTCAATGTAAAAAAGCATCCTCACGAACCTCTAATGGCTGCCAATCAATAACAGGAACGATGTCTGACCCACACTTCCGTAACATAAATACATGGAAAGCGTTGTGGACGCCAGACAATTGAGATGGCAAGGCGAGCCGATAGGCCACGATGCCAACGTGCCCAGTGATCTTGAAAGGTCCAATGAATCTTGGGGCAAACTTACCCTTTGTTCTAAAATGAACCATACCCTTCATGGGTGACACCTTGAGATAACATGGTCTTCAACGAAAAACTCCAAGGGATAACACCGACGATCAACAAAACTCTTCTGCCGGCTCTGAGCTGTGCGCATCCTCCGCCTGATGATATCGATGGCCTCTGATGTCTGCTGCATAAGCTCGGGACCTAGGAGACTCCACTCTCCAACCTCAGTCCAACAACTCGGAGATCTGTACGATTTGCCATATAATGCCTCAAAAGGAGCCATGCCAATGGTGGCCTGATAGCTGTTGTTGTAGCGAACTCTGCCAATCGCAGGTGCTCGTCCTAGCTACCCGAGAAGTCAATCACACAAGCCTGAAGAATATCCTCAAGGATTTGGTTGACCCTCTCGGTCTGCCCATCGGTCTACGGATGATACATGGTGCTGACCTGCAAGACAGACCCCATTACCGTCTGGAAGCTCCTCCAAAACTGAGACATGAACCTCTAGTCTTGGTCAGAAATGATCGAAACTGGAATGCCGTGGAATCTCATAATCTTCTCGATGAATAATCTTGTAAGCCGGTCTAAAGTCCAGGTCGCACGAATCGCAAGAAAATACACCGACTTCGTCAGACGATTGACGACAACCCAGATGGCGTCGTGACCGCGCCGAGTCCTCGGCAAACCCATATTGAAATCTGTGGATACGTGCTCCCACTTAAACAATGGGGTGCTCAATGGCTGAAATGGACCTGGGGGTCTCTGATGATCGGCCTTGACACACTGGCATGTGTCACACTCGGCCACAAAAATACTGATGCCTCATATCGCGATACATCTTCGTCGAGCTAGGGTGGATAGAAAGCCGCGATTGATGTGCCTCGGTCATAAAATCTCTGCGCAACTCAGGAATATCCGGGACACATAATCGGCCTCTGAAGTGAAGTCCACCATCAGAACCAATCTGCCAATCTGACTGACTCTCAGATGCTATCTTTGCCTGATAACTCTGCAACATCTCATTTACCTGCTGAGCCTCGATCACCCTTGCAATAAGAGAGGGTTGAATCGACCTTCTCGATAACTACACAATAGAAGACTGCAAGCCGATCTCGAAGTCGAATGTTGACACATCTTTAAGCATCTTCCACTCCTGAATCATCATGTGCACCACCAGGCCTCATGGTTGATGGCTGAAGGCATCCGCTACGACGTTCGCCTTACCCCGGTGGTACTGAAGATCAAAATCGTAGTCCTTCAGGAGCTCCATCAAATGCCTCTGCCTCATGTTCAGCTTGGACTGAGAGAATAGATACTTTAACTCTTGTGGTCGGAGAAGTACTCGAACCTAACCCCATAGAGATAATGCCTCCACACCTTCAGTGCGAAGACAACTGCTGCCAACTCCAAATCATACGTGAGGTAGTTCAGCTCATGGACCTTAAGCTGGTGAGATGCATAATGCACCGGCTTCCCGTGCTACATTAGGACAACACCCAAGCTAACTCGCGAGACATCGGTAAATACAACAAATCCATCACTCCCAGAGGGAAGAGTGAAGACAGGAGTGGACGTGAGGTGGTCCTTTAGCTCCACAAATGCCTGCTCACAAGCGTCGCTCCAAATGAACTTGGTGCCCTTCTGGGTCAACCTAGTTAACGGGGCTACAATACGGGAGAATCCCTCAATGAAATGTCGGTAGTAGCCCGCCAAACCAAGGAAACTGCGGATCTCGGACGCGTTCATGGGCTGGCCCCACTGACGCATGACATCAATTTTCGAGGGGTCCACTGCGACGCCCTGCCTCATCACTACATGATCGAGGAACTTCACCTCCTCTTGCTAAAACTCGCACTTCTCTAGCTTCGCGTAAAGTTGGTGTGCACGGAGAGTCTACAAGATAATCTCCAAATGCCACTCATGCTCCTCACGGGTCCTCGAATATATTAGAATGTCGTCGATGAACACCATAACAAACTGATTGAGATACGGATGGAAAATCTCGTTCATCAACTGCATGAATATTGTGGACGCATTGGTCAGTCCAAAGGACGTGATCTGGAACTCAAAATGACCATAGCGTGTCCTGAAGGCTGTCTTCGGGATATCCTCCTCTCAGACCCGAACCTAATGATAACTGGACCGCAAGTCTATCTTCAAAAAGAATTATGCCTCCTGCAGCTGATCAAACAAATCATCAATTCTCGGGAGTGGGTACTTGTTCTTAATCGTGACCTTGGTGAACTCGCGGTAATCTACGCAAAGCCTCAACGAGCCATCATTCTTCTTTACGAAGAGTACCGGCGTTCCCCACGATGAACTGATTGGACGGATAAAGCATAACTCATGCAACTCGTCCAACTGCTTCTGCAGTTCCCGCAACTCCAACGGTGCCATACGATACGGGGCCTTAGAAATAGGCGCAGTACCGGGTACGAGATCAATCTAAAACTCCGTGTACCAACTAGGTGGTAACCCCGAAATCTCCTAAAATACATCAGAAAAATCACAAACAACCGACAGCTGGTCGATACTCAAAGCAGCTGACTCCTCAACGGCACACGACAACAGGCAAGAAAGCTGCTCTCCTCTGGACTCGACAACAAATTGGAACTGCGGCACGCCGGTTATACAGAACGTGACTGTCCTCGCTGAGCAATCCAATATGGCATGATACCTGGCGAGCCAATCCATGCTCAGGATGACATCAAACTTGGACATCGGCAACACGAACAGATCAGTAGACAAAAAGATATCCCTAACCAGAATGAGGCAAGACAAGCAAAATCAGCCCAACACTGAAGTCTTCCCCAAGGGCGTCGATACCGATAAACCCTTACAAGCAGACTCTAATGACAAATCAGTCGATCGACAGAAATCCTCGGCCACAAAGGAATACGATGCAATAGAGTCAAACAATACACGTGCAATGCATGTAGAAATAGGGAGGGTACCCTCGATGACTCCTCTTGATGACTGAGGGTCCTGTTGGGCGGCATAAAATCTGCTGGGCCTACTGGGAGGTGCATGTCCCCTCTAAGGTCTCTGATGCTGCTGCTGCCGCTGTGACGACCTAATCTGCTGCCTCTACTGCTGTGGGGGAGGTCTCGGAGGCTGATGCTACGGTCTTTGTTGCTGCTGTGGGGATTGATGCAGTGCCCTCGGCTGCTGTTGCTGCGTATGGGGACACTCGTGCCTACGATGTCCTGTCCTACCGCATCCAAAGCAAGCACCTGGGAACGGTCCCGAAGGTGGTGTTGGGGGTGCCACTAGTGTTCGGAATGCTGGGCAGGTATGCGTCGCTACTGTGGACGATGTTGCTGCTGCGGGGAGGTACTAGAGGTCACCTTCCTCTTCCGGTCTCCTCTATGGTCACGAACCCTCTGCAAATCGACCTAATCTGCCTAGTAAACTTGTGCCCTCTGCACTACCTACTCAAACGTCGGGAGCATATGTCTGACCACACGGCTCCTGAGGGCAGGACGCAAGCCGTTCTCAAAACGGCGGGCCTTCCGCCCCTCATCATCAACAAGGTACTTCATGAATCTCAATAGCGTGATGAAACGTGCCTCATACTGGGACACTAACATGTCTCCCTGGACCAAAGTCTCAAACTCTAATGCGCACTGCTGTCGAATATGCTCGGGAAAGAACTTCCGGTTGAAGCGGTCTACAAAGTCCTCCCAGGACCACTCGAAATCGACCGCGGCTGCTCGGGCGACTGATGCTTACCAGTGCTCAGCCTCACCCTGGAGAAGAAATACAAATAAAGAGACCCGTTGCTGGGTCGTACATCTCATGGTGTAAAAAATCTTCTCCACCTCGGAGCGCCATATCTCTGTTGCAGTAGGGTCTGGCTCACCCCGAAAGTGCGGGGGATCGTGCTGTCGGAAGTCTCGAAGAACGGCGCTCGCGTGCTCCTGCTCTGCCTGGGCTGGTGTAACAGTAGGGCGCCTGCCCTGCCCTTGAAGGATAGTGGTCATCGCCTGCAGCATTTGCTGAAGCCGATCTGCAGTCACGGGTGTTGTCGGGGCTGCACTAGTCTTAGACAGGGGACGGGAGTTGCTCGGGTCGTTCTCCTTGGCAGCATGTCGTACGGGAAGGAACAATGGCCTATCAGCCTTGAGAACCCTTGAAGACACGCACATTAAGGGTTTATATCAGAAAATCGCTAAGTTATTTGGACTTGGGACCTATTCATTCTAGGTTCATAGTAGATATGTGATGTGATCCTTAGGTATTTCCAAGTTATGCTTTGATACCAACTTCTGTCACGCCCCAAACTCGAAAATAGGGCTCACATAATTTTTGATCGCCGAATCTGGCGCGACAGCCTCCGTAGTGCCCCATTCTCGGCTCCTGACACCCATATGCCATATTCCGATCCTGGGATCCTACAAGGAGGATTTTCAACATGATTTGTTTTGTAATGGAGCATAACACAAGCATAACCAAGTCACAAAACAACATCACCACATATCCACTATATCAAAACTTTTGAGTACAACGTGAAAAGGGAAATACAAGATAATAAAAAAGGTCCTAAATAATCTGCCACGCACTCCTGCCTTAGTGCTGCTGCGATCCAATGTCACCTGCATGCAATGGTCGTGTATAAGCTTACGAAAAGCTTAGAGGGTGGTGTAAGTGTGTGCGCAAGGCAAGTGCCAAGTATACAAATCAGAGTAATGCGGAAATATGTTGGTAAGTCCATGAATACTATCAGTCGTACCAAGGCTATGCGATGCAAGGCATGAATGCTATCGGCCATACCAAGGCCATGCAATGCGAGGCCTACGTAGCCAAATGTCATATGCAAGATGCAACGCAAGCATGCCGGTCCTCATCAAGTACATATATTAGTACAGTTCCCCACTGGGATATCACCGGGGTTTAGTACACTCCACACTGACTGCCGCCTCGCTAGCAGCACAACCCAGGTAGTGAAAGAGACCACACTATCCGTTTAACCAGTAGTCTGCCAATACCTACTCGGCTCATTGATAGCGGACCCATTTACGAGCTGGTCAAACCAGCCTAGCTTACAACCCCCTCACTCGGGCGGATAAGGCCACACCCCATTCCAACTGACCGCGACATAGTGGGAGACGCGGCCTACTGGTATTCGGCACTCGTGCACTCATTTTTCCACTTGGTCTAGATGTTGGAGCATCTCCTGCTACCAAAAGGTTATGAGACTTTCACCCAATGACATCCTATGTGCCCAGAGTGCTAGAACCAAGTATTTTTTGTATCCAATCCAACCATCCACGATGTGCCTGTGGAGGCCACAACCCTGATGTTGCTAGGGCGTCCGTGATCATGTCACACCAATGCAAAATGCATGATTCATACCATTCAGTCATGCATCAGTCTTACGCGTACCGCGCGACCATGTGGGGCACTCCGTCTCATAAGGAGTCTCATAAATGTCTCTGCCCAATGGCGTATGCTATGATCAAACACTCCTCATAACAGGTATACAAATGATGCATATGGGTATGTATCATGATATAATATTAAGCATGTTCTCAGTGTGTCCTACTAGACTAAGTAAACTAGCATGATTATCAGATCTAGCAGGCGATGATCGGCCTTAACCTGTATGTCACTTACAAGAGTAAGGGCTGAACGATACGCCCCGCTAGACATATAGAAGTCTATATGGAATGGTCCATGTTAGACTATCATAACCTATTCAAAGTACTAGCATATCGTATATCCTAAGGCGGGGTGCACTTAAAAGGACGGTGGAAAGTATCATCATCAAGGGGGGCCCAACGGTTTGGGTTAGCCCACTGGGTAAGGGTGGAAATGGGCTTAACATTGGGCCCTAGGAAAGCTTATAATGGTGGACATTTAACCACCATTGTCCTAAGGTGCGGTCCATTTGGGATCAGAATCAGAATCATAACGGGGCCCTCGGCCCTCCAAATATCAAGGAAATAGATGG
Organism: Magnolia officinalis; assembly: GCA_021015155.1. Lineage (NCBI taxonomy): Eukaryota > Viridiplantae > Streptophyta > Magnoliopsida > Magnoliales > Magnoliaceae > Magnolia > Magnolia officinalis. The sequence goes on along the minus strand of JAJHSJ010000006.1, from coordinate 41,832,395 downwards.
ACAACGTAAGCCCATTACTCATACATGATGGGCCTGCATAAGGCGGCAGGGTACACGGCCTAAAGTGGATAGACGATGTATATATAACACATACATCACGGTGGACCTCACACATTCCTAATGGGCCCTCGTGTACATCATATTTGGCCTCACACAAGGGTCTCACATACATCTGCATGGGCCTTGCTCAAAGGGCCTCATACATCACATTGGGCCTCACTCATGGGCCTCATATACGTTGCATTGGGCCTCACTTGTGTGCCTCAACAATGGGCCTCATATACATTAAGATGGATCGCAACAATGGGCCTCATATACATTAAGATGGGCCCATCGTCCTAGCGGGACCATCTACACCATTCATCTATTTATAGAGATGATTTTAGATCATTACCCAAAAATAAAAATGAATCATATCGAGAGATCATCTGGACCGCACCACAAATAGTAGTGGAGATAATGATTCCCACCGTTAATAATGCACAGGGCCCACCATAACGTTTATTTTCCATCCAATCCATTCATTAGGTCACAAAGGCCTGGATTAAGAGGGAAAACAATTTCATATTGATCCAGAACTTCTGTTACCCCAAACAGTTTCAATGGTGGACGTTCAATCTCCACTGATTTTTGTAGTGTGGTCCACCTGATAGTCGGTCAACGATGTGGATGGATGGTGTGGATGTGAAATAGATGAATGATGTGGATGTAAAATACATACATCATGGTGTGGCCGACCGTCCAACCATCTAAATGGTGTGGATTACAACATATACATCATGTGGTGCCCACGTGTGGACAACACACATCGGGTGGGCTTTCACCTATCCACAGATGGGCAGTGGAAACAAATACAACGGTGGGTCCCACAGTTGCCGAACAGATGGACGGTCTAGATATAACACATAAGTCATGTGGGCCTCCAAGCGCGGACGGCGTTGATGAAACACATGCCTCACAGTGGGGTCCCACGTGCGTGGCCCACCAGAGATTGGATTTGCCTTGTTTTGGATGGTGGTGTACTTCACCTAATATTCAAATGTCTCATTCCCTGGCCCATGGCCAAGGAGTTGGGATGGACGGTGTGGATATAACACATACCTCATCGTGGGACCCACAGAACTCACTGACGTCTACAGTTATTAGTTGTGTGTGCTAGCCCACCGTCCATCAGACAGACGGTTTGGATATAAAAACAGATGGACGGTGTGGGTGAGATCCATACATCAGGTGTGTCCAGGCCCTGCTGGACAGTCTGGACAGCAGACGTCCAGCAGGTCTGGCCCATTTGGTCTAGATGGTGTGGATGCACCACCGATACATCAGATCAGGGTGGGGTCCACGTCAGTGTGGCCCACCAGATCATTTAGATCTGGGTGATATTTGTCACGCTCTAAACTCGAAAACTGGGCTCACAAAATTCCTGATCGTCGAATCCGGCGCCGACAGCCACCGTAGTACCCCATTCTCGGCTCCTGGCACCCGGTTCCGATCGTGGGATCCTACAAGGAGGATTTCTATATCATAAATTTGTTTATAATCAGCATAACCAAGATCATAACCTACAGATAATAACCACAAGAGCATCATCATAAAATCCACTAAGAATAAAAACTTTTACAATACAAGATGCAAAATGGGAAAGATACAATGGCTATAACAAAATCCCAAAAGAAAGCTCCACGGTACGCCCCTGCTCCTGTTCAGCTACTGCTTAGCGTCACCTGTACGCATCAATCGTGCATAAGCTTATAGAAATCTTAGAGGTAGTGGTGTAATTGTGTGCAGGACAGGTACCAAGTATGCAATATCAGAGTATGCAGAATATACTGGTAAGACCACGAATACCACCAGCCGTAACAAGGCTATGCAATGCAAGACAAAAATGCCATTAGCCATACCAAGGTTATGTTATACCAAGCATGAATGCTATTAGCCATACTAGGGCTATGTGATGCGGGGCCGATATAGCCAAATGCCATATGCAATATGCAATGCGATTATGCTAGTCCTCATATCAAGTCCACATATCAGTACAATTCCTCTCTGGAATATCACCCTGGTCAAATATACTCCACATTGACTGCCACCTCCCTAGCCGCGCAACCTAACTAGTGGAAGAGACCTCACTATCCGCCAATGGTCTGCCAACACCTACCTGGCTCGTCGATAGCGGACCTATTTGCGAGCTGGTCAAACTCAGCCTAGCTTACAGCCCCCTCACTCTGGCGGATAAGGCCACACCCCCTTTCAACCGACCATGACACAATGGGAGATGCGACCTAATGGTATTTGGCACCAGTGCTCATGTTTCCACTTGATCTCGATGCTGGAGCATCTCCTAGTACCAAAAAGGTTCTGGGACTTTCACCTTAGGACATCCTACGTGCCCACAGTGCTAGAACCAAGCATTTTCGGTGTCCAAATTTGGCCATCCATGCTGTGCCTGTGGAGGCTACGACCCTGATGATGCTAGGGTGAATAATAACCATGCCATGCCAAAGTGAGATGCATGAATCATATCAATCAACCATGCATCAGTCTTACGCTTGTAGCGCGCTCATGTGGAGCAACTCCATCACTCAGGGAGTCCCATAAACAATCTGCCCAATGGCACATATGATAACCAATCACTCCTCAACCAAGCATACATATGATGCACATGGGAATGAATCATGAAGATGACTAAGCATAATGTGCGATGATGTTATACTCTCCTCTTAGCAAGGTTGGGTCTAGGTACTTAGACGATTCTACATGGTATGGAGGAAGCATAACCAATAGTGGGGGCCCAATCGTTTGGGGTAGTCCACAAAGTCTAGGTAAGCAATACTACAGGCCCAATAGATGAGAATGGGCCTAGAAAGGTTCACAATGTGGACATTTAACCACCATTGTCCCTTGGAAGGCAGCCCAACAAGGAATCTAGCTAAAACAAGGCCCAAGGCCCAGATACAACTATGAAAAGAAAATGGGCAGCAACCCATAACATCTCATACCACATGATGGGCCTTAAGAAATGGCCTAAAGCCTATATAGATCAACATGGGCCCAATGGGGCACACCATGGCCCAAGTACAATGGCCACCGAATTCATGCATTATGATGGGCCTCATGGGCAGCCCATATGTCCAAATACATAAGTAAGCCATATCCAAGATTTGGTAAAATGAGCCCTACAATTCAGCCCAAGACTAGGCAAGATAGATGGGCAACAAGGGTCCAATTACATATAACATTTCAGCCCACAAAGTCCAGCATAATGTGAACACAACCCATTCACAAAACTGGGCTCAAGATTGGACGTCCAATGCTATTTGGGCCTGCTAGACGTCCAAAAATCTGGACTATCATGGTCCTCAACAATCAGCCCAAAAGCGGGCCTCCTAAGGCACTAATTATGCCCAAAAATCTCATAAAATATAAGCATGGTGTGTGTACACAATTCTCTCAATCTGATGGGCCTCACATCTTCACAATATTAAGCTACATGCAGAATTTTCTTAAGGCCTTGCTCGACATTCAGTCCACCCAACTTCCTAGGCCTGCTGAGGTCCAGCAGATGGTAAAACTGAGCGAACAGTGATATGATGTTCAACAGTAATCACAGTGGGCCCCACCAGATGGAAGGTGTGTATATGACACATAAATCAAGTGGGCCTGCTGCTGGACTACAAGTCCAGCAGTATTTCCAAATGGCCTGGACGGTTAGGACGGTCCCAATGAGCTGGACGGCTGGCCCTTCAAATACCCAAGGTGGGCCCCAATTGTGGACGTCCACCAGGGGAGGTGGACCACGTCCAAGTGGGCCACACAAAAGGGGGATGGCATGGATAAAACACATTATCAAAGTGGACCGCAAGGGGGGAAAAGAATGGCTAGCCACTTGCTGGACATCAGCCCAACTGGAACGTCCAGCAAGTGGGCTGCTATCCCAGCACAATAACCCCTAAAAATGGGGTGATCTGATGGTCCACATGCACTTGAGATAGGTCCCAGCAAGGTGGCCCTCAAGATTGGTAAGGAAAAAAAGCCATAAGATCATACAAACAAGAATTACAGAAATGGACAGCAAGGTTTTAGAAATAAAAATACTGCTGGAAATTATTATTGTCCCTGCATGGTACACCCAATGGAGTGGGCCCAGGCCTGCCTGAAAATGGGGTAAATGGGTGGTCAACAAGCACCCCTAAATGTACAGCAAGGTGGGGTCTACAAAAGTGGCCCACCATCCCCAAAGGTCAAGCTGATATGCGTGTTTTCCCTTCATACAAGGTGGCCGGATGGTCCAGAGACTTGGACTGTCCCACCACTTGGGCCTGCTCCATGGATGTCCCAATCAGGGAGGAATGGAGGTGGCTTCCATCATGCATCAAGGTAGGGTCCACACCTCCAAGAAACACCCCTCACTAGGAAGAAACAAATAGGCTACATGCAAGGCTAAATCCCATACCAAAAACCAGTAATCAATGGCCCAGAAATATCTGGACAACAACATATTGATGGACATATCAGTCCATAACTTGCTAGAAAAAGGGAAATACCCCAAATAAACCATGATGTGGCCTACCTTAGTGGGCCCCACAAATCCCCAGACCAAGACACCACATCAAGTCTCCTTGCATGTCACAAATGGACAGCAAGTGGGACACCCAACGTCCAGAAAATGGACAGCATGATGGTTTGGATGTCCTAGGCACACGGGGTGGCCACACACATCAGGGAAATAATAAGAGAGAAAGAGAGAGATGATCTGTGCCATAGGAGAAGGGCTCCGCCACTATTGAGTACTTCTCCATCAATCACAACCACACATCATAATATTTCATCAAAATATCACATGGATCTATACATGCATGGCCCTACAAATCAAAATCTGAGGTGGGGATACCATCCCCACCATGGATCTAGGGTCTAGATAACCTAATCAAACTATGGATAAAGGAAAATCATCATGATGGGGTCCATGGAGAATCGCCCCATCATGGCTCGTGCATGCACAAGGTGGGCCATTGGCCACACCTACGGGGTCAAGGAGGACCTCCACCATTGATTGGTGGGTCCTACAAGCTTCCAAGAATGAAATACAAGAATAAATGAAAGAAAAATCAGAAAAACTAGCCTAAGAGCACGCCCACCTCTAAGATCTTCCTTATTCTTCTAGACTTACGTTCTTTAGCTCCAATGAAATTGTTTTAATGGAGGAGATGAGTTTTAGAGGGCTAGATTGAGGGGGATTAAGGGAAGAAGGGGCTGAAAAGTTTGAGAAGGGTGGGACGTCCCAAGTTCTCTTGCAAATGGGGGAGAGAATGAATGAGGGAGAAAGAGAGAGATGGGGATTTATAGCAAAGTAATCATGGGTTTGTAAGATACTCATGGGTCTTGAGAAGAAAAGCCATCATGACACATGGGATAGGGAGAGAAATGATTATTTTTGAGAAGAAAAATCCATGATTGCTAGGCTAGGTAGGTTGGGCTATAGGCTAGGCTAGGTAGGGTAGGCTATAGGTAATGATGGACTAGGGTGATTTCATCACCTAGGAAAATGTGCACATGCATAAGGTGGGTCTCACATCATGATCAATGGTTCAAATATTGTGCGGGGTACATCTTTTGATCTACACCTCAGATTGGCGTACGAGATGTGGCGTTGGAACCGCGACAACGATGCAGTCACAAAGGCATAGGTTTAGGGTTGAATTGGTTCAGGTTTACAGGGCGGAACTTAGGGATGATCGCAAATGCTACCTACAGGTTGCGGGTCGCAGGAATTCGACCGGAAGGGCCGCGGGACCTAACGGAATGGAATGGATACCAGGTTATGAGTCTGACAATATTTGTATTTTCCCATCATTCAGGCCGTCCAACTGGACCGCCAGTCCAGCAGGGTGGATAGTAGGGCCATCTCACCCACTGGATGGTCTGGATCGCCCTTAGGTGGGCCAACAAATCAGGAAAAAGGAGAGAGAGAGAGAGAAATGTGCGATGGAGGGACCCTAACACTATGGGCCCTCCCTTCCATGCATTACAACATACATCAAGTGGGTCCCATTACATGTAGGCCCACCAATCAAAATCAACGGTGGAGATCCTTTCTCCAACAAAATACAAGGTCTAGATGACCCTTTTCATACTAGGAAAATAAACATCATGATGGGGTCCATGGAGAATGGCCCCATCATGGAATGATCATGTGAATCAAGGTGGACCATCGGCCACACTTAGGGTCCGAAGTCAGATCCATACCATCAATTGGTAGGCCTCACTTGGCCCATCATCAAAACATAAATCTAATCCATAAAAAACACTCACCGTTGAATCTTCTTGGTTCTATGGAATGCCAAACTCCTTGGCTCTCTCTTTGATGGAGGTTGATGAAGGTCGAAGGGCTAAGATGAGGGATCTTGGGGTAGGAAGTGGGTCACACACAAAGCTCTCTCTCCTTGGGAATGCTTGGACGTCCACCCTTTCTTGGTGCTTGGGAAAATGAGTAGAGAGAGAGAGAGAGAGAGGGTGGTTGTAAGAGAGAGGTGATGCATGGGTGATGGATGTACTTGACTTGAGAGTTGACTTAGGTGGGTTGCTTATCTTGGGGAGAAAGAAAGCATGGGCTAGGGATGAGATGTGTACTTGACTTGACTTAATTGATTGATGGGACGGGTTGTAGAGATTCTCTCAGGATTGCAAATGTGCGACGTTTCTTCGAGATAAACACGGGCCCACATCTCCTGGCCTGGGTATCGCATCAGTGCGCGAGACACGACGTTGGAACTGCGGTGACGGCGCGGTCACAATGGTATAAGTTTCGAGTCGATCTAACTCAGATATATGGGATGCGACTTAGGGTCACGTGTAAACACTGTCTACAGATCGCAGGTTACCGAAATTCGACGGGGAGGATCGCAAGAATCTATGAAATGGTACGGTCTAGGATATGGCCCTTATAGCGCATTTCCTATGAGAACTTGGATAAATTCTCTAGGGCACTAGTGATCCAAGTAAAGGTGCATTGCTAAAAAGCATCAAACTACAGAACCATCTGTATCGAAATAATTGTGTGAGTGGCATGTGTAGCCATTTTACATTAATAGGAGTCTGGTTTAAGACTATTTGTCACTTGACTCCTGTGAACCTACCTTATCTATTCCAAGTATCGATTCGAGTCTACTAAATATTAGTATAATGCAGAATTATTCCTGTCTAACCCGAAAATCATTATTTGAAACATGTGAGGGAATCTTAAATTTTTTATGTTTTAAAATAAATAAAAAATAATTTTCAAATGAATTGAAAATTTTCTCCAAAAATCATTTCAAAAAGCAACAAAGGATTTTGCCTTATAGTGGTGTAGGTTTAGTCCCACATTGAATAGGCAAGTGGAAAGTTTTGAGTTTATAAAAGGAGAAGTTTGGATAGGGCATATACCCTTTCAAGGGGCATGTGAATTTGGTTGTTGGGGGGTTATGCCAACAGGCCCAATTTATGCCATGAACCACACGTGCGCACAGGTTGGGACGGGTCGGGCCGAGCCATGGCCGTGGATGTGGTTCGATGTGGTGTGGTTCTTGCGCACACACGAGTATACTTGCTTAAAATTCTAAACGATTTGTTGCTTTTTTGTAGTTCTATTTTTATTTTATTTTTTTTACAACGGTTGTCTTTTGAATTTCCAAATAGAGTCGAAAACCCAAAAACCATTTGTTGGAATGGGTGCTTAGACACCCAATAAGGAAACCTTTGAAGTTTATAAAAAGGACTTCTCTGGTTCATTTTTCATATGCATTCGGTTCTCTCTACACTAAGAATTTCTGCAAGTACGAAATTTCTTTGTCTCTGGTTTTGTTTGGTTCGGTCTTCGGGTTAGACGTATGATGGTGGTTGGGGTCATCATACATTGAGTGCAGTTGTGTGACCGGACAACATTCTCGGGTATCCCAGAGGTTGATTTTTTGGTGTTCCTATTGCACTACAGATAAGTTCCAAAGGAGGGCATATCAACTTTAAGCCGAATGACGTTCATCACGTTTGAATTCCTATAAGTTTTCATATTCTTCCTTATTTAATTTTCTGTTTCTGTTTTAATTTTCTTTTACAATTTTTAATAATGAATTTCCATAATTATGGATTCACAGATCCAAAATTCCAACAATTTGCTCGAAGAGGTTTGCTCAAATGCATCCAGACTAATTAGAATACCATGCACTGTGATTTTAATCATTAATTCGGGGCCATCTTCCAATGATTCAAACCATTGATATGATGAGTCTCACTATGGTAGAAAATCAACAGATAAAAGCTCTCAATTGGATTATTTATTTTTAACTCTTTCATAGTTTTGCTTTTTTGCTTCGAACATGTACGGTCACCATAACCTTCGTATGATCAAAGGGCAGAAATATTTAGTCTGATAGTTTTCCACGACATCTCCCATCCAAGGGGAGGCATATCAAATAAACTATTCCGATCGTTGAATGCAACCCAAATCCTATGGCTCTAAAGTCCTGATGCATCATATTGCAAGTGTATTTTCTGCACTAGTTTAATGTGGCCATGTGAGCAAGATCCAATCCGCTCATCTGGTGGGTCCCGCTTTACAAAAATAATGGCTTTCTAGGTAGGCCATGCATTTCCAAAAGAAATGGATATAAAAAATAATTGACAGTGTGTTTACGCCTGACTTGACTGCTTCAAATCTAGTGGCTCGTACAATGCCACATGGCAGCGAAATCTCAACTTGAGATTAAACAGAAGATCTCTTTGGCTGCCTTGATGGTGGAATGTGATTAGAATCCAAAAAGTCATGAGTAGCCCAAAAGGGAAAAATGTAGCTGGCTGCCACCATGAGACACGTATCATGTATCCCACTCATGTGACCGAGCCATCTATTCACCATAGTGGTCTCATGGGTATCAAATAAAACATGGTCATGGCAAGTGACAGATTTAATCAATATACCATAGCATGTTACATAAGCTTTTATGACCAAAACTATTTAAGAAGCGGAGTAACAACAATGCCAAGTTGGCCAAGTTTCATGGCGCATTACACATGTTTGCACGCGGAGAAAGAGATAACTATCACAAACACTTGATGTCTTAAAATGGACTCTTGTCAACGTAACAAGAGCAGGACGAGCTTGTAACCAATGGTTAATCCACAATAAATGACTAGCATACATGACGTTGCTTGATAAGCTACAAATATCTTCGGGCCTAGAGGGTTATTTTCACATTAGCAACTGTGAGGAGTGGTCGTGAAGATCTATTTCTAGCTATCGCCTCAAAATTCTATAAATAAGAGTAATGTAATCCAACTTGTCTATGCTACTACGTTGGACTGACTTTAACATAGGATTAGTGTAATCCCATTCGTTTATGTTGATACGCTAAATCAACTTAAATTAGGAGTAGTGTAATTCCCTTCCATCTACGCTGACTGCTAGATCATAATGATGACATATTGTTTTTCTTTTTAAAAGTGTAATTCCCTTCATCTATATCCAAGTCGTTGGAGTGAAGAAGACTTAGATCTAAGGCCTCGCCATGTATGCCATAGACATTGGATCATCGAGGGAAACTTTTGTAAGTTTTTATTTCTATTTCAATTAATGTAATTGAGTTCATTCTACTCTTACATTGCACATCATCGTGAGAAAAGCTATTTTAGTTGAAAGGCTGTAAGTGCTTATATGTTTAGCACACATTATTTGTCAAATTTCATAAGACAAAAGTTTTACAAGTCAGATCACAAGTTTGGAATCACAACTACTCTACATGTTTGAAGAATAGCTCAAAATTGGCTTATCGTCTTAAGAAATCGTCACCCGATTTAAAGACAAGTTTAAAACAAGTTCAAGACAAGTTGTCCCATGTATTTGCTAAAACACAGATGATATAACCCTAGAAAGACCTTAGGTTAGGTGCATTCAAAAGTCTAATTGATTTGGGTTTTTAATAGTGTTTTTGCTCTGGTGTTCAGCCAACCTAACTTCTGGTTCGACCAGTCTAACTTTCTTAGCTAACCTAACTTCAAGCTCAGGATAAATATCAAATTCTGTTGAAAATTTAGCCAGCCTAAGTTTTGGTTCAACTAACCTAACTTGAAATTCAGCCAGCCCGAGTTAAGTTCAGGTCAAATTCCAGTAATGCAGTCCTTTGAAAATCGTGGAAATTCGGCCAGCCAAATTTCATCTTGGTGCAACCAAATTTTGGATAAATCTTATCCCGCGCAATCCGATAGCCATTGGAATGAATCTGGTGGAATCCGGCCAGCCGAAGCTATTCTTAGGCTAGTCGAATTTCCAATCCCTTTGCCTATAAATAGAGGCCTTCTCTCTGTAACGTCTCGGAAAAATCCGTACAAAGACCCGAATACCACCTCAAGCAGAAATCACTCAGGATCAAATCCTTTAGAAATTAGACGAGGATTAACTAGTGTTAAACTAGATTACATGCGAAATCAGCACTAATCACTTTAAATACAATCTGCAAGACCCAAAACTTAAAGAATCATTGATGCTATGTTACCCTAAAATCTAGGATCAAACTCTATTCTCGGTTGCTCTTGGGAGCACATTGAAACTCCGTATCGGATCTGGACCGCACGTCGAAAGTCCGATTACTACGAAACCATACTATTACGACCGCCTTACTGGGCTTGACAACCACCTCGGAAATCAAGTCCAGATAGTATTCCGAAGCTATTCGCTTGAGCCTAGAGTGAAGTGTGTGAGAAATGTGGGTATCTTTAGAAATAAAAGTAATCTGAGACTTGTCGCTTGCAGGACGAATATAAGGATTCAGACTGTCAGAATCTAACCCAAATACACCCTCAGATTAGGAGAAATTTCCCATACATGGTAGTGTACTTGTAACCCTGATCGAGTTTCGGTGACCGTTGAACTGAAGCTAGTCCGCCACATGAGATCTGGAAACCCGATTGGAACGGAAACTTAACTCAACCTAGATCCAAGGTCACTGAGCTTAAGTCCGACCGCACGTAGAAAAGGGGGCTCCGGAAGTGCTCCGTTGAGCTGAAACAGACGCTCTTTGGACATAACCTAAGTATACCTTGGCCCTGGGGTCATTCCCATCAGTTCTGGGCATATATAAGGACCTTAAATCCTTTCCCTTTCACTTCACACGAATTTTCTAAACCCTAAGAAAGAGAAGAAAGAAAAGAGAGAGAAAGAGAGAGAGAGAGAGAAGTGGAGATTCTTCCTGGGATTCTATTCCGCTATTCTACGTGTCTATCCATCACTACCAAATCGCTATTCCAGTGATTCTGACTTCGTTCTTAGGTAAGAAAACCTAACCCTAATCTGTTCTAGGGTTTCAATTGTCGCTAGTAGCGAAATAGCTGACTCAACTCGTGCTATAGGTTGTCATTCCATCGTTGACGAAGACTTAGAGTCTCTATCGAATTCGTTACGCTTCTACGGCGTAAGGTGCGGACTATAGACGTATAGGTTATGGTTTTCAAGGCTTTCAATGTCGGTTAATGATTTATTCTTGACGTGGGTGCTATTTCACATGCAAAATGTGTCGTTTGTTTCGCTTTACGATTATATATGAGCTAAGTTGCATATAGTGTATTCTATGTACGTATTGAAGTGTTTGAATATGTATGGAATTTGGATTTGTGTCTAACATGATTATTTGCCGTGACTATATGCTTGTTATGTATGCGACAACTCCCTAGCGAAAAGACTTGCCCTAAATCACGCCATGGCCAATATACGCTATATATGTTAAAGTGTGTAGCCCACGTGTTTGTGGAAATGATTAAATGAGTATGGAACCCGGATTCGTGCATGCCGTGATTATCCGCCTTGGGTATAGGTGTGTGGTATACGGGGCAACTCCCTAGTAAAAGGATTTGGCTTAATACATGTATAACCAACATACAACATGTATGAAGATGTGTGTAGTCTAAGTGATTGTAGAAATGTTTGAGTAAGCAAGTTGTTACTAAGGAATACCTTGTATGAGGATTGAGATATGCTTCTTGGTTACCTTAATTATGTGTATGATTTTCTCCATGTATGTTTACATTATGATATCTGTTTTATTTATGGAATGAATGTGTGTGAAATCATGTTTGTGTTGCACTTCACAACATGCTCATATGATTGCAAGAATAGAATTATTCGTTCATTACTGCTGTGACTGTCTCCTATGATTACCTGTTGAAATGGAATGAGGTTGGGACTATGATATAGTCCAGGGAATCGGTAACCGACCCTGATTAGGTGGTTGAGGTTGTTTCACCACACGAGACGTGCTTAGCGAATCCGGACCGTACTTCGGTTGGCGACAGTGGTTAGGCCACACGGAGTACTTACGTACTTCATGTCGTTCAACTTGTCGTGCGCTCTGGCTAGTCGAGCTCGTCAAGTAACCCGATTGGCCCGATGTATGTTCACCATGTATGGACACCACTGCTTGAACCTAAGGTACCAAACTCACTAGTGAAATCCCGTTTAACCTTGATACCTTGATCCGCTAAGACTCATGAGCCGGACATGACTTTAATCAAGATGGGCAGCGCGCGCTCAGTAAAATTACAATGACATTGGAAACAGGAGAATTAACTACTGATGTTGTTTGCCATGTAATTAATGCAGTTATGACATACAATCTTCTCTTGGGAAGACTGTGGATACATCAGTACGGTATTATACCTTCTACCCTACATCAATGTTTCAAGTACTGTAAGAACGGAATACAGTATAAAGTAATGGCCGATGCGAAGCCATATATAGAAGCCGAAGTCTTCTTTGTAGACGCCAGTTATTATGATGAATTTACCAAAGAAGAAGAGAAAAGAAGTGATGAAAACAAAGCCTAGGAAAATGTTCATGCGAAAGTTATGAAAGAGGAATTTGAGAAGGCACGAGCGTCTGGAACTGCAGAAGCAAAGAAGAAGTTCTATTTTGTGCCGAAACATTTGAGACAACCAGGACAGCCGCCATTAACGTTATTGTCGCCTGAATAGTTAAAAATTCTACAGTTGAATTACAGGGTGCCATTGCCAAATGCTAAAAGAAACAAGTCATTTTTGGCTATTCCGGAAAGATTTCATGTCAAAGCCAGTGTGAAGTATCCAGAGCCGATTGAATTCTATGCCCCTTCAGAAGCAAAGACAGAAGAAAAAGTTGAGAATAATGTATATCACAGAAAGCTGACGTGTCGCGATCTTAAGAAATATAGTCCGACAAGCAGGAAAATCATGAAAAGCATGAGTTTTAATTACGAAGAACCTAATGGCTTGAATCATGGAAAAAGAATTCAGATCCCTATCGGAGTCGGTCAGAAGAGACGAGGAGAATTTCAAGGATTGGGGGCAGAGTCTTCAGTGAATATGGTCACAGTCGATCAGCTATCAGAAACAGATCTTGAAAAAGTCAAGCACCCTGAGCTAGCTCCGAAGCAAATAGGAGACGGGGAGAAGCCGACGATCGATAGTTTGCAAGAAATAAATCTGGGTACAGAAGGAGAGCCAAGAAATACATTCGTAAGTGTTGGTCTTCTTGAACAAGAAGCCGAAAAATATATCCAACTCTTAAAAGAAAATAAAGATGTCTTCGCCTGGACATATGCGAAAATGCCAGGTTTGGAACCCTCAGTAGCAATGCATTGATTGAATATTTCTAAAGACAAAAGACCGATTAAGCAAGCGCAAAGACGATTTCACTTGGACTTGGTTCCTCTGATAGAAGAAGAAGTGAACAAGCTGATAAAGGTCGGGTTTATCAGAGAGGTCAAATATCCTAAGTGGATATCGAACGTTGTCCTAGTAAAGAAGAAAAATGGACAGATCAGGGTGTGCGTTGATTTCAAAGACCTTAATGAAGCTTGCTCAAAAGATGATTTTCCTCTCCCAATAGCCGAATTGTTGATTGACAGTACAACACAATATGTTGTAATGTCCTTCATGGATGGATATGTTGGTTATATTCAGATTAGAATGGCTCCTGAAGACGAAGAAGCAACAACGTTCAGAACTTCGCTAGAAATTTACTACTACAAGGTTATGCCATTCGGCCTCAAGAATGCTGGGGTGACGTATCAGAGGGCAATGTAAAATATCTTTCAAGACATGATGCACAAGCATGTTGCGTGGATGATCTGGTGGTCGGGTCAGGTAATCATCAGGAACATCATGAGCATCTGGCATTAGTCTTTCATCGGCTCAGAAAGAAGTAGCTAAAGATGAACCCAACTAAATGTGCTTTCGGAGTGTCGTCAGGAAAATTTCTCGATTTTGCCATCAAGCACAGGGGTATCGTGATTGATCCAGGGAAAGTTAAGGCCATTCAAGATATGTCGCCTCCAAAAATATTGAAGGAATTGAAAAGCTTGCAAGGAAAACTGGCGTATATTCACCACTTTATTTTAAATCTAGCAGGGAGATGTTAGCTGTTTTCCCATTTGATGAAGAAAGGAATAGAGTTCATATGGGATAAAGCCTATCAAAACGCGTTCGATTCAATAAAGGAACTGTTAAGACAACCTCCAGTATTAACAGCTCCTATAAAAGGTAAGCCACTTATCTTGTACATATCTGCGGCCGAGAATTCATTGGGAGCCTTATTAGCATAGGTAAATGAAGATGGAAAAGAAACAACTCTTTATTATCTGAGCCGAACTCTGATAGGCGTGGAATGCAATTATTCTCTGATTGAGAAAGAATGCCTGGCATTGATATTTGCAGTACAAAAATTGAGACATTATTGCTCTCTCTTGATATAATTTATTTCTCAAGGGCGGATCTGATAAAGTTTCTAATGACAAGGCCGATGTTATCAGGAAGATTGGCTAAATGGATGCTGTTACTTTCAGAATATACGATCACTTATGAGCCGGAAAAAGCAGTGAAGGGACAAGCAGTGGCAGATTTCTTGGTAGCGCATCCCGTAATAGAAAGTGAAACCATTACCGACGATTTCCCCGATGATCAGGTTATGATGGGTGAGTCGCAAAATCCGTGGCAGATGTATTTTAATGGTGCTTCTTGAGTATCAGGAGTAGGCACAGGAGTAATATTCATTACTCCTCAAGGTGATCTATTACCCTATTCTTTCGCATTGGGTACCGCGTGCATAAACAATGAAGCCGAATATCGCTCTCATCATTGGAATGGAAATTGCCCAAGAAATGAAGATAAAGACGCTACAAATTTTTGAAGATTCCAAGTTGATTATAAATTAACTGACGACTGAGTGTGAAATAAGAAAGCAAGAGCTCTTGCCGTATTGTCGAAAAGCACAGCAGTTGCTGGAGCAATTCTGGCATGTTGAAATCAAGCATGTACCGCGATCTAAAAATGCGAAGGCAGACGCTTTAGCTAGTCTGGCAGCGGCCCTGTCTTGTCCAAATAGATGTCATCTTCAAGTAAATATAGAGGAAAGAAGATTCTTGCCCTCTTTAGAAGTTATTGACGAAGTGACAGTAGATGATTGGCGCCAACCTTTCGTAGATTACCTCAAATATGATATCTTGCCAGAAGATCCAACACGAAAACAACAAATCAAGCAGAGATCAAGCAGGTTCATCATATGTAGTGAAGTGCTGTACAGAAAAGCTTACAATGGGATGTTGTTGCGTTGTCTAGATGAACAAGAAGCGGGTCAGATGTTACAAGAAGCTCACTTTGGGGAATGTGGGGGCACATCAAGTTGGCCGAAATTTATTTCATCGGATACATTGAATGGAGTGTTACTGGCCTACCATGTGTAAAGATGCAATAGATTACGTGAAGCGATGCCACGAGTGTTAGATTCACGGAGATGTCATACATATGCCCCCTGAAGATCTCCATCAAACAGTTACTTCTTGACCTTTCTCCGCTTAGGGACTCGAAGTTATTGGTCCCATAAATCTGCCTTCGTCCAAAGGAAAACAATATATTTTGGCAGCAACGAACTATTTCTTCAAGTGGACGGAAGCAATCGCATTGCGCAATATTAAACCATAAACCCTAAACCCTAAACCTTATATTCTGGCAGCAACGAACTAGTTCTCCAAGCAGACGGAAGCAATCGCATTGCGCAATGTCAAAGAAAAAGATGTCAATTTCATCCGACACGAGATAATATATCGCTACGACATCCTGAAGAAAATCGTTACCGATAATGGTACCCCTTTTAAGAATAGAGGCATGGAAAAGCTGTGTTAGAAATTTAGTATTCATCATTCGTTCTCAACACCTGGCTATCCACCAGCCAATAGATTAGCATAGGAATTCAATAAGACGATAGTGAAGATACTGAAGAAGACAGTAATAGGAAACAAGCGTGATTGGGATGAGAAATTGCAAGAAGCATTGTGGGCATACAAGACTACCCACTGGATAGCAACAAGAGCAACACCGTATTTATTGGTTTACGGCATGGAGGCGATTATCCTGATTGAAACACAAGTTACGTCACTCAGAGTGGCAGTACATCAGTCAATTATAGATGATGAAAATGCAAAAATAAGGCTGGAAGAACTGTACTTACTTGATGAGAAATGCCTGGCAGCTCAGCATCGATTACAGTTGTATCAGGCAAGAATATTGGTTGCCTTTGATAAACGAGTCAAGTATTGCTCTTTCAAGAAAGGAGACATGGTGCTAATGTTGAAAAGACCGATAGTGGTGACCCGCAGAACAGGGGGAAACTTTGAGCCTAAATGGGATGGGCCATACATAATAAAAGAAGTATATTCCAATGGAGCATACATAGTTGTAGATCAAGTTGGACGGGGTATCAGTATACCGGTTAATGCTCGCTTCATCAAAAGATATCGTCCTTGAGGATAATTACAATTTTGATCCAGAAGATTATTAGCATAATGCTTCTATATCAAAAGGGGCCAAGAACAAGTGAAGTCATGTTCGTGTATTCTTTTTCAGATAATTGAATAAAGAAGGAATTCCAAGCATATCGTCAAATATTACATATCAGTAATTTCTTAAAAAGAGAGTAACCATCGCTGGCGTAATTGAACAAGCTTCACTAAACCTTACTGAAATTAGTATTATCACCAAGCCGATATATCACTATGGCCATGACATGAATATCGTCAAAGATATTATCAGCAGCAGTGATGTATCAAGCAAGATATCTATCATTCTCACGACAGCGATGACAACTTATCACTTAAGGCAGCCTAGCCAAGCCTTGGCAGTCAACTACGCATAAGGCCTATCACCATTATTATTTGGGCAGCACTGAGAAGCCAGTGGCCCTAAAAAGCCCGCCTAGGCCAACATATGCATACATATGCTGACAACGGATGGAGCCAGCGACTGAAAGCCCTAAAAGGCCAAAAAGTCCTCAACAGCCAGTCACATGTAACACCAATGTTGTCTGTATAGCTTTCCGACAGTGTCAAGGGGAACGGATGAAATTGCCCTCCCGTGAATGGGTCCAACTTTGCAGACGAAGAAAACGCGGGCTGTAGTGTGCGCTCTTTGGCCATCGTCCATTGATAGGCTAACCATGCATAAGACCCCCCAGATCCTTGGCTTGAATTCAGTAATAACTCATGAGGAAGGGTTCAAACCTACTCATCGATGGACTGACGGCCCTGAATTTGGTACCCCAAAGGTCGCCTTGTGCGCCCCGTGAACTTTAGAGAGTTACTGCGGCCAACCCCATGTGTAAATCCAACCGAGTTCACGGCCCTGGTAGCTTCACCGGGCCCCTCTAATGGATCGTGGTTTGTGAACTCACCAGGCTGTGAAAAGTTCAATGAACTCATAAGAGTTACAGAGACCAATCACGTGAGACCCGACTCTACTATTCAAGAGTCTAAAAAACTTCATTGTTCCACTACTCAAGAGCTTAAACTGTGTGTGATTATCTGACTAAATTGAAATCTAGTATCACCTACCAAAACAAAAATCATATAGGAAATCTCATACTAACAATCATGATATATTATTTTTTTATTTCAGGATTTTATTAAATATCATGTTAGACAATTGCATAAATGAATATGCTTGAAATGAATCATAACTTGGAAATTTATGAAAAGGCGAACTATCTCAAAATATCATGATGCTTTCATTAATATAAGTTGGAAATCAAAAGAAGCTACATGTTCCAAAAAAAAAAAAATACAAAACAAAACAAACAAAACAAATTCTTTACAACTCATTTGTAACTCCTAATATTCTTAGACATTTTCGCAAATCTTCATTCAACTGAACTTGAGCTGCGATGTGTTTTGACTTTTCTTCAAGAATAATTTTTGCTTGATATGGAATTCCAGCTAACTTGTTCTCCAAAGATGCGATTACCTCTTCATTTTTTGATGCATTCAGATTTCTCAGCATTGGCAGATTGAATACTGATTCGCATCTTCTCTTCGATCTCCTTCATAGTTGATTCTTTCGTACGGTCTTTCAACTCCAGTTGCAAGATTTCCTCCTTCAGGAGAGTTATGCGATTCTGAATAGTTGTCTGGTTGTCAGCACAAGCCCTCAACTATTCCTGAAGAGTTGACTGCTCTTGATTAAACTCAGAAATAGTAGAAGTGATGAGGGAAGCCTTCTCTTTGGAAAGAGCTAGTGGTTTTCCATATTCTAATATCTCAGGAGCAATAGTGACATTTTCTGCTGATGCCAAAGAAATTATTGAATCAGGAAATTTGAGAAGAGAGTCACGTAGGACGGAAATATTAATCTTCGCCATCCTTGCAATGCTTTACAAGATTTCAATAGCAATGTCCAAATCCGACCATTGCTCAGGATCTTTGAAAATGTGAACCATCGCTGACATAGAATTCCTCATTAAAAGCAGTTTATGTGTAGGAACCTTCTCAAAACATAATAGATCAGACACCGTAGCTACGGAGTCAGAGCTTGCTGCACCGCTGTGAGGAGGAGTTCCTGTAATATAAAGAGGAAAAGAAATTAGAATAATGATAACAAGGTTAGGGGATGCGGAAATTCTAATCAAGCAAATAATATATATATATATATATATATATATATATATATATATATATATATATATATATATATATATATATATATACACATACTTGCTGCAGAAGTATGGGCAACAAGAGGTTGAATTTCCTAAACAGAAGAAGGGCTGGCTCCCAACATATCAGCAAAGGATGGCGCTCTGGCTTCCATGCTCGAATCCCTAGTAGTCGGAGTTGGTAGATCAGTGGTCTCTACTGGAAAAACGATTCCACGACCTAATGCCTTCGGTGTTGCCAAAGGAGCCAAAGGGACCCTCGGTGAAACATTGGTGTAACCGAAGGAAGATCCGCAGGGGGAGTGTCACCCATCCTAGTATTGACAATATGAGCACCTGAAATAAAATATGACAATAATAATGAGATAACTATTGCAATATATATATATATATATATATATATATATATATATATATATATATATATATATATATATATATATATATATATATATAAGAATAAGATTGAAAAAAAAAAGGAAGGAAATTCCTTGGCGAATATCTATATTCTCCATAATCTAGAGGTTCATCTTCTTCACTGCAGGGGTCTTCGCAGAATATTGGTATCAGGAAGAGCTTCAGAGGTTGACGGAAGATGTTCTTCATCAATAAAAGTACCCTCCGCAACAACATCTTCCTCACCATCGATGTCAACCTCTCCCTCCTCGAAGTCATCATCTTCATCATCTTCATACTCAGCAGAATTAGTGCCTTCAGATAAAGAGGCTGAACTTGCATCCTCTGAGTCTTCTTCATCTACTTCTTCGATCATAACCTACTTCCCTTTAGAGGGAGAGGCCCGACTACCTCCTGGCTGAGAATCTTTATTAACTGGGACCAAAGAAGCTAGAGAAGCCCGACTACCCCCTTATTGAGGAGAAGGGGGAGAAGCTTGAGAGCATGTCCGAGACCTTGTCATCGGAGAAGATGGACTAGGGTGAGCAGTTCAAGGAGTAGGAGAAGGGGCCGGTTGATCTTGAGGTTCAGTAACATTTTCTTGAGCCGGAGAAGAAGCTTCTGTTACCTCTTCAATCACTCTCTTAGAACGATCCCGTGGGACCTTCTCAAAGTCCCTGATGACCCCATAAGCTATCCACCCTTCTAAAGTGTTAGAAGGTTTTCGTTCACGAGTGGGATCATCCACTGATATCTTAACACAAAGATGACCGGTAAAGGGGGCATGACTTGTTTCTGGCACGAAGCCTATCCCTTCCTCGAACTTACGGCCTCTGAGCCTTGGCGACAAAATCCAAATAGGTTCAGTCACAGGTGAGCGTTTATTTACCAAATATGACTGATGAACCCACCATCTCATGTGACTGTATGAGGCACGAGGGATGAGATTACAGCCCGGGATAATGAAATATGATTCAACTCGGCCACTTAAAAGTTGTTTCCATACCATAGCCCAATTATAAGGGCCTGTCCCGTAACTCCGCATTCGCCTGGTCACTAGCCCGCTGTAACGCCCTGAAATTCGGGGGTCGAGTATGAACTCAACTCCCGAGTTCCAACGCATCACTTATGCAACATACATAATGATGTTTAAATGTTGTCTGAGTTAGAGCAATAAACATGAATGAGATTATACCAAAACAGTAATTCATACTCCAATTCAATTATAAAAAGGCAAGCGGAAGACTGAATTTGTATATTTAAAGTATATAAAGAACAAAATTTCCATGAACACCTGAGTATGAACACTAACTGAGTACCCATATACATGTACTGTTTTTGAGTCAAAAATCAAAATACAATCTACAAAATGAGTCCTGAAATCCCCGCGATGCAGTCAGCCTAAGCAAAGCCGTCAGAGTACTGCATAAATGAGAACTCATCCTGGTCCTCGTCGAAATCGGGCTCCGGTTCCTGAACCGACACACCGTATATACCTGCGACAGAGTCTGGTTGGTGTTGCAAACACCGTCCCGTAACGTGGGAGTGAGTAGCTAACTCAGTGGAACAATAAAGCATAGGTTAACATGTTATCAATTCAATCAAGCAGTAATGATAAAGCAGTACAAATCAAACAATTCTAACTACACTTGTTAAATGCAAGGATGAAATGACATGATGATGTATGCCCTTGCCAAACCACCCTCATGTGACATCATCTTACGTTCGCGAATGCATAACTCCCTCAGTGTTCCACATCTACTAGGCACATGCGGTGCAATGATGCGCATGATTTCCGAGTTGTTATTAGTCCGTTTCAAACAGCAGTATTGGGAAACTAAGGTACCTCCCTTGTATCATTCCCAAATAGGATCCATTCTAGGGCCGTCAATCCTAGTTAATCTCATACGGTGTTATGGTTTGAGAGGCATAGTGAAGGCATCACAAAGGGCTCGTCACCCGTCAGCACGAATACAGATCTCACCGTATGCGGCTCAATTGTTGACCGTCAGCTCGAGTACAGGTCTCACCGTACTCGGCTCAATCGCTAGCCGTCAGCTTGAGTACAGGTCTCACCGTACTCGGCTCAACTCATACTCTAGTTATTGTGAAAGACTCGTCGCCAATCACAAACCTTGGAGTATACTCGAAGATACTACAGAGGACTCGTCGCCCGTCAGCACGAGTACAAGTCTCACCGTACTCGACTCTTGCCGTAAGTATCGACAGCTCGAATACAGTGTCCCATACCACCGTATTTGGCTCACGAGTTTGGGTTGCTCAATGGTCACTACGGGGAGGCACTTGGCCCCAGCATAGGCCGACAGCTCGGCCACGGTGTCCCATACCACCATGTTCGGCTCATGAGTCTTAGCGGATCGAGGTACCATGGTTAATGGGATTGCCACTGGTAAGTTTGGTACCCTAGGTTCAAACAGAAATGACCAAACATGGTGAACACTCATCCAACATATCGGGTTACTTGGCAAGCCTGACTAGCTCGAGCACACAACAAGTTGGGCGATATGGAGCGCAAAAAGCACTCCGTGTGGCCAACCACTACGCCAACCGAAGTACGACTCGGGTTCGTCAGACACGTCCCTTGTGGCGACATGAATCTCAACCACAATCTCAAGTCTGGTACCAAATGTCTGGACTATAGACATAGTCCCAACTTCAATCAATCTTCATCATAACATGTGTAGTAAAGCATGATAAACAAAGTAATATAAGCATGTTAGCAGACATGTCATAAGGCATGTTATAAAGCATGAAGTAAAGCATGTTGTAAAGCATGTTATAGAATACTATACAAATAGGGATACCATTACGTATACCTCACAAGTGAGAGGTTAGAGTAAACCACCACATGGAGGGTATCCTACATGTCTCTAAGGTAGTCGGGAATTCCATATTAGCACCTATCTAAGGCACTAACACATAAGCATTTACACTCACAAGCATTTACACAAACACTTAGAGTACACTATTCCAACATACATGACGTATGTTAGCAAAATACGTATTAGGGCTATCCTTTCGCCAAGCGGGTATTTTATCCATGTATACCATAATCATACAGCAAATAATCATGACAATTGCATTTCCAAAATTTACACATATACGGTATTTCTAGAATACACAATTTCAACATACGTAGTATTTACAAGCGAACATGTATTACGGCGATTCCTTTCGCCAAACTAGTATTTTATCCATATGTTATATAATCATACATTAAATAAACATGTCAAACATTTTTCCAAAAAAAATACGTATACGGTATTTCTACGTATACCTAGAGTATGTGAAATTCCATATTCTACAACGTTAATCGAAACAGAAAACGGAAAGCACTTTGTACATGTGCAATTACATACAGATCATGAATTTATCATTATCTGACATTGAAAGCGTTGAAAACCGTAGCCTATACACCTAAAGTCATCACCTTTGTCCTTGGAATCTCAACGAATCAGCAAGGGTTGATGAGCTTCCGTATTCGGGAGTTTTCTAGCCTAAGAGTGAAATCGGTTAGCTATTTCACAACCTACAGCCTATACACTTCAAATCAGACCTAGGGTTAGGGTTTCTCACCTTAAAACGGAGTTGGTATCGCCGGAAAAACGCCTGGAAAGAGGCGGTGCAGGCCGTGCGATGATTGAAAGCAGCAGGAGGAAGTACTCCCACAAATCCCAAGCTTTTCTCTCCCTTTTCTCTCTCTCTCTCTAGGGTTTTATCCCAAATTCGTATGGCTGTGAGAGGAGCTGTTCTAAGGCCCTTTTATAGCCTAAAACCTCTCCAGAATAGACTCGGGTTCAAGGGTTGCTGCTAATATAGGTATTTCGATACTTTTCCAGCTCAAAAGAGGGGTTCTGGTGGCCCTCCTTGAGCCAAACGTCAGACTTAAGCTCTCCACACATGGATCTACGTGGGATTACGTTTTCGACTCGATCGAATTCCCAGATCGCACGTGGCGGACCACTTTCAGTTCAACGGTCAGTGGGCCACGATCCGAAATTCCAAGTACATGTAAATGTTCCTGAAATTTTTCCTGATCCGAGGGTCTAATTTGGTCTGATTCTGACGGTCTGGTTGCTTAATACTGATGCGCAAGCGAATGGTGCCAGATCACTATTCCAGATATTTATTTTGTAAAGAGAATAGTGTTTTTCACACTCCCTCGCTCCGGATCCAAGCGAATGGCCGTGGGACATCGTTTGGACTTGATTTCCGAGATGGTTGTCAAGCCTAGTGAGGCGGTCCTAGTTCCTTAACTTCGTGTTAAACAGACTTCCGATGTGCGGTCTAGACCTAATACGAAGTTTCATTTCACTCCCGAGAGCAGCCGGGTAATGAGTTTGGTTCTAAACTTTAGGGTAACCTAGAGTCACTGATTTTGCAAGTTTTGGGTCTTGCAGATCGTATTTAAAACGATCCCAACGGAATTCACGGCTAATCGAGTTTTACACTTACTTAACTTTGTTAATTTTCTAAAGGATTTAATCCAAATTGATTTCTGGTCGAGATGGTACTCGAGCCAAAGTACGGAAATTCACGGGTCGTTACACCTGCAATCCTCTGGAATGTTTTGGTCAAAACCAAATTGACGAGTAAAACGGCTCGGGTAGTATGGCTCCCTCCAAAACTCTACTCCCTCTCTCAATGAGAGACTGCAAGATCGGATCGACAGGTAAAATGACTTCGCCCCTGGGGTAAGTGATCCAATGTCTATTTTATCTATATCCTCTGTGTAGCGATACAAACAGAAATGGAAGTAGTTGATGTTATCATCGAAAGAAATTGCATCAATGACCCAATCGTAAGATCTTTTCACCATAGCTCTCTTTTGAAAAAAAAAAAAACAGAGTGGAATATGGGAGGGATGAATATAAGCCTCCTTAGAAACTTCAAAAGTCCATGGAAGTATACACCGAGCCAGCTGGTGAAGTAATGTCAGGGAGTGTAAGTGGAAGAAGAGCCGACGGAAGGACTTTTGACATGCGAGGCAATTTCTCTAAAAGCCCTATAAATTGAGCATAGGACTAGAGGAGCGAGAGAGTATTTGAACCCTTCATCCATTAGACCGGCAACAATAAACACCATAGGGCAAATAACATTTGCCTACTTCGAGCTGGGCAGGACCACTACACTCAGCCAATACATAAGAAACGCCGCAAGTTCCTTGTCAAGAGTATACTCTGGACATTCTTTTATATTTTCGAGAAGATCCTCCAATTCTCGCGAATGGTTGCCACTAAACCTGAGGAGAGAAGAAAAGACGGATAATAAGGAGTATGTATCAGGATACAATAAGAAATTGATAGTCCGCAAGAAAGAGAAATTACCAGAGAGCTCTACTAAAATGCGCGAAATCTTGTGAATGTTTGAGAATTTAGACATCTCCTTAAAAAGTTCGGCAGTCGTTTCTGAGATAGAAGCAACATGGCCTGTTGAGGAGATATAAGCCAGTTCTTCATTAATCGGCATAAACCGTGAGGCCCGTATCTTATACCGTATCGTTCTGTAGGCTTTCGCAGTCCTCCCGGTCGAATTTCGACGACCCGCAATGCATAGATAGCATTTGTGCGCATCCCTGAGTCATAACCTGTCAATCTGAGTTGGCTCAACCTGAGACTTACAACCTTGCGATCGCACCGTCGCCGAGGTTCCGATGCCACATCTCGCGCACCGAGGCGATACCCGGGTCAGGAATGTGGGCCTGTGTTCAGTTCGAGGAAATGCTGCAGATTTGCAAACCCGAGAGAAACATGTCAAATCAATCACATCACTAGTCAAAGTATAATACCCATCCCCAAGTATAACCACTCTCCCCAAAGTCAACTCTCTCTTACAACCAATTACACCCATCACTCACCCATCTCTCTCTCTCTCTTACAACCTCTCACTCTCATCTCTCTCTCCCTCATTTTCCAAGCAACCCACGTCCAAGCTTCCATGAGAGAAGCTAGTGTGGCCCACCTTCCTACCTCCCATCTCCACAATCCAAAGATCATCTCAACCGTTGAAATCGTTCCCTTGGAGCTCTAGAGGCTATAGGCGGAAGAAGGAAGAGGAGATCAAAGGTGGGTGTTTTGTAGGATTAGATTATAATTTTTATGATGGACTAAGTGGGACCTACCGATTAATGGTATGGATCCTATTTGGGACCCATCTTAATGTATGTATTGTAATCCTTGAGGGGCCCATAGTGGCGGGGTCCCTCCATCTCACCACTCTCTCTCTCTCTCTCTCTCTCTCTCTCTCTCTCCTCTCTTTTTTGATGTGTGGCCCACTTGATGATGCTTGTACTATGATCCAGACCGTCCGCTTGCGGGACCCACCTTGCTGCCTGTCCGTTAGGACAGGCCTAGATGCAGGAAAAACACAAATATCAGTTTGATTCAATAACTTTGGCAGGCCACACATGTGGGACCCACTTGATGTATGGATCTCGAATACGGATCCTCTGTTTGCGTCAAGCAGGAAAACTTGTGATTGTTGCAATCTAATTGGACCGTGTGACTGTGTAATGCATTGAATTTGCATAGCTGTTTGAGACGGACCAACCACTGTACACCAAAGGAGATAAAAAGCAGGAAAGTCATGGTTTGGCAACAGAGGATCCGGACTCACGGATCTCATTCACACCGTCCAGCTGAGGACGGTGTGGCCCGCATGATGTAAGTGTTATATCCTCACCGTCCATCTGGATGGTGGGATCAACATGAGGTATGTGTCCCATCCTAACCGTCCAGATCAGGGGACCACCGTGATCTATGTGATTTATCCCAACCGTCCATTTTCTGGACGAGCAGCGTACAACTGCTGTATTTAATGCCAGCAAGTTCTGTGTGTCTGACCATGAGGTGCGTGTTATATCTAAATCGTTCGTACGGTGGGCCAGCAGCCCACCCAGTTGACGTCAGCAAGTCCAAACAGTCCAGCCACACCGTCCAGATGTGTGGACGGTAGGCCTATCTTGATATATAGGACCCACCAGATGTTTTGATCCAGACCGTCCGTGGGATCATGGACGGTGGGGCCTGCTGCATGTGTGGCAGTCCACACCGTCCAGTCCACTGGACGTGGACCCCACCATTATGTATTTGTTTTATAACCACGCTGCCTCTCCAGCACAGGAATCACCTTGGTCCACACGTGTGGAGCTTGCTTAGCTTGGCGTATATGTTTATTCAGCCGTCCATTTGGTGGGCTCAACCATGATTTATGTATTTTTCCACACCGTCCAGCTTGCTGGACGGTGGGACCCACCTCCCCTTTTGTATTCCAGCCACACCGTCCGTCCATTCACCTGGACTAGTGGGCCACACGTGGACCCACCTTGGGATGGAAGCTGATTGGCTGGTGTACTTTACCTCAGCTGTATAGCTGATCTATTGATGTCAGCAAGATCTGTGGGTCCCATCTGGACAGTGGACACCACCATGATGTATTTATTTCATCCACACTGTCCAGATTATGCTGGACGGTGCTGGACTATGTTTGGACAGTGCTGATTTACATGGACAATGTTTAGGCAGTGTTGATCATCATTAGTAAGCCATGTGCCCCATATAATGATAGTGTATAGTGATACACATGTTACATCTGCAACTATTGAAATGATTTTTGGTCTAATCCAAGCTCTCACTTGAGGCCCATTGGTGCGGCCCATCCATGAGGCCCATCTTGATGTATTTGTAGCCCATCCGTTAAGGTCCACCTTGATGCAATTGCGGCCCATGTGGTGAGGCCCATTGTGATGTGTATTAGGCCGTGGGACATGGCACATTGTGATGTATTTCCAGCCCATATGATAAGGCCCATTGTGATGTATTTTCGGCCCATTTGGTAAGGCCCATTGTGATGTATTTCTGACCCATTTGGTAAGGCCCAATGAGATGTATTTTTTGGCCTATATATTGTGGCCCATTGACATATATGGGGCCCATGTATTGTGGCCCATTGTGATGTACATAAGGTCCATGAGCGAGGCCCAATGTAATGCATATGTAGCCCATAAGTGAGGCCCATCATGATGTGTATTAGGCCCTTGAGAGAGGCCCATGGTGATGTATATTGGGCCATTGTGTGAGGCCATAGGCCCATTATATGTTTGGCTCTATGCAGGCCACTCCTTGGGAGCAATGTTGTTGAATATCCACATTGATGGGCAATGATGGTTAAATGTCCTCATTGTGACCTTCCCATAGGCCATTTGTTAGGCCGATTATCGATGTAGCTTAGCGATACCAATTATGAGTATGTGACAACATATCATCATTATACATGCCCATACGCATCATCTGCATGTTTGCTATGAGATGTGGTTGACCATTGCATATGTCATTGGGCAGGTTGTTATGAGACTTCCTAATAGGCGGAGATTGTCTCACATGAGCACACGGTATGAGGAGGATTGATGCATGACTGGATTGTATGGCTCATGCATCTTTTGTGTGTTGTGATTACTGTACGCCCTAGCGACATCAGGGCAGTACCCTCCACAGGTATGTCGTGGATGGCCAGATGTGTAACGTCCTGAAAAAATCCGTACAAAGCCCCGAGTACAACCTCAGGCAGAACAACCCAAGGACCGCATCCTGTCGTATAATTTAGACATGATTTAGTTAAGTACTAAATAATCGGTGGATTAAGCTTGAGCCACCATTTTCACAAATGGGAAGGCCTAAAACGATGAGTACCATTTACTCAATGTCATCTTAAGACCTAAGAGAAATCCCAAGGGCCTGTTGCTCTCAGAAGTACATTGAAACTCGGTAACGGACCTAGACCGCACGTCAAGGGTCCGATGACCTCGAAATCATAAGACGATGTTTGTCCTGCTGGGCTTGACAACCATCGTGGGAATTAAGCCCGGATAGTGTCCAGAAATGCCCAACTCGAGTGATGAGTGAAGTGCATGGGAAATGCGAATATCCTTAGAAAATGAACTGAAACTTTAGTGAATTAGACCGTTCGCTCTTACGCAAAATTAAGGAGTTCGGACCGTTTATTTTTTTTACCAAACTTCACCTAAGGGGAAAGAAAATTTTCCTGCACCTATTCGTATAACTGTGGCCCCGATTAGACACATACGACCGTTGATCTGACACAGGCTCTCCATGGTCGATCAGCTCATCCGATCACACCGAAATCATGCCCTGGCATGTATCGATTGTCGGGGAGTGTACCCTATGACGTAGATGAGTTGTGGACCTCCCTATGAGCCTTGTTCGTAAAAAAACAGCCGCCCACAGGGTATAAACAATGTATAAGGTGGCCCTGGGGCCATTTGCATCACATCTGAGGCTATAAATAGCCTTCATTTCACCCCCTCTCTCTCATATACGGATTTTGCAAAACCCTAGGGGAGAGAGAAGAGAAAAGAGAGAAAAGAGGAAACAGAGAAGGAGAGCTTTAGGAGATTGTTGCAGAAACCTTCTCCCACGAATCCACATGCCAAATCACCATCCCGTTGCGCTACCAAACCTCTTTCGGCTATGATTTTGGATAAGAAATACTAACCCTAATATCGATGTAGATCTCCCGGATAACTTTCGTTAACCTAGCTAGCCAGTTTCATCATTTAGGAGCCTGACGTTCCATTTTTGGAAATGTAGAATTTGGACCGAGTCCGAGTCGAGCATACTAACGAAAGCTGCAGACTATAAATGCTTAGGTTGTGGTTTATCAATGCTTTCATGATAGCTAATGATTTATGTTTGTCTTGATTGCTACCGTATTGTCTTAAATGTGTTGATTTCTGTATGAGATACACCTATGAATTGAGATAAATAAATGATGTACCCTATGTGTTTGTTGAAATATTTAAATGAGCAATAGAAAGTGATTAGTGCTTGCCATGATTTCTAATCTAGGATTCATCATTGTCATATGCATGTAAATCTCTCTGTATAAAGAATTGATAAAATATATGTTGTAACTAACGTAGTCTATGTGTTTGATAAATTGTCTAAATGAGAAAAGTGTTGATGATTTATATTTACTACGAGTAATAAGATAGGATTTTGATTGTCTTATGCATACGTGTAATTTCCTCTATGAAATCAATTGATAAATGCATGTTGTATTAGCATGGTCTATGTGTTTGATGAAATGCCCACATGAGAAATCCACATGGATTGTTTGTTGAATGTTGGGATAATTATTACACGTGGTTGTTAGCCGCA
This sequence comes from Magnolia officinalis, assembly GCA_021015155.1. Lineage (NCBI taxonomy): Eukaryota > Viridiplantae > Streptophyta > Magnoliopsida > Magnoliales > Magnoliaceae > Magnolia > Magnolia officinalis. The sequence continues at coordinate 41,802,824 of JAJHSJ010000006.1, read as the reverse complement.
TTTGAGTAGGATGAAGGCTACAAACGTAGCACAGGCAATCGGTAAAAGTCCTTGTTCAGGTGGCCGAATTAGTCTCACCATCTTGGGTAAACTCAATGAATCCGACTCGCACGACAATTGTCGATAGTGGCTAGGCCACGAGGGGTGTTTACGCACTCTATGTCAATTAAGTCAGCGTACGCCCGTACCAATCGAGCTTGCCTAATGAACCGATTGACCTATTATGTGTTTACCATGTATGGACATAACTGCTTGAATCTAAGGTATCCCTCAACAATGTAAAGATCCACTTTAACCATGGTACCACGATCCACTAAGACTCATGAGCCAGACATGGTGGTATAGGACACCGTGTCCGAGCTGTCGGCCTACGCTGAGGTGATGAGCGTCCCTATAGTGACCAGTGAGCAACTAAGACTCTTGAGACGGGTATGGTGGTATGGTACACCGTGTTCGTGCTGTCGGCCTACGCTGGGGTGATGAGCCTCCCCGTAGTGACCGTGAGCACAACTTCTTACAACTTGCCTATCATATGTGTTTGACTAAGAGTGACGAACCTACAACTTGCCTATCGTATGTGTTTAACTAGGAGTGACGAACCTAGATGGATCCAGAACATAGGAGTAGGACCACTTCGGTTGTCCAATGTCAAATGTTTGATTTGGGTCAATGATATAAAGGGAGGTACCCTAGCTTCCCAAACATATTGTATGAATAAGTTTAATTAATTACTTGGCTAACACGACCATGCATCACACTACATTAGTTAGGATGTGCCAAAAAGGCGTTGGAGTTACACCGTTTTTAGGAAGTGTTGTCATATGCGAAATAGGTTGTCGGAGTCGCGTGTGAGGGAGCATTGATGGGTGAGGGCATGCATCATTACTTACACTCTATTCCTGCATTAAAAAGAGTAGTTAGGAAGTGATTGTTTATGATTACTTTATCATTACTGGTTTGATTGACTTGATAACATGTGTAACTTTTGCCTTATAGAACCACTGAGTTGATCACTCACTCCCACTCTGGGACGGTGTTTTAAAACACCAACCAGACTCTGATGTAGATACAGGTACAAATGAAGTCTATGCAATGGAGAAAGACTTCTTGGATGAGGAGGAGGAATTCTCCTACTTCCAACTCTTAGGTGGGTCGATGTAGACCACGGACCTTTGCGCAGGGGACACTGGGAATCTGGACTTAGTTGGACACATTTACGCCACCACTTTTTGTACATTTTGAAACTATACAAGTATATATTGAACCCAATTACGTACTCATACTCTGGATGAAACCTTATGAAACATGTGTACTTATACAGATATGTTTTAGACTTCCGTTGTTACTTAATTTCATTAAATCCGGAGTATGATGTGTTGTTTAGTATAAGCTCACGCATGCTTAACTCATGAAAATGAAAGAAATCTGAATATCATCATCCATAATGCATAAGTGATGTTCTGAATCTCGGGAGTAGAACTTTGCTCGACCCTCGAAATTCAGGGCGTTACAAGATGGGACACTTGAAATCTGTTACTAGCATCGGGGCACCATAGATGTCCCTGGGTAAAAATCCCAAAACCGCCGTGGCCAAGAGACGCCCTAACGTCGAGACCGAGTGAATGCATGAGCGCCCTAGTGCCGAATACCAGTAGGCCACGCCTCCCACTGTGTCGTGGTCGGTTGGGAAGGGGTTGTGGCCTTACCCGCCCGAGGATAGTGGGCATATTTAGGTTAAGTTTGACCAGCTCGTAATTGGGTCCGTTATCGATGTGTCGGGTAGATATTGGCTGACTACTGGCCAGACGGATAGTGAGGTCTCTTTCACTTGCATGGTTGCGCTCCAGTGGGCGGCGATTGCATATAGAGAGTACTAGACCCCGGAGATGATCCCAGAGATGTACAATATTGATATGTGGACTTATTGAGAAGGAGTTGCATACTCATTCATTCATTTATTCACTATTCACTCAGGCTGGTGGTGCGCAACTATTTGTTACATGTACCATCACAATGGCTAGGATTTCGGTTGGGGCATGCGACTAACCTGAGATCAAGAGTTTACCACATTATGTTTGACTATCCGAATTTAGGTATGGGACTGGTTTGGATAGAAGTCCCTTGTGGTGGATCCCGTAGCCTGCGATACTTCGTACTATCATCCCAACTTCACACTCCAGCTTGGTCATTTCACTCGCATCACATATTATATTGCATCCTCAGTACATAACATTTGGTTTACTGTGCTTTTGTATTACACAACCTGATTAAGGTTGACGGTATTCGTGGACTCAGTATCTGATATTTGGCTTACTATGTCTCCGCATTTCATAACTGATCTACATTGCTTCCTCAAAATATGATATTGGCCTATTATGTTTTTACATCGCATAGTCTGGATAAAGCTAATGATATTTATGGACTTACCGGCATGCTTTCGCTTTACTCTGATATTGTACGATTTATGGATTGCTAGTATTTCCACTTACTCTGATATCTATATGCTTGGCACGTGCATCACACACACTTTCACCACCCTCTAAGCTTTCTATAAGCTTATGCACAATAGATGCGTGTAGGTGATGTTAGGTTGCAGCAGCATTGAGCTTGGAGCGTGTAGCGGTCTTCTGGAGCTTTGATTTTCGATATATGTATTTTCCTTTCAATATTGTATTCAAATGTTTATATTAGTGGATATGTGATGATGATGTTGCCTTTATGATTTGGGTAAACTTGTGGTTATGCTTATTACGAGTAAAATGTACAATGGAAAATCCTCCTTGTAGGATCCCAGGATCGGAATCTGGCGTATGGATGCTAGGAGCCGAGAATGGGGTACTACGGAGGTTATCGGCACCGGATTCGACGATTGAAAATTTTGTAAGCCCGGTTTTCGAGTTTGGGGCGTGACACAAACTCATCGTAGAATTTCCCGGTTATCGGAAGGCCAGTGATTCGATGAAGATCCCAGAGCGTGATACTCATCTCGCCGGCAGGAAGATCGAAGGAGTTGGTTGAGGGACACCAATAATTAAGGAAGCCATTTAGAATAGTGGGCTCCTTATAGAAATGTTACGATGTAACTTCTATCATATTATAAAGAACAATCTTGACTAAGAATTTCGAATGCTTGGCTAAAATCACTGCTGCCCATCCAGGATAGTAGTCGCAAGAAGTTAGGAGGCCTCTCGTCCTGAATTCTTCCGGACTCCAAATCAATTGACGTTCTCTGAAACGTTGTTGAATCGTCTCGTAAAAATGAGTCGGGAATAGATTGTGCAGACTATGAGAAGGGGTGAGGAAGATCATCTGGTGAACATCGCCAATCTGTTGTCTTGGCTTCTTCGGCAGCAAGATACCTTCTAAAGTTCTGGGTTCCCTCGATGAGCAGGACTCTGTGAAGGCCAGTTTCTCCCCGTCCATTTGATCTGACGGTTCACAGTTGAGGATAGACAGATGGCAGTGAAGGCTCAGTGGAATCACTACCATGCCTTGCTTATAAGGGTTATTAAATTTCATAATACCCTCGATTACCCAAATCGACTCCTAGGAGTTCTGGAGTTTCTTTTTATTATGTTCTTTGATCTTCTCCTAGAACTCCTCAGCTTTGTTGCGACGGGTTTTCTTCGACCTAGATGGTGGGGGAGTGTCTTCTCTCATCGGTGGCTTTTGGCTCATCGTCGAAAAATGAGTCGTCATTTTTTGCCACTCATCCTAGTCAAAATCTCGACCGTGTCTCGGTGGTCATTCAATCTCACCCATGGAGATTGCCCTGTGGATAGGAGAAGACAGTGTAGTGATCCGATCGGTGAAATCGAAGGTAGGAAGTACGGGTTCCTTTATATAGGCGGGATGTTTACTAGTGGTTTTGAAACATTTTTGTGATGGTTGGGGAGGAGATGGTGATGTTCAGTAGCTTGGGAAGACGGGGGATTTGGTAGTTCTTGGTGAGAAGGTTGAGCAGTTGAAGGTTCAATAAGATGGAAAGTCCTTTTAATGTGGGCCATGGTGAAAAAGTTCAAGTCTCAGAAAAAAGTCTGAAAAATGCGAAGTTTGGAAGTTCTGCTAAAGAGGGGTTTGCGTGGGTCGTGCAAACAATATTTGTTGCGTTGAGTAGCGCAACGTTTGAAGAACTTGCACAAACAGAAAGTCTGTTGCGCAGGTCGCGCAAATGAAATCGATTGCACGGGGTGACAATGAAAAAGCAGGGCTTCGCTAGAAGGAAATGAAAGTGAGGAATGAAGGTAGAATTCTGATATTTATAGGGAATATGGCCTGGGGGGTTGGAATATGTGAGAATCTGTGATTGATCCTGATTCTTTGATTCTGAAGAACAAAGAAAGGATCAAGGGGGCATCTGCTGGGGCATAAAAAGAAGAAGAAAGATTGAAAGGTGGAAATTAGAAGAATGGAGTGAGCCAAAGAAGAAAAAGTGTGATTTCATATGGTTGCGCAGTCCACGCAAACTAATATGTTGGTTGCACGGATCGCGCAATCAAACAAACCAGTTGCGCGGGTCATGTAGGAGTCTTATTGATTGCGCTAGCTGCACAAATAGTTCCATTGATTGCACAAGTCGCGCAAAGTGATAAAGGTGTTGTTTTGAATGGACGGTCAGATCTGATGCAAGGTGGGCCCCATGACACAAAGATCGAGGGTTCACACGTGTGAAGGCCTATAAATACCCCACTCCCTCTCTCATTTGGGGGTTGGAATATTTTGGATGAAGATCAGAGCTCCTGAAGATTTTGAAGGTAGGGGAAGAGGGGTGCAAGGGTTTGCGCGGGTCCTCACAAACCATATTGGTTGCGCGGCCCGTGCAACTAAGCTGTTATACAGCCAGTAAAAGTCAAGAGTTGTAATGCTGCCGAAATTGTTGATCTTAGCTTTTAGCATCTTCAGTTCTCCTTTTGCACAAGAATATAAGCTCAAGAGAGGGAGATCAGATGATCAAACCCGCACAATATTCCTCTTAAAGAGATGATCAAAGCACAAGTTGAAATGTTGCCAAATTTGATATTTCGACATCTGACTTTGTCTATTTCTATATTTTAAATAATTTATCTCAGAATCAAGGGATATTCAAAGATGTAAATGAACTCAGCATTAATAATACAACAATTATTCTTCATACACTCTCTCTGTTATATTTAAATAAGATAATCTCCCAAATTGAATGCATTTGTTTTATGTTCGAAATAGAGTTCTTGTTATTATTCGTGGGTTATGCTTTTGGTTATGCTTGTTATGGATCAAATTCATGTTGAAAATCCTCATTGTAGAATCCCAGGATCGGAACCTGCTATATGTGTGTCGGGAGCTGAGAATGGGGTACTACGGAGGCTGTCGGTGCAGGATTCGGCGATCAGGAATTTTGTGAGCCCAGTTTCCAAGTTTGGGGCGTAACACTCATCTTCCACTATTCCAAAACATCAAAGTTGGATTGCTTTACAATTGGCTCTTTCAAGTACAATTCTAGCTCTGATTCCTTAGTCTGAACTTTTGTTTCTTCTTGTGCTAAGTAAGACATGTATTCATTTAGCACATCGTCATCATTAGTTATAGAAACATCCGTATCTCTAACTTCTTTAACACTCACTGTAGGTATAGTAGTAGCATACAAACTGTATAAATCTTCGAGTGCTTGACGAACCTTAGAGGTCTTTGTTACCGTTCTTTTAGCAGAATAAATCTTCATAAAAATAAACTTAACTAAGCTCATTTTATAACGAGGATTAAGATCAGTTACTAAGGTCATCAATAAATGACATTCGTCCCAGTATTTTTTAAACTTCATCTACATACCAATTTTCATATACTATATAAAATTTAGACCCACACTGACAGTTTTTTTGTAGAGCATCCTTAATCTTCCAAAGAGACGAAAGAAACAGATTCGCTGTTGGATACTTATTTTTAGAAAAAATCTCTATGCAGTAGTAAAAAACTTTGAGAAAGTTGTGAACTTGTTTTGCTTGGTTCCAATCATCTACACTCGGTAATCAAGAATATGTTCTGTCACACGTCGCATATTTAAAAATATACAAGCTCGAGTTTCATTGTCGTATCTAACATTTCATAAGTTGAGTTCCAACATGTACATACATCTAACTTTAACGTTTTTTTTATATGGCACATTCAAACATTGGATGATGTCAGTCCATACACAGTCTCGACGGCAGCCCCCTTATATATTTCACACTTTCTCTTATGTTCTCTATAGTGTGGTCAATTGTTTTCAACCCTTCTAGTACAATCAAGTTTAGAATATGGGCACAACATCTGACCTGAATCCATCAAAAAATAAATTTCCGGTTGCCTTGAACTAGTTATGTAAACATGAAATTACACTATCATTTGCTGAAGTATTATCTAAAGTTATTGCTGAAATTTTCTTCTCAATGCCCTAGTCTTATAAACAATTGTAGATGCGATCTGAAATAAGTAAACCAGTATGAGGAGGGGGAATATGGCGGAAGTTTAAAATTCTCTTATAGAATTTCTAATCTTTATTTATGTAGTGTCCAATTAATGAAATGTATTATTTTCTTTAATTGGACGTCGTCCATAAATTAGATGTTAAACTTATTCTGGATACTAAAGTCAAAACTTCTTTCAGTTTTATCTTCTCATTTATATACATCTTCATGCACTCTCTCTGCATAGTGATGCGGGAGACCTTCTCAAGTCGAAGTTTAAGGAATTGGCAGAAAGATCTAAACACATTTCTTTCTATGATTCTGAAAGGTTTTTCTTCGAGGATGACTAATCTAGCATACCACTCTTTCAACTTTTCTTTCTCAAAATTATGAGTGGAAACCAAGCCTTGTGACTCGTCCCCTTATAACTTAGTAAATGACAGCAACTGTCGGCCTGTAGGTGTGTGTCTTGGTCTCTTAGAATAGTTTTATTATGTTTGTTTAAATGTGTTGTTGAACCCCCTGGATTCTTACTGCATAGTGATTTGCAATGAATACACTTAATATTAAACACACCATTAACCATGACTTCTTCAGAGTCATCCCATACTGATGATCTTTTCTTTCCTCTGCCTATAGTTGAAGACGTGTTTCCCTCTACAAGAAGAGGAGATGTGGCTAACGCACCCACACGGGGGTATTTGGGGCTTCCTCTTCACTAGTCATCTATAAAACAAAGTTCTTGATATGTTATAACATTCACTACACTGCTCTATAGAATTACAGGATGTAATGCTTACCTATACCTAAATGAGCTTACTTGCCTAACTGTCTAAATCAGTCACCCATTCAAGGTTGGATAGATTGTAATGTCTTCATTTTCCAATTTAAATGCCACGTCAAAATTTCGGTAGTATCTCCCCTTATCTCTCTTCACTAGTTATCAACATAAATGCAGGAAATTTGAATAAATGAAGACATCACAATCTATCTAACCCTAAACTATCCAAAAATGGGACAATTTGAGAATTTTTGTCTCCAAGAACCCTAAACTATTCAAATTAGATTAAACATAAGAACTTCCTGACTCGAGGAATTGTGCTAAGAATCATAATTTGAATACACCTCTTTACTTCAGGATAATGTTTCCCACAAATTCCAACACGTAAAATTAATTAGAGGAAAGGTTGTATAGTTTTGAGTAAACTTTCAACCCTAGGCTAAGTATATCAAGACTAGGTTTGAAATCCAAGGTGAACTTGGCAACTTTTAAACTTAGATTTTGTGTAGGAAATCCTGGTCTAGGAAATTTTAAGTAGTGCATTAGGTGACCAGAGTGCGCACTGGAAGCGTGATGGTCGTTCGTGTCTATTCACATAAACTTTCGAGCGCTCTCATTTAAAAAGTTAGAAGATTACAAGATATTTCCCATAGGTCTAGAATAATCGGGATCACGGATTGATGAAATCATGTGTATGCGATGTGTACGTGGTTTGACCTAAATTCTAAATCCTAACAAGTCTCAATGATCTCGATGCCCTGATCAAGCAAAGGATCGAGATTTAATAGGATTATGAATTGATAGTAGTAATCCTCTATTCTACGTAGGCAAAGGATCGATGTATCAGGCTCAAACCCACTACAACCATTTATCCGTGACAGCTCGAACATAGGAAACCAGAAAATCGTATTATACTTTAGATATTGGGGACTATCATTAAAGGTAGAAGAAAATGAAGAAAAAGACAAGATATTATTAATAGCGGTCGCCTAAATGAACTTGTAATCTTAGTAAATGTGATAGGACACTTGATGAAGATAAACATTTAAATAAATCCTTAGTTTTGGTTAATATAGAAATGATTTATAACCTTCAGTGGGACTTAGACACCTTAATTGAATTGCTAGATGAGGAACGTAAGGGTTGTGAGAAATTTAAATAAAGCTCGTAGGGATTTCACATGTACACATAGGGTATATCTTTAAGAAAATTGAACCAGTTGTAATATTAATAACGTACATCATTAAGTCTTGAAGTGAGACTTTATTTATTTTTCTTTAATGGGGGTAGATGGTAATGACCCTTGCCCTAGTAGTAAGTCATGAGCATTTGCTTATACAAATAAACTTAGTATGGAGAATTAGCGGGTGCATATGGACACCGTAAGATAGATTGTTGGCCACATTCATAGGGGAAGTGTTGAATTTCGGGGGCGAAATTCTCTTTAAGGGGGGTAGTTTGTAACACCCCGTGTTTTCCAGTACTCGAGTGTTACCATGTAATCCAATTTAATATAAATACATGCATAGCTTAAGTGAACGTTCACGTTCATTCTGGCCTAAATCCAATTGTTGAAAACAATCCTCCTCCATACACCAAGTTATCCATCCATTGTCGTACAAGATGGACCATCACATCGCTAGAGGCCCCTATTTTAGAATCCCAATTTCATTGGTGGGCAAATCTAGCTGACCTTTATGGATTTAGAACCTTGAATCATGGAACACATTGTTCGCCAAGTTGCAATGTCCTGTAGGATGATCCATCATTTGAAGAACACATAATGGATTATCTGGCTTCATATCTAACTCCTAGACACTTGAACATTCTTTAGGGTCCCTAGGGTTATCGACAATTAAATACAAGTCAATCCAACCATAAGATTGTTGGAATGGCCAAGGAACCGTCGTTTGGTAACTAGAGACTCATGTGGTATGGCCCACTTTAATGCAAAATAACCCTAACATTAGGCTATGTAGCTAAATGGCGCATGATGGATAGTCCCACATCTTACATATAATAATAATAATAATAATAATAATAATAATAATAATAATAATAATAATAATAATAATAATAATAATAATAATAAACAACGATAGTAATAATTGGTAATAGTAATAAAATTAATATTAATATTAGTATATGGTTAGTAATATGTTATAAGAGTCTTACAATATCCACTAGGACCTCTTGACTGTTGATGCTCGGATTGAAGTGGATCCGACTGATGAATCAAAAGTAGTCGACACTTAAAGGATGTGAATAAATTCGTATGGCCCACCCTAGCTTTGGACCCACCTAATCTTTGGCCAAAGTCTCTTATAGGGCCCACCAAGTGGAATAAACGGAGTGGATCTGTCAAGACCATCTCTGTAAGCCCCACCTTTGGTGCGTGTGCACGCGAAGTGCGTGCACCCGTTGTACACCAGTTCGGGGAGCCAGGTCAAAGAGGGCTTACACGAGAAATTCCAAAAGGAGGAAAACATCTCCTTCCTTTTGAAATCACTCCTGTTGAAACAGTTGGACGAACAGGGTCCATTTCCTTCATGCTATGGCCCACCATGATCATCCCCATGGATGATCCGAACCGTTCGAGTGGGCCACAGTCACCGGGCTAGTGGTCGGGTGGCGTCTGATCGTCCGAGTGGACTAAAACCACATGGCCAATGCTCGGGTGGGGTTTGACTGTCCAATTGGGCCATAGCCACCAAGCCAGTGGTCGGGTGGGGTCAGCTAATCAGACGGACGCTGGTCGCCACTCTCCACACCCTGACCGGAGGCAATGTGAGGAGATGAGGAGAGGAGAGTACCTCTCGTTTGCCAATCATCCGGACGGATGCTGGAGAATGGAGAGAGGAGAGGAGAGTGGTTGTTGGTCGCCGGTCGGGTGCTGGAGAACGGCCAGAGAGAGAGAGAGAGAGATGATACTAGGGTCGAGGGGACTCAGGCGCTAGAAAGGCCGAGAGTTGGTTAGGATTTTTTATTTTTTTAACATGTTTGGGGAGACCGAGTTTATATACCCAGTCAAAATTTCGATTCAACCCAAATCGAGTCGGGTTCGAGCTCAAGACTGAGTTGAGTCGAGTTGAGCTCGGTCCAGCTCAGACTCGACTCGAATTTTTTCGAGCTCAATAAAACTGGTTCGACTCGGCTCGAACACAGTTTTGATCTAAGTCGAGTTGAGATTTTTCAAGTCAAGTCGATCAAGTTAACCGAGCTAACTCGGCTTTGTACAGCTCTAGTCTCTGCATTCTCAAAATTCTTATAAGTTTAAGGGAGACTCACTTAGATTTAAATCTCTAATTCCAACATCCTAACTTGAGACATTTAAGGTTTGTATAAGTTCGTTTTTCCAAGGCCTGGTTTGTATAAACTCCTCTCTGATACCATCGGTAACACCTCGATTCTCAAAACCCGAGTATATTACTCATTTTCCGAAAGCTCGAGTATTAACCTTTAAAGATAGCCCAAATTTCACGTATATATATATATATATATATATATATATATATATATATATATATATATATATATATTTCTTTTCTTTTAAGAGTGAGAAATTTAGTGGAAGAGGAACAAATTAAGAATAAAAGAAAGTGCAAATATATATATATATATATATATATATATATATATATATATATATATATATATCCAATTATATAAGTGGATGCCCTAAGGCTTATACAAACCAATGTCTCAATGCTACAATACATGAAGGAAACAATTTGATACATGAAATAAAATAAAATTTCAACTAGACTCGAATTGCAAGATCATGTTGCTTCTCTAAAGCATATGCAACCCTGCATCCCTAATATTTGTACCCGACTCCTCATCAACTTGAACATGGGTACCTACACTACTTGTACGGTTATATATTCAAAGAATGAGTAGCCAGCTCAGTGTGCATTTTTCTCAAGATTACATACTATTGCATTAGTTAAGTATAGTTAAAACAAATAGATATATCAGTTCACATTATACGAAATCTTCAAGAACTCTTGTTTAAATGCATGAATGCATGCACATGCTCACAGATTGAGGATGCACATCCAGTTGGCAAAAACGTCGCCCAAGGAGAACTAGTCACTTAGAAAAGTACTCAAAGGTACGCCCTAAGGAAAAATAGCCACCTGGAAAAGACTGTATAACGATGACACCCAAGGTAAACTAGCCTCTCGGAAAAGTACTTTAGGGTACGCCCTAAGAAGAACTAGACACCCGAAAAAGCCCGCATGTCATGAAATGCATGATTCGTCCAACCGTTATTATTATAGTTTCAAACAACCAATTTAAGAAAGCTTAAAGGTCACTATGGGGGGCTTATCACCCAACATAGGCCGACAGCTCCGGCATAGTCCCATACCACCATCCCCGGCTTATGAGACTCCAACATTATGATGCTTAATGGTAACCTCCTCGACTAGTGGCCAATCATAGTTCAACAAGTAAAACATACAATCGCAGGGTTATGCGAAAATAATCCATCAAGCCACGTAGGGAAAATATTCAATCAAAGATACATGGGCCAAATATCAATCAAAGCCACATAGTATACACTCGTAATCAATACCTTCTATTTCATCTGTTTTATTCTTAAAAATCCATTTGGTTCCAATTACATGTTTATCAGTAGGTCTGGAAACCAAGTACCATACATCGTTTCTAACAAATTGATTTAATTTTTCTTGCATGGCAATTATCTAACTTTCATCAACAAGTGCTTCATTTACATTAGTTGGATGGTCTTTGACTAATCTTATTTCAGTATTAACTGATTTAAATGAAGAATCAAGTATATCAATTACATTGACTTCATCATCATCTTGATTTGGAGTGGGTGTGATTTGTTGATCATCAATCATTATATTTATAGATTCCTAAATCACCCCAGTTCTTTTGTTAAGAACTCAGTATGCTCGACTGTTTAGATCATAGCCTAAAAATACTCCCTCATCGCTCTTAGCTTCAAATTTTTTCAAATTTTCTCAATCACGCGATATAAAATATTTGCTTACAAAAGTTCAAAAATATTTAACTGAGGGCTTCCACTACAAGAAATCACACTTTTAGCGACGAAAATTTTTGTCGCTAAAAGACCGAAGCAGAAGGGTTTTATCAACGAAAATTTTGAATCATCGCCAAAGGTAAGCTTTTTAGCGACGAAAATTTTTGTCGCTAAAAAAACTTTTAACGACGAAAATTTTCCTTACTAAAAATATTTGCAAAACTTTTAGTCACGAAAATTTTTGTCACTAAAAACACTTTTAACGACGAAAATTTTCCTTGCTAAAAATATTTGCAAAACTTTTAGTCACGAAAATTTTTGTCGCTAAAAATATTTTGCAAAACTTTTAGCTAGGAAAATTTTCGTCACTAAAAATATTTGCAAAACTTTTAGCTACGAAAATTTTCATCGCTGAAAATATTTTGTAAATATTTTTAGCTACAAAAATTTTCGTCGCTAAAAATATTTGCAAAACTTTTAGCTACGAAAATTTTCGTCACTAAAAATATTTTCCAAAACTTTTAGCTCCGAAATTTTTGTCGCTAAAAATATTTTACAACACTTTTAGCTACGAAACCTTTCATCTTTGCAACACTTGTAGCTATGAAACCTTTCGTCGCTAAAAATATTTTGCAAAACTTTTTAGCTACGAAAATTTTTCAAGACTTTTAACTACGAAACTTTTTGTCGCTAAAAATATTTCGCGAAACTTTTAGCTATGAAATTTTTCGTTGCTAAAAATAGTTTGCAAAGCTTTTTGCTACAAAAATGTTTGTCGCCAAAAAAAATTTGCATAACTTTTAGCTACGAAAAGTTTCGTTGCTAAAAATATTTTGCAAAACTTTAGCTACGAAAATTTTCGTCACTAAAAGTCTCTTTTTTTAAAAAATATATTCTAGCACAAAATTCCTGATATACACTTGTTACAATATATTTCATCATATTCATCGTGATATACAACTGTTATATAATATATTTCATCATATTCACATTCACATCCATCTAAACCCAAACTAGTAAATCCATCCAAACATAAACTACATTCATCCAAACACAAACAATCTTATCCACATCACATTCATTCACACATAAATACATATAAGCTTAACATCATAAACAAAAATACCTTATACCTAAACCTTAACCTAAACCTATAACCTATAACCTATAACCTATAACCTATAACTTATAACCTAAACCTAAAACCTAAACCTTAACCTAGACCTAACTTATAACCTATAAGTTTAGGTTTAGGAAATCGGGTTCGGGTTCGGGATTGTGTTTAGGTTTGGCTTTTCAAGTTTAGGTTTAGGTTTAGGTTAGGGAGTTGAGATTAGGATTAGGTGTAGGTTTAGGTTTAGGGATTTGAGAATACATTTAGGTTTTAGGTTTAGGTTTAGGTTTTAGGTTTTAAGATTAGGTTTAGGTTATAGGTTTAGGTTTAGGTTATAAGTGTAGGTTATAGGTTCAGGTTTAGGTTAGGTTATAGGTTAAGGTTTAGGGAATTGAGTTTAGTTTATAGGTTAAGGTTACAGGTTTAGGTTATAAGTATAGGTTTAGGAAATCGGGTTCGGGTTTGGGATCGGGTTTAGATTTGGGTTTTCAAGTTTTAGGTTTAGGTTAAGGAGTAGAGATTAGGATTAGGTGTAGGTTTAAGTTATAGGTTTAGGTTTAGGTTAAGGTTATAGGTTTAGGTTTAGGGATTTGAGAATACATTTACGTTTTAGGTTTAGGTTTAGGTTTAGGTTTTACATTTAGGTTAAGGTTACAAGTTTAGGTTACAAGTGTTGGTTATAGGTTTAGGTTTAGGTTAGGTTATAGGTTAAGGTTTAGGGAATTGAAATCGGGTTCGGGTTCGGGTTCGGGATCGGGTTTAGGTTTGGGTTTTCAAGTTTAGGTTTGGGTCCACCGTGAAGGTCTAGGTTTAGGTTAGGTTATAGGTTAAGGTTCAGGGAATTGAGTTTAGGTTACAGGTTATAGGTTTAGGTTATAGGTTATAGGTTAAGGTTTAGGCTATAGGTTAAGGTTTAGGTTTAGGTTATAGGTTTAGGTTTAGGGAATTGAGAATGGGATTTGAGATCGGGTTTACGTTTGGGTTTTAGGTTTAGGTTTAGGTTTAGGTTATAGGTTATAAGTGTAGGTTTAGGTTTAGGTTTTAGGTTTAGGTTATAGGTTATAGGTTATAGGTTTAGGTTATAGGTTTAGGTTTAGGTTAAGGTTTAGGTTTAGGTTATAGGTTTTGGGATTTGAGAATAGGTTTAGGTTATAAATATAGGTTTAGGTTATAAGAATAGGTTTAGGTTATAAGTATAGGTTTAGGTTTAGGTTTTATGTTTAGGTTAAGCTTATAGGTTTAAGTTATATGTTTAGGTTTAAGTTATAAGCGTAGGTTATAGGTTTAGGTTTAGGTTTAGGTTAGGTTATAGGTTAAGGTTTAGGGAATTGAGTTTAGGTTTTAGGTTTAGGTTATAGGTTAAGGTTATAGGTTAAGGTTTAGGTTTAGGTTAAGGTTTAGGTTTAAGTTTAGGTTATAGGTTTTGGAATTTGAGAATAGGTTTAGGTGAAGGTTATAAGTTTAGGTTTAGGAAAGTGGGTTCGGGTTCGAGATCGGGTTTAGGTTTGGGTTTTCAAGTTTAGGTTTAGGTTTAGGTTAGGGAGTTGAGATTAGGATTAGGTGTAGGTTAAGGTTTAGGGAATTGAGAATATGTTTAGGTTAAGGTTATAAGTTTAGGTTTAGGAAATCAGGTTCGGGTTCGGGTTCGGGTTTAGGTTTGGGTTTTCAAGTTTAGGTTTAGGTTAAGGAGTTAAGATTAGGATTAGGTGTAGGTTTAGGTTTAGGGATTTGAGAATACGTTAAGGTTTAGGTTTAGGAATTCGGGTTCGGGTTCGAGATCGGGTTTATGTTTGGGTTTTAGGTTTAGGTTTAGGCTATAGGTTTAGGTTATAGGTTATAAGTGTAGGTTTAGGTTTAAGTTTTAGGTTATAAGTGTTAGGTTATAGGTTTAGGGATTTGAGAATACGTTTAGGTTTAGGTTAAGGTTATAAGTTTAGGTTTAGGAAATCAGGTTCGGGTTTAGGTTTGGGTTTTCAAGTTTAGGTTTAGGTTTAGGTTAGGGAGTTTAGATTAGGATTAGGTGTAGGTTTAGGTTAGGGATTTGAGAATACTTTGAGATGCCATCACAACATGATCCTTAAGGTCTAGATGACCTTGAGATGAAGTGGATCATTAAATACATCATGATGGGGTCCATGGAGAATGGCCCCATCATGGATCATGACATGCATGTATTGGGCTAAAGGGCCACATCCATGGGATCAAATGGGATCCCCACCATGGATTGGTGGGTCCCATGTGATCCATCCATAAAGAAATAA
This sequence comes from Magnolia officinalis, assembly GCA_021015155.1. Classification (NCBI taxonomy): domain Eukaryota; kingdom Viridiplantae; phylum Streptophyta; class Magnoliopsida; order Magnoliales; family Magnoliaceae; genus Magnolia; species Magnolia officinalis. The sequence goes on along the minus strand of JAJHSJ010000006.1, from coordinate 41,787,235 downwards.
TGACATTAAAGAAAAGAAAGGAATTCAACAAAAGAATAGTCACCCACCTCAAAGGTGATCACCAAACTTCCACACTAAGATCCTCTAGCACCAAGGAAAATGAATCAATGGTTGAGATCTTATTCTAATGGTTAGATGGAGAGGGAGATGGAAGAAATATGGCTGGAATTTTTTTAACAAGGTAGGATGTTTTGGAGGTTCTAGCAATGGGAGAAGAGAAAATAAAAGGAAAAAGAGAGAAGGGAGAGAGATGTAGCATGAGAGTAATGATGAATTTCTAGAAAAATGGAGGCATGCTTGCCTTGGCAAGAGGAACTCATGATGAGTTTGGGAGGAGGTTCCTATGTGCTAGGGGTCATATCCTAAGTACTCTTGTTAATGCAGGAATGGTATGCTGTAATGATGCATGCCCTCGCCTGCATCCCTCAGCGACATCATCTCACGATCGCGCATGGCAAACTTCTTAAACGTGTGCTTCCTCGCCAAATCACATGCAATGCGGTGCATGGTCATGTTAGCCAAGTAATTTATTAGGCTTATTCATACAGCAGATTCAGAAAGCTAAGGTACCTCCCTTTATATCATTTACCCAAATGATGATCCATCTAGTTTATACTCGAGGTCACTACGGGAGGCTCATCACCTGAACATAGGCCGACAGCTCGAATACAGTGTCCCATACACCATATTCAGCTCATGAGTTTGGGTTGCTCACTGGTCACTACGGGGAGGCTCGTCACCCCAGCGTAGGCCGACATCTTGACCACGATGTCCCATATACCACCATGTCCAGCTCATGAGTCTTAGCGGATCGTGGTACCATGGTTGAAACGAGTTTTACATTGGTAAGTGGTACCTTAGATTCAAGCAGTAGTGTCCATACATGGTAAACACACATTAGGCCAATCGGGTTACTTGACAAGTTCGATTGGTACGAGTGTATACTGAGTTAGTCGACATGGAGTGCATAAGCACTCCACGTGGCCTAACCACTGTCGAAAATCACTGTACAGCTCGGATTCGTCGAACGTATCTAATGTGGCGAAACTAGTTTGGCCACCCAGTCGAGAACCGTTACCGATTGCCTGGACCACATTGTAGTCCTAATCATACTTAGATGCAGCATGTGGATACATGTGATATTTATAATAGCATTTAACAATCAATTCAAATATAGTCCCATTTAGGTATTTTATCGAACACATTGAACATATTGTTATACATATGCATTTCATCCATAAATCTCATAGTAGCAATTTATATTACATGAAGGAAATTATAGATATGGATATGATAGTTGAGAATCCTATCTCAACACCCTCATTAAAACCAATTCAGCCAACAATTTCTCATTCAGACATTTTATCAAACACTTAAACTACACAGTACTTACATACATGACATAAACTAGTTATAACATATATTATGGTAAATCCTTTCATAAAGGAGTTTTCATACATACAACAAACATGTATTCTAGATTAATAGTCATGGCAAGCACAAATCATGATTTCACTTTCATTCAAACATTTCAACAAGCACATGGAATGCATTATATATTCACATAGTTCACACACGTGTATAGTTTATCGAATACATCGTAACTAAGATCATATGGCAGCAATAAAGTCAGACATAAATCATTGCTGACATTGAAAGCCTTGAAAACCATAACTTAAACATTTATAGTCTGCACCTTTAGTCGGTTAACTTGTTTCGAACTCGGTTCGAATCCTACACACCTGAATACGAAACAACGGTACCTAAATCAAGAAATAGGTTAGCTATTGCATCGATTCCACTATTTGGATTCTTAAAACAAGATTAGGGTTAGGATTTCTTACCCAAATAGAAGTTGGAATCGTTGGTGTAGCGATGGTGGGGTGATAAATCGAGGCGTGGAGTCATGGGAAAGAATCCCAGCAATGATCTCCTGATCTCTCTCTCTTCTCCTCACTCTTTCCTTCTCTTTTCTCTCTTCTCTCTCCTATGGTTAGAGAAATTCGTATGGAATGAGAGAGGGGTGGTTTAAGGTCCTTATATAGGCCCAGAACTAGTTCAAATGGCCCTAGGGCCAAGGTATACTTAGGTTATAGTCACATGGTGTCTGTTTCGGGCCAACGAGACTCATTTGGAGGCCCATTACTCACCTACGTCATGGAGTAAGTTCCCTGACCATGGATTTAAGCCAGGTTATAATTTTGGTCCGATCGGATTTGTGAATCGACCGTGGAGGACCTGTATCAGTTGAATGGTCATTGTCACTCGATCAGGGCCACAAGTATACGGATATGAGCAGCGAAATTTTCCTAACCCATGGGTGTATTTGGGTCAGAATCTGATGGTCTAAAGTCTCCAATTTCGCCCGCAAACGAATGGCCCAAATCACTTAAGTTTGAGTTCATTTTCTAAAGATATTCGCGTTTCTCACACACTTCGCTCAGGGCTCTAGTTATGCGTTTCTGGATACTATTCGGGCTCGATTCCCATGATGGTTGTCAAGCGTAGTAAGGCGGTCATAATCATATAGTTTCACAGTAGTTGGACTTTCGACGCGTGGTCCAGGTCTGATATGGAGTTTCAATGCGCTCTCGGGAGCAACTGGGTTTTGAGATTACTTCTAGATTTTTAGGTAATGTTGAGTTAGCGATTCTAATGGTTTTGGGTCTTGCAGTTCATATAAATAGTGATTTAAGATAATTCACCATTCAATTTAGTTTATTACTTAATTAATTCTCATCTAATTTCTAAAGGATTCGGTCATTAAGGATTTCTACCTGAGGTGGTATTCGGGTCTTTGTATGGATTTTTCTGAGACATTACAATCTGAGAGATGAAGGGGAGGATGTTCCCATTAAGAGTCGCCATTTTGGTATCAGAAAGATGCCAAACTACAACGAAAGTCCTCTAACTTCTCAATGTTAACATTAAATAAGATAAGTCCCTAGCAGAGTCGCCATTTTGTTTCGAATAAGAAACAAATGAATTCGATTTGGGAGATTATCTTATTTAAATATAATAGAGAGAGTGTATGAAGAAAAATCGTTGTATTATTAATACTAAGTTCATCTATAACCTCGAATATCCCTTGATTCTGAGATAAATTATTTAAAATATAGAAATAGACAAAGTTCAGAAGTCGAAATATCAAATTCGGCAACATTTTGACTTGTGCTTTGATTATCTCTTTAAGAGGAATATTGTGCGGGTTTGATCATCTGATCTCCCTCTCTTGGGCTTATGTTCTTGTACAAAAGGAGAACTAGAGATGTTAAAAGCTAAGATCAACAATTTGGCAGCATTACAGCTCTTGACTTTTACTGACTGTATAACAGCTTTGTTGCGCGGGCCGTACAACTAATATGGTTTGTTCGGACTCGCGCAAACCCTTGCACCCCTCTTCTCATGTAACATCCCGGATTTTTGCCAACCTGGGATTAGACGTCCTTAGGCAATGGGTTGATCCTAACACCTTATTAACTTGTCAAAACTCAAATCCCAAAGTCTAAAACCGCTTTTGAACCCATTTCCTTCACAAATCTCACCTTTCGCCACCTCGTTCTTTAAATCCTTCTAAGAACTTTCACATTAAACACTATCTTAAAGTTTAGGTGATGAAGAACAATACTTAAGCTAAACATTACTACAAAGGACTAAGTACCACCTCAGACAGAAATCATACAGGACTAAATCCTTTAGAAATTAGGCGAGAAATAGCCAGTGTTAAACTAGAGTACCTGTGAAATTAGCACCAATCACTTTAAATACGATCTGCAAGACCCAAAACCTGTAAAATCATTGACGCTAGGTTACCCTAAAATCTAGGATCAATCTCATTACCCGGCTGCTCTCGGGAGCATCTCGAAACTCCGTATCAAATCTGGACCGCACGTCGGAAGTCCGAATTATACCAAGTTAAGGAATTAGGACCGCCTTGCTGGGCTTGACAACCATCTTGGAAATCAAATCAAGATAGTGTCCTAGCGCTATTCGCTTGAGCTCGGAGTGAAGAGTGTGAGAAATGTGAAATTAATTCAAAATAAAATATCTCAAATAGTAATCTGGCACCTCTTGCTTGCGGATCAGTTTTAAGCAACCAGACCGTCAGAATCAAACCAAATTACACCCTCGGATCAGGTGAAATTTTATACACATATCCATGTACTCGGAATCTCCGATCGAGATCCGCTGACTGTTGAAATAAAACTGGTCCACCACGCGTGATCTGGAATCCCGACCGAAACGAAAACTTAACTAAACGTAGATCCGGTGTCGGTGAGCTTAAGTCCGACCTTTGGCTCAAGGAGGCCCGACAAAAGTCCTCCATTGAGCTGAAACTGGCCCGCTTTGGTTATAACCTAAGTATACTTTGACCTGGAGTCTATTTCGGTGAGTTTTTAGGCTATATAAGGACCTTAAACCCTCTCTCATTGCAGCCATACGAATTTGAGAGAAAATCCTAGAGAGAGGAGAGAAAAGAGAGAGAAAGTGTGGGAGATGTGGGAGAATCTCCCTGCCATGCTTTCCTGCCGTTCCACGAGCTCCACCACTCCGTTCTAATCACTTTTCCGGTGATTCCAGCTCCGTTTCTAGGTAAGAAACCCTAACCCTAATCTGTTTTGGGGTTTTGATAATTGTAGGTTATGAAATAACTAACCTAAAGCATCCTATAGGTTACCAATCTGCCAAATACGAAAGCTTAGCAAACCTATCGACTTCGTTACGATTCTACGACAAAAGGTGCGGATTTTAGATGTATAGGTTATGGTTTTCAACACTTTCAATGTCAGATAATGATAGATTCATGATCTGCATGCAATTGTACATGTACAAAGTGTTGTCTGATTTCCGTTTCGATTAAAGATGAAGAATATGGAATTTCACATACTTTAGGTATTTGTAGAAGTAACGTATACGTATAAATTTTGGAATTGTGTTTGACATGATTATTTGCTGTATGAATATATTATATATGGATAAAATACTTGTTTGGTGAAAGGACTCGCCCTAATATATGTTTTTGCTAATATACACTATGTATGTTAAAATAGTGTATTCTAAGTGTTTGTGAAAATGACCGAATGAGTATAGAATTCTCATTCATGCTCGCCATGACTAATTGTCATGGATTTATGATTGTTGTATTAGCGATACCCCTTTGACGAAAGGATTTGCCCTAAATCACGCCACGGCCAAAATACACTATATGTGCTAAAATGTGTGGCTCAAGTGTTTGTGGAAATGACTGAATGAATATGAAACTTGGATTCCTGCTTGCCAAGACTATCTGTCGTGGGTGTACGCGTGTTATGATTGGGGAAACTCCCTAGTGAAAGGATTTGACCTAATGCCTATGTGATCAACATATGTCGCGTATGTTGATGTATGTATTTTAAAGTGCTTGTTGAAATGTCTGAATGAGTAATAGTTAGTAAATTGTAATGTTTAAGGGTGTTGAGATATGATTCTCAACTTCTTTAACTATGTGTATGATTTCTTTAGATATCTGTGTGATTAGGAATTGAATATGTACAAACTCATGCTTGTGTTGTGCTTCATAACATGCTCAACTGATTGTATGATTTTATTTATGTAATGCATATGTTAAAATTCAAGTTTATGTTATATGATCCGTCATGGGTGATGGGGGAGTGGAGCAACGAGTGCGTGCAACAGCCCTGGCAGCCCTAAATGGATAATATCAGATTTTGATTGTATGATTTGAACCTTGATCCATTACTGCTTTAACTATCTGCAATTGAATGTGATTGGGGCTATGATTATAGTCCAGGCAATCGGTAACGAGATTGAATTCGTGGCTGAGATTCAGTTGCCACGTGAGATGTGTTCGACGAACCCGAGTCGTACTTCGGTTGGCGATAGTGGTTGGCCACACGAAGTGCTTATGCGCTTCATATCGTTCAACTTGATGTGCGCTCGAGCTAGCCGAGGTCGTCAAGCAACCCGATCTGTCTTATGTATGTTCACCATGTTTGGACGATACTGCTTGAACCTAGGGTACCAAACATACCAGTGAAATCCCTTTTAACCATGGTACCTCGATCCGCTAAGACTCATGAGCCGGGCATGGTGGTATGGGACACCGTGGTCGAGTTGTCGGCCTACGCTGGGGCTACGTGCCTCCCCGTAGTGACCAGTGAGCAACCAGACTCGTGAACCGATTATGGTGGTATGAGACACTATATTCGTGCTGTCGGCCTACATTGATAAGGTGATGGGGGAGTGGTGCAACGATTCTGTGTAATAGCCCTGTCAGCCCTTTGTAGTGACATCGAGCATACTCTGAATCTGCGATGAGGCGATGAGCCTTCCCATAGTAACAGAGTATAAACTAGGCCTGTATTGATAAGGTGATGGAGGAGTGGTGCAATGATTCCATGTAACAGCCCAGACAGCCCTTGCAGCGACCTAGAAACACACCATCGTATGAGATTATCTAGGACTGACGACCCTAGAATGGATCATGTTTGGGAATGATACAAGGGAGGTACCTTAGTTTTCCAATCCTGCTATTTGGAATGGACTAATAACAACTCGGTAATCGTGCTCACCATGCATTGCATGTGCCTGGAAGATGTGGAGCACTGAGGAAAGCAAGCATGCTACGAACGTAAGATGGTGTCGCATGAGGGAGTATGTCGGTGAGGGCATACATCATGACTGCATTCATACTTGCATTAATAAGAGTATTTAGAATTGTTTGATTGTACTGCTTTATCATTACTGCTTGACTGAATTGTTAACATGTTAACCTATGCTTTATTGTTCCACTGAGTTGATCACTCACTCCCACATTACGGGACGGTGTTGTACACACCAACCAGATTTGTTGAGTTTCAGGTGATGGCGATGCTTATGAAGCAAAGCCAGACTACTACTATGATGTTGAGGAGGAGTTCTCCTACATGTAGCTCTCTGACTGGTCTATGAAGACCTGATATTGCATTGACGGGGCTATGTGTTTGGGATAGAAGACATTACACTTCCACAACTTGGTATATTTTAGAATTATACTTGTAATTCGTTAACCTGGTAACATTATCACACTCTGGAGACTCACCGTAGTTTATATATTTTATATATCTATCACGGTCTTCCGCTTGCAATTTAACTGTGTCTGGAGTATGATATGATGTTTTGGCTTAATCTCACTCATGTTCAATGCACCATTACAGACAACATTCAATCATCATTCATTTTATTGCATAAGTGATGTGTTGGAACACTGGAGTTGAGTTTATGCTCGACCCCCGATTTTCAGGGCGTTAAAAGATGGTATCAAAGCATGATTTGGATTAAACTGGACGTGGGTTATGGTCACACGACGCACACTGACGCACTCTGACTTAGGAGGGAGCGACGGAACGTAGAAACAGTCATAGGTATCTCGATTTCGCCAATTGGCGAAGGTCACTGAAAACGAACACCGAAATCGAGTCTGTATTCAACCATGGTCCCACGGCTCGACCTTAAAACATTCCTAGGCCGTCTATTAAAGAGTCTAGATCACAATCCACCTCATCCCAACCGTTGAAAATCAGTAGAATACGAGATAAACATGATGAGGATAACTACTCCGAATCCCCGAAGCTTCACTGGACTCCCCACAGAGACTTCTCGAGTCTACGAGAATAGAAAGCAGAAAGTATAAATAAATTCTAATAAATTCGAAATTGATTAATGAATGACAAAAGAAAAATGAGTTCACAACCCTTTAAATAGGGAAACCAATTAATGGGAAAGAAATCAAAATCGAACCACAACTAAAACTCTTAGAATTCGCGACTTACTATAAGGTCGTGATGTTTACTAGTGCGCAAGGTTTTCGGCCAAAAAATAGTAAGTGTCCTATTTGGCTTCACCAAACCATTCTCCTAATTATTCTAAGCCCTTTTCACGTTGGGCGCAACTCCTAAAGCCCAACAGATGAAGAGTAATCAAACTAGAACTACTATTTTTAGTAAAACAAAATTGAAACAAGGAAACAACCATCAATCGGAGGGTTTTTTCGCAATTCGAGGCTGTCCAATCCAGCATTGCTAGGTTGGTTGGCTTCATTAGCTCGTTCTACCTCAAATTCATATATTTTATGTCAGATAACTCATTCCGGATTGCAAGATACGTCCGATTGTCCCAAAACTACCCGAAATTGAGCGAAATGGAGTCGGGGGGCCAAACGGAGCACTTCCAGAGGAATCCAGGGTGGGACCCAGGGTTTTTTGGAGCCTAGGGGGCCTAGGGGTCTCGCCCATGGGGCCCCCCTTTGAATTCTGGGAATTTTGTCGACGAGGCCGTCACCCGGTCGGCAAGGCCTCGCCGGTTTTTGGGCCCGGCCGGGCGGGCCGGTCGAGCCGATCGTGTTTGGGGGTTGTGGGACCCCCCTGATGTATGTCCCATCCATTGAAACCCCTCCTAAATCCCTACTTCATTCACAAACTACCCCTCCAAGCTCTCCTTTCTCCAAAAAACTTCTGATTTTTTGAAGAAATCGCCCCTCCAACCTCTTCTTCCTTCATTTTCGTACACCACCTTTGCCACACATTCGAACTCTCTTTACCAATCCTCCTATCCTCTTTATTCTCTCTCATTTGAGCTCCTACACCCCCATTTGAAGCTCAAACCGTGTAAGCTCTCAACCCATCCTACTTCTTCATGTCCTTTCTTCAAACCCTATCTTTTGGGGCCTTTACAATCCCTATTGAGGTTCAAGTTCGTGGAGAACCAACTCTCCAGTCGTTTTCCTCCCTTTTCTTCACTTTTCCATGGCTTTATCCGAGCTTGTACGGCCGTTTTCTTGGAGGCCAAATCATCCACACTGTTGTCTTGTAGTTTGCATGAGTTGCCGTCTTTGGATGTTTTTTTGTCTTCATGTTGATGGGTGTAGTAGTTGGTAGAACATTTTAGAGGTTTGAGGACGTTTAGGGCTCGTTCGGCCAACTGCATTAGGTGAGTTAGGTGGATAGAATTGTATAAGTAACAATTAATGTATGTGTAAGATATGGTCCCTAGATTGGGTGTATCCCATGTTTTCTAATGCCATGTTTGGAATGTATGCAATAAAAAGTATATCCCGGATTTTCCTGTCAAATTACACTTAGCAATTCCTCATCATTGGATATGGAAATCCCATCTCACCCTTTTCCAACACCAGGCTCATTTCCAACTATAAAATTAATTTTTATCCCACCCACCCTCCTACCAAACATGTCAATCCCAATCCCGAAGTGAGTTTAGCAATGCAGTCCCATTTAAGACAATTGGCCCTAGAGTTTTTGACCTAGAGCGGTGCTCCTAGATTCCGACAGACCTGACCGTATAGGAAATCCAACAAATTTATAATGTGAACCTTAGGACCCTCTTAGCTGGTATGAACATGTGTGAAATGCTCGAGCATAGTTAAATTCAAGTGCAGGCAACTCAATTCCAAATAGACAATGCTTGACTCTAAGCGATAAAACAATTTCCCTTATTTAAAATGGTATGAAATCATCTAGTGTAGAGGCATAGACTTTGGATCACAACTAGTGGATTACCGCTACTCATACGTTGCGATTAGGCTACTGGTTAGGCTAAGGAAGGTAAAGGATAAATTAATTATACTAAGCCAATTGAATAATAGACTTAGTTATTCGGCTTAACCGACTCAGACCCACTACAAACTTTCTTTCCGTGTTGGCCCGAACCACTTGCAACCAAAAGTTTATAACTTCATCCTTGAAAAGTATTAGGAGTATATAGTCGATAGCGACTTTGTCTTTTAGGCCCAAGGAATTGCCCAAATGGGCAACAAATAGTTAGGAATTATGTCCCAAATTACATGCCATGTCTGCATATATTTTGTGCATATGAACGTAAAAAGATAGACTGCTTGTTAAGCTAGACATGATTAAATTTGATAAGTCTGAACCGTGACAAAACTCCTTGGTAGATTAGGCATCTTGCCTCAAACTCACACCTGCCCCTGAAATCAACCACATTACCCATCATTTTTAGCTCCTTTCGATAACTATAGGTACCAACGCCATAGTACACATCCTCGATGGAAGGAAGACCACCGTATTGGGGGGACCGCACCCCATTTCATGTCAAGGATAAGTCGTAAATTACACCTTGTTCCGATATACGGAGCAGGACATAAATCTTGAGCCTTGAGGGAAAAAAATAAATTTTTAAGGGGGGGAGAACATTATGAGCCCAATCTAGTTAGGTCACCTATTGCATCTCTTTGATCTGGGTGGCGCAGCGAAAGCGTGGTGGACCCTGCCCCACTGGCCCAGGATCGAAACTGTGCTCGTTGAATACGAGCATTATAGAAGCCCTAACAAGTTCTACTATGAGAAACCGTTTTAGATCATATCTAGTAAGATTTGATTCATCATTTCCTTGGACATAGATAATAACGAGGACTCTCTTAGACTAAGACCTAAAGGGCAACCTTAGAAATAGACAATTTGAGCCTTTCAATGATGGACATTCCCTACGTTTCTAGAGTGATCGGACTACGGAGTTACTGAAATGTACAACTGCGAAACATTCGCGGCTTGACCCAATTCTCAATCCTGTGTGACTACCGATGGACTCTCTGCTGACGAGCAGACGACCAGGATCCACCAGGATTCGGAAGGGATACGATGAGCTTTCTACCCTGGCTTGATAAATGATCGATGTATCGGGATCAAGCCCACTATAACCGTCTCTCCGTGTTGGTCAAACAATGAAAACAACTATCTTACTCTAAATTGTTGGGGATTGTCGTCGAGACTCCAAATAGGTAAAGAAATAAATTGTAGCGAACCATCAGGGTATGAGAAATGGATAAAGAAATAAGTTTTAAGGGGGGTAGACTAAAATGAACCAAACAAGTATATACCCTACCACGTGTAGAAACTTAAAATCAATAAAACTTAGGCAAAAGAAATAATTAAATCTTTCCTTATTACCCTTTGCCAATTTCGGAGATGAAATTTTATTTTAAGGGGGGTAGATTGTAACATCCCGGATTTTTACCAACCTGGGATTAGACGTCCTTAGGCAATGGGTCGATCCTCACACCTTATTAACTTGTCAAAACTCAAATCCCAAAGTCTAAAATCGCTTTTGAACCCATTTCCTTCACAAATCTCACCTTTCACCACCTCGTTTTTTAAATCCTTCTAAGTACTTTCATATTAAACACTATCTTAAAGTTTAGGTGATGAAGAACAATACTTAAGCTAAACATTACTACAAAGGACTAAGTACCACCTCAGACAGAAATCATACAAGACTAAATCCATTAGAAATTAGGCGAGAATTAGGCAGTGTTAAACTAGAGTACCTGTGAAATTAGCACCAATCACTTTAAATACGATCTGTAAGACCCAAAACCTGTAAAATCATTGACACTAGGTTACCCTAAAATTTAGGATCAATCTCATTACCCGGCTGCTCTCGGGAGAATCTCGAAACTCTGTATCAGATCTGGACCGCACGTCGGAAGTCCGAATAATACCAAGTTAAGGAATTAGGACCGCCTTGCTGGGCTTGACAACCATCTCGGAAATCAAATCCAGATAGTGTCCCAACGCTATTCGCTTGAGCTCAGAGCTCAGAGTGCGAGAAATGTGAAATTAATTCAAAATAAAATATCTCAAATAGTAATCTGGCACCTCTCGCTTGTGAATAAGTTTTAAGCAACCAGACCGTCAGAATCAGACCAAATTACACCCTCGGATCAGGAGAAATTTCATACACATATCCATGTACTCGGAATCTCCGATCGAGATCTGCTGACCATTGAACTGAAACTGGTCCGCCACGCGTGATCTGGAATCCCGACCGAAACGAAAACTTAACTAAACGTAGATCCGGTGTAGGTGAGCTTAAGTCCGACCTTTGGCTCAAGGAGGCCCGCCAGAAGTCCTCCGTTGAGCAGAAACTGACCCGCTTTAGTTATAACCTAAGTATACTTTGACCTGGAGTCTATTTCGCTGAGTTTTTAGGCTATATAAGGACCTTAAACCCTCTCTCATTGCAGCCATACGAATTTGAGAGAAAACCCTAGAGAGAGAAGAGAGAAAAGAGAGAGAAAGTGTGGGAGATGTGGGAGAATCTCCCTGTCATGCTTCCCTACCGCTCCACGATCTCCACCACTCCTTTCTAATCGCTTTTTCGGTGATTCCAGCTCTGTTTCTAGGTAAGAAACCCTAACCCTAATCTGTTTTGGGGTTTTGATAGTTGTAGGTTATGAAATAATTAACCTAAAGTATCCTATAGGTTACCAATCTGCCAAATACGAAAGCTTAGCAAACCTATCGACTTCGTTACGATTCTACGACAAAAGGTGCGGATTTTAGATGTATCGGTTATGGTTTTCAACGCTTTCAATGTCAGATAATGATAGATTCATGATCTGCATGCAATCGTACATGTACAAAGTGTTGTTTGATTTCCGTTTCGATTAAAGATGAAGAATATTGAATTTCACATACTTTAGGTATTTGTAGAAAGTACCGTATACGTATAAATTTTGGAATTATGTTTGACATGATTATTTGCTGTATGAATATATTATATATGGATAAAATACTTGTTTGGCGAAAGGACTCGCCCTAATACATGTTTTTGCTAATATACACTATGTATGTTAAAATAGTGTATTCTAAGTGTTTGTGAAAATGACCGAATGAGTATAGAATTCTCATTCGTGCTCGCCATGACTAATTGTCATGAATTTATGATTGTTGTATTGGCGATACCCCTTTGACGAAAGGATTTGCCCTAAATCACGCCACGGCCAAAATACACTATATGTGCTAAAATGTGTAGCCCAAGTGTTTGTGAAAATGACTGAATGAATATGGAACTTGGATTCCTGCTTGCCATGACTATCCGTCGTGGGTGTACGCGTGTTATGATTGGGGCAACTCCCTAGTGAAAGGATTTGGCCTAATGCCTATGTGATCAACATATATCGTGTATGATGATGTATGTATTTTAAAGTGCTTGTTGAAATGTCTGAATGAGTAGTAGTTAGTAAATTGTAATGTTTAAGGGTGTTGAGATATGATTCTCAACTTCTTTAACTATGTGTATGATTTCTTTAGATATCTGTGTGATTAGGAATTGAATATGTACAAACTCATGCTTGTGTTGTGCTTCATAACATGCTCAACTGATTGTATGATTTTATTTATGTAATGCATATGTTAAAATTCAAGTTTATGTTATATGATCCGTCATGGGTGATGGGGGAGTGGAGCAACGAGTGCGTGCAACAGCCCTAAACGGATAATATCAGACTTTGATTGTATGATTTGAATCTTGATCCATTACTGCTTTAACTATCTGCAATTGAATGTGATTGGGGCTATGATTATAGTCCAGGCAATCGGTAACGAGATTGAATTCGTGGCTGAGATTCAGTTGCCACGTGAGATGTGTTCGATGAACCCGAGTCGTACTTCGGTTGGCGATAGTGGTTGGTCACACGAAGTGCTTATGCGCTTCATATCGTTCAACTTGATGTGCGCTCGAGCTAGCCGAGGTCGTCAAGCAACCCGATCTGTCTTATGTATGTTCACCATGTTTGGAGGCTACTGCTTGAACCTAGAGTACCAAACTTACCAGTGAAATCTCTTTTAACCATGGTACCTCGATCCGCTAAGACTCATGAGCCGGGCATGGTGGTATGGGACACCGTAGTCGAGTTGTCGGCCTACACTGAGGCCATGTGCCTCCCCGTAGTGACCAGTGAGCAACTAGACTCGTGAGCCGATTATGGTGGTATGGGACACTATATTCGTGCTGTCGGCCTACATTGATAAGGTGATGGGGGAGTAGTGCAACAATTCTGTGTAACAGCCCTGGCAGCCCTTTGTAGTGACCTCGAGCATACTCTGAATCTGCGGTGAGGCGATAAGCCTTCCCGTAGTAACAGAGTATAAACTAGGCCTGTATTGATAAGGTGATGGGGAAGTGGTGCAACGATTCTGTGTAACAGCCCTGACAGCCCTTGCAGTGACCTAGAAACACACCATCGTATGAGATTGTCTAGGACTGACGACCCTAGAATGGATCATGTTTGGGAATGATACAAGGGAGGTACCTTAGTTTCCCAATCCTGCTGTTTGAAATGGACTAATAACAACTCGGTAATCATGCTCACCATGCATTGCTTGTGCCTGGAAGATGTAGAGCACTGAGGAAAGCAAGCATGCCGCGAACGTAAGATGGTGTCGCATGAGGCAGTATATCGGTGAGGGCATACATCATGACTGCATTCATATTTGCATTAATAAGAGTATTTAGAATTGTTTGATTGTACTGCTTTATCACTACTACTTGACTAAATTGATAACATATTAACCTATGATTTATTGTTCCACTAAGTTGATCACTCACTCCCACGTTACGGGACGGTGTTGTACACACCAACCAGATTTGTTGAGTTTCAGGTGATGGCGATGCTTATGAAGCAGAGCCAGACTACTACTATGATGTTGAGGAGGAGTTCTCCTACATGTAGCTCTTTGACAGGTCTATGAAGACCTGGTATTGCATTGACGGGCCTATGTGTTTGGGATAGAAGATATTACACTTCCACAACTTGGTATATTTTAGAATTATACTTGTAATTCATTAACCTGGTAACATTATCACACTCTGGAGACTCACCGTAGTTTATATATTTTATATATCTATCACAGTCTTCCGCTTGCAATTTAACTATCTCTGGAGTATGATATGCTGTTTTGGCTTAATTTCACTCATGTTCAATGCACCATTACAGACAACATTCAATCATCATTCATTTTGTTGCATAAGTGATGTGTTGGAACTCAGGAGTTGAGTTTATGCTCGACCCCCGATTTTCAGGGCGTTACATCTCATACCTTCAAAATCTTCTGGAGCTCTGATCTTCTTTCAAAATCTTTTAAACCCTAAATGAGAGGGGAGTGGGGTATTTATAGGGCTTCACACGTGTGTACCCTAGATCTTTGTGCCATGGGGCCCACCTTGCATCAGATCTGACTGTCCATTCAAAACAACACCTTTATCCCTTTGCGCGACTTGTGCAATCAATGGAATTGTTTGCGCGACTGGCGCAATCAATAAGACTCCTGCGCGACTCACGCAACTGGTTTGTTTGATTGCGCGATCCGCACAACCAACATATTGGTTTGCGCGGACTGCACAACCATATGAAATCACACTTTTTCTTCTTTGGCTCACTCCCTTCTTCTAATATCTACCTTTCAATCTTTCTTCTTCTTTTTATGGCCCAACAAACTCCATCACAAAATCCACTATGATAAAAAAAAACTTTAGATACAATGCACATAAAGGGAAATACAATAGATAACAAAAGGCTATGGAAGCTCAGTTGCACACTCCTACTCCTTCTTAGCTACGACTGCGTCCTGGCGTCACCTGCACACATCTATCGTGCATAAGCTAATAGAAAGCTTTGAGGGTGGTGAAAGTGTATGCGCAAGGTAGAAATGCAAGAATGCAATATCAGAGTAATGCAGAAACATGCTGATAAGTCCATGATTACTATCAGCCGTACCAAGGCTTTGTGATGTAAGGCATGAATGTTATCGGGCATACCAAGGCCATGCGATGCAAGACATGAATGCTATCGACCACACCGAGGAAATGCGATACGAGATGCAACTCAAGCATACCAATCCTCATCTGAATCCACATATCAATACAGCTCAACTCTAGGATATCACAGGGGTCTAATACACTATACACCAGATGCCGCACCACACTGGATGCATAACCATGCAAGCGGAAGAGATCTCATTATCTGCCTGGCCAATAGTCAGCCAATATCTATCCGGCACGTCTATAGCGAACCCATTTATGAGCTGGTCATACTCAGCCTAGCAATTACTCCTACCCTCAGGCAAGTAAGGCCACACCCCCTTCCAACCGACCATGACACAGTGGGAGATGCGGCCTCTTGGATTCGGCCCTCGTGTGCTCATACATCCACTCGGTCTAGGCATTGGAGCATCCTCCATGATACCATAAGGGTTTGGGGACTTTCACTCTGGGACATCCCTTGCGCTCCCATAATTAACAAGAATTTTCGGTATCCAATCCTGTCATCCATGCTATATCTACGGAAGCTACAGCCCTGATGTCGCTAGGAAGTACAGTAATCATAATCACATAATGCAAGATGCATGAGTTACGCAGTCCAATCATGCATCAATCCTGCTTATACTGTGCGCTCATGTGGGACAACTCCGCCTACCAGGGAGTCCCATAAACAGCCTGCCCAATGGTATATGCAATGGTCAACCACATCTCATATCAAGCATGCAGATGATGCATATAGGCATGTATCATAATGCTATGCTATCACATACTCATAATCGGTATCGATGATCAGCCTATATACAAGGTGGGGTCCATAGATGGGCAACAGACCCATAACATGAAGGTCAGTCTTTAACTGTGGATATAACAAACCTGATAGCATGGATCCTTCTGTCTACGGTGATGATGAACTCTCCGCATAACAAGGTTGTGGCTAGGTGGCCTACCTATAATCTTAAGGATGCAGAATGGGCTTCCTTTACCATATTATCATATAGCCCGCTAGATGCCCTATGGAGCCCAAATAAGTCCTAGATGGACTCCAAGATTAAAATAATCTCACTAGTAACTAATGGGGGCCCAACATTTTGGGTTAGCCTAATAAGAATAGATGGATCATGCAATTATCAATGGGGCCCAATGATTAGGGTCAACCCACTTAGAGAATGATTAGAATGGGCTTAACAAAGGCCTAAGGGAAGGTCACAATGTGGACATTTAACCATCATTGCCCATCAATGTGGACATTTAACCAACATTGCTCCCAAGGAGTGGCCCACATAGAGCCAAACATATAGTGGGGCCCACGGCCTCACATACAACATAATGGGCCTCACACAAGAGCCCAATATACATCACAATGGGCCTCACTCATGGGCCACATATACATCATAATGGGCCTTATCACATGGGCCTCATCATATGGGCCTAATATACTTCTCAATGGGACTCATATACATCACGTCGGGCCTCATCACATGTGCCAAATATACATCACAATAGGCCTCATCACATGGGCCAAATATACATCACAATGGGCCATAAGTACATCACATTAAGGTGAGCCCTGCGCATTCCAAATGGGCCCCACCAGATGGATAGCTTGGATCAAATACGTACACCACGTGGGGGCCACGTGGATGGACGGTGTGAATATACAACACATCACAAGGTGGGCCCCACCCGTCCAGCAAATGGACGGACGGATGGATGGATATAAAACACATATCTCAAGGTGGACCCCACTCATCCAGCAAACGGATGGACGAACGATTGGATGTAAAACACATATCTCGAGGTGGGCCCTACCTGTCCAGCAAACGAATGGTGTGAAGATAACACATATATCACGGTGGCCCCATGGAAGCACGGTGTGGATAGAACACAATGTCAAGGCGGGGTCCACGTCCAACTGGACCGAACGGTGGATATACAATACATACATGAGGTGGGTCCCACCGTCTAGAGGGCTGGATGGTGTGGATAAGACCCATACGTCACGGTCGGCCCCACATGCGCCATCCAGGAATGGACAGTGTTGATATAAAATACATACATCAATGTGGGCCCCACCCCCACACATGCAGCACGTGTGGGGTGGGCCCCACGTCCTGCCAAATGGATGGACGGTAAGGATATAACACATATCTCATGATCAGACCACAGAACTGCTGACGTCAATACAGCAACATATTGCTGTGTGGGACCCACCATCCAGGGTCTAGACGATGTGGATCCAACACATACATCAAGGTGGGTCCACAATGTGGGACCCACTAGCAATACATCAAGCTAATATTTGTTTGTTTCCCTTCATCCCGGTTATCCCAAAAACGGGCAGCAAGGCGAGCCCCATTCGCTGGACGTCCAGAAAATTTGGACAGTCCAGATTGTTGGACATATCAAATGGGCCACACACATCATCACCATAAAAAATTGAAATGAGGAGGGAGAGAGAGAGAGAGAGAGAGAGAGAGAGAGAGAGAGAGAGAGAGAGAGAAACGTGCGATGGAGGGGCCCCGCCACCATGGGCCCCTCTAATACATGCATCAATACATACATCAAGATGGGTCCCACGCATGCATGGGCCCATCATAACAAAATAAAAATATGAGGTGGGGATGCCATCCCCACCATGCAAATGAGGGGTTTAGATGACCATTAGAAGGCATGGATTAGAGTAGAAATCATCATGGTAGGGTCCATGGAGAATGGACCCACCACGGTTCATGCATGCAAGAAGATGGGCCAAAGGCAAGGGGATCATGGAGGATCTCCACCATGGATTGGTGGGTCCTTCAATGTAACATCCCGAATTTTCATAGCTGGAGTTTGTACTCGTGCCCGAGAAAACCGGGTGTTAAAATGTATAAACTTGGATGCTTTAAAAATCGCACCATATTTTTTTTCATTTGGATCACATCCAGATACATTCATGAAGGTAACATTCACAAGAATAAAATCAATTATACTGATTATATTTCATTAGAGTAAAAAGAATAATCAAATGCCCTCTCAATAAAAGCTTATTACCTTTATCGAGTTCGTATCAGAAGTATAAAACTAAATCATAAACTATCTTCTTTATTCTTTCAACATAATTCCCTAGGGAGATTGTTCTCTAGGTCCTCAATCTGTACGTCACCTGCATAATCTATGTGGTTGAGAGAGGGTTAATGCTCGACTCATAGTGATGATTATCCATTAAGATTAACAATAATTCAAGAGATTCATAAAAGTAACGTAAAAGGGTTCTGATATGTCCCGTAGTCCACTAATATGATGATATTAGAATGCGCAAACAACCTACATGAGATGCATGTCTAGTAAAGTATGTGGGGCTCATCTTATGTGGTGATCATCACATTGTGGAATACGATTTATAGATAACCGGCTCGACCGCATCCCATAACTATGGATATTCACTGGCATGGCCAATGCTACAATGGATTTACAAGAACTTCTCAGAGCGCACAACACATGAGCTGGGTGAATTAAGTGCAACGATTTGTTCATGAAGCAACTATTTGTAACATCCAATCCTGGAGTTGTCACGCCCCAAACTCAGAAATCGGGCTCACAAAATTCCTGATCGTCGAATCCGGTGCCGATAGCCTCTGTAATACCCCATTCTCAGTTTCCAGCATCCATACGCCAGATTCTGATCCTGGGATCCTACAAAGAGGATTTTCCAACGTACATTTATCTCGTACGAAGCAAAACCACAAGTTTACATAAATCATAAAGGCAACATCATCATCACATATCCACTAATATAAACATTTGAATACAATGCTGAAAGGGAAATACATATGTCAAAATCAAAGCTCCAGAAGACCGCTGCATGCTCCATGCTCAACACTGCTGCAACCTAACGCCACCTGCACGCATCTATCGTGCATAAGCTTATAGAAAGCTTAGTGGGTAGTGAAAGTGTGTGCATAAGGTAAGTGCTAAGTAAGCAATATCAGAGAAATCAGAGTAAGCAGAAATGCTGACAAGCTCATAAATCATACAATATCAAAAATACTGGGAAGTTCATAAATCATACGATATCAGAGTAATGCAAAAACATACTGATAGACCCATAAATACCATCAGCCTTATCCAGGCTATGCGATGCAGAAATATAATAAAAAGCATATCATATACTGATGAAGCAATGTAGATCAGCTATGCAATGAGGAGACAACAAGCAAAATATCATATGCCGATGATGCAATGCAATATGCAAATCCTGATGAGTTTACAAATACCGTCAGTCGTATCTAGGCCGTATAAATGCAAAAACATAGTAACCCAAAATGTTAATGTCACGGATGCAATGCAATATGCGGTGCGAATGAAATGACCAAGCTGGAGTGAAGTCAGGATGATAGTACGTAGTATCGCTGGATATGGGGGTCCATCACAAGGGATTTCTATCCAAACCAGTCCCATACCTAAATTTGGATAGTCAGACTCAATGTAGTAGACTCATAATCTCAGGTTAGTCGCGCGCCCAATTGAAATCCTTGTCATGTAAAGGTACACAATAATTAGTTATGCACCACTAGCCTGATTGGATAGTGAATGAATGAATGAACATGCAACCCCTACTCAATAAGTCCACATATCAGTACGGTTCCTCTCTAGGATCATCACCAGGGTCTAGTACACTCTATATGCAAATCGTCGCCCACTGACGCGCGACCATGTAAGTGGAAGAGACCTCACTATCTGCCTGACTAGTAGTCAGCCAATATCTACCCGGCATGTCGATAGCGGACCCATTCATGAGTTGGTCAAACTCAGCCTAGCTATGCCCCCTACCCTCGGGCGGGTAAGGCCACACCCCCTCCCAACCGACCACGACATAATGGGAGACGCGGTCTCCTGATATTCGGCACTCGGGCGCTCATATATCCACTTGGTCTAGACATTGGAGCGTCTTCTGGCCACGAAGGTTTAGGAATTTTCACCCAAGGACATCTATGACACCCGTATGCTAGAACCAAACATTTCTGGTGTCCCATCTGGCTATTCACAATATGCCTGTGGAGGCTATGGCCTTGATATCTTTAGGGTGTACAGTAGTCACAACACACAATGTAAGATGCACGAGTCATACAATCCAGTCATACATCAATCCTGCGCATACCGTGTGCTCATGTGAGATAACATACGCCTATCAAGGAGTCTCATAACAACCTGCCCAATGACATATGCAATGGTCAACCACATCTCATAACAAACATGCAGATGATGTGTATGGTCATGTATGATGATGCTATGCTGTCACATACTCTAATCAGTATTAATAACTGGCATCAACAATCGGCCTCGACAATGTGGACATTTAACCAACATTGCCCCCAAGGAATGGCCCACATAGAGCCTAATATATAGTGGACCCATGACCTCGCACAAGGACCTAATACACAACACCATGGGCCTTACTCAAGAGCTTAATACACATCACGATGGGCCTCTCACATGGACCTAATATACATCACAACGGGCTCCATCGCTTAGCCCTCAAATGCACTACAATGCGCTTCATCACATAGGCCTCATATACATCACATTAGGCCTTAAACACGGGCTGAATACACATCATAATGAGCCTCAAATACGGCCCGCATATACGTCACATTAGGCCTCGACAATCGGAATCGGCCTCAACAATCGGCCTCGACAATCGGAATCGGCCTCGATAATCAGAATCGGAATCGGCCTCAACAATCGGCCTCGACAATTGGAATCGGCCTCAACAATCGGCCTCAACAATCGGCCTCATAATCGAATCGGCCTATACAATCGGCCTCAATACTCAGCCTTGACAATCAGAATCGACCTCGACAATCTGAATTAGCCTCGACAAATGGAATCGGCCTCGATAAATGGAATCGACCTCGACAAATGGAATCGGTCTCGACAAATGGAATCGGCCTTGAGAATTGGAATTGGCCTCGACAATCAGAATCGAAATCGATCTCAACAATATGGCTCAGCCTCGACAATCGGAATCGAGATCGGCCTCGACAATTGGAATTGGAATCGGCCTCGATAATCTGACTCGGCCTCAACAATCAACCTCGACAATCGGAATCGGGATCGACCTCGATAATCGAAATCAGAATCGGCCTTGACAATCTGACTCAGCCTCGACAATCAAGCTCGACAATCGGAATCGGTATTGACCTCGACAATTGGAATCGACCTCGATAATCTGACTCGGCCTCGATAATCGTAATCGGAATCGGGATCGGCCTCGACAATTAGAATCAGAATCGTCCTCGACAATCGTCCTCGACAATCGGAATTAGGATCGGCCTCGACAAACGGGATCGGCCTCGATACTTGAAATCGACAATCAGAATCTGCCTCGACATACGGAATCGACCTCGTCAATTGGACTCGGCCTCAACAATCGGAATCGACGATCTGAATCTACGATCCATGAGAATGGGCCTAACAAGGCATAAGGGAAGGTCACAAAGTGGACATCCAACCATCATTGCCCATCAATGTGGACATTCAACCAACATTGTTCCCAAGGAGTGGCCTACATAGGGTTAAACATATAGTGGGCCATGGCCTCACACAAAGGCCTAATACACATCGCAATGGGCCTCATGCAATGGCTATATACACATCACTATAGGCCGCATCACATGGACCTCGAATACATCATAATGGACCTCACTCATGGGCCCCGAATACATCACTTGGGCCTCTCCCATGGGTCTTGAATACATCACATTGGGCCTCAAATACATAACATTGGGCCTCGAATACATCACATTGGGTCTCGCCCATGGGCCTCGAATACATAACATTGGGCCTCGCCTGTGGGCCTTGAATACATCACATTGGGCCCCAACATATGGGCTAAAAATACAAACAGGTGGGCCCCGCACATGGGAAAAAATTATGATGGGCCCCCCAATGGGCCTCAAATGGGCCTGGACCACACCAAAAATCATTTTAATAGTTGTAGGTGTAACGTGTGTATCACTGTACACTATCATGCCATGGAGCACATGGCCCACAAATGATGATTAGCACTGTCCAAACATTGGACATAATAATCAGCATGGTCCAAACATCGTCCAGCACCATCCAGACCCCTTAGACGGTGTGGATGAAACATAAGTTATGGTGGATCCCAGCAAAACGGATGGATGACGTGGAGCACGAATGGCCCCACCATCCACATGGATGGTGGGAATATGCAACACATCATCAAAGTAGGGCCCCACCAGCACCATCCAGACATTTTGGACAGTGGGGATATAGAATACATACAGTAAGGTGGGCACCACCTACTGCCAAAATAGATGGACGACATTGACAAAATTCATGCATCATGGTGGGACGTCCACATCTCAGCTGGACGGTGGAGACCACATGCGCAGAGTGGGTCCCACCGTCCAGAAATTGGACGGACGGTGTGGGTGAAACATCATTAAGGTGGGTCCCATAGAATCGGGTGACGTCAATGCAGCGGTGCTGCTGGTGTGAAGCACTCCAGCCACTCCGCTTCCCAAGGTGGGTCCCACGTGGGGCCCATCATAATATTATATAAAATATATATTATATTATATATATATACATCATATATAATATTATATATATATAATACCATGTACATTCCAGCGTTCAGAGGGAGGGTTTGGACGTCCGTCTAATGGACGGTCTGGATCTACAGCAGCAGAGGTGATGAAGTGGGTCCACACGTGTGGCCCACCTCAGCTTGGAACTAGTATATATGCATACACCATATATATTATATAATTATAATATTATTATATTATTAATAACAACGTCCTGCCTCTGAATGTTGTAATATAATATTATTATATTATCACTTATATGAGTCCAGCCCCTGGACGTTACTGACGTACGGCTTGGATATGGTGGGACCCATCGTCCTTGTTACCAGGCGATGTGGTGTGCCACACGTGCAAATCAAAGTGGGTCCACACCATCTGAACGGTCTAGATACCACACATACAAACATGTGGGCCCCACATACGGACGTCTTGGATAGAACTTGATCATCATACGTGGGGTCCACAAGATATGGGAAAGAGAGAGAGAGATGCATGAGAAGGGGAGGGACCCCCCCCACTATGGGCCCTCCCTATACAATGCATACATTAAGATGAGTCCCACCATAAGTGGGCCCTTAAATCACAAAATCAACACATAAAATCACCCACCATTCGATCTTTTTGGTCCGATGGAATCCCTAAATCCTCAGCTTCGACTTTGACGGAGGATGATGAAGAATGAAGGGTGGAGATGAGAGATGGGGAGGTGAGAAGTGGGCCACACAAAGCTCTCTCATGGAGTTCTCATGCCTTGGATGGTTGGGTTGCTTGGAGAATGAGAGAGAGAGAGAGAGAGAGAGAGAGAGAGAGAGAGAGAGATGTGTGAGTTATGGAAGAGTTGACTTTAGGGATGGGTGTGAGTGATGAGAGTGATGTGTACTTGATTCATGTGATTGATTGATTGATTTGACATGTTCTCTTGGGTTTAGCAAATGCGCAGTGTTTTTCATCGAACTGAACGCGGGCCCATATCTCCTGGTCTGGGTATCGCCTTAGCGCGTAATACGCGGAGTCGGAACCTCGGCGACGGCATGGTCGCAGGGGTATAGGTTCTGAGTCGAGTCGACTCTGATATGCGGGACTTAGCTTGGATCGCGCGTAAACATCGAATACAGGTCGAGGGTTGCCGGAATTCGACCAGAAGTGCCGCGAAAGCCTAAGGAACAGTACAGGCTAGGACATGGGTCTTACAAGAGTGATGTGACACTGCATTTGCGAATTACACACATCGATTTGTGCACCACTACCCAATGAAACTGTGGTGAAGACCGCACTAGTTGAAGAAGGGATATGCCAATGTGTCCTAGAGGGGGGGTGAATAGGACTTTTAAAAGATTTTATGATTTATTTTAAAATCCTATTACACTAATCCTAACAACAGACATATATTAGGATTACTCAAATGTAACTCTACTGGCTTCCAAGCCTGGTAGAGGATCCAATCACAAACTATTCAAGAAGTAGCAATATATAACTTAGTTTATGATGGATATGACTGTGCATGTGTGTGAGGTGTGATCAGATATATAAATATGAATGCATCGACATGAATCACAAACACAGAAGAAGAGCAATTACAAACACAGTCATTTTTATAGTGGTTCGACTACTTGTCTACTCCACTCCCGGTAACTGCACTCAACCCTTGAGTGTACCAGATTTCACTAAGGAGGTTTCACAGTGCTTCACCTCAAACCTAAGGTTTTAAATCAGGTTCACCTTCAACCTTTACAACCTACACTGAGGCTGATTATTTATGCTCTCACGAGCAAGGGTCAACACAACGCACCTACTTTTAGGCACACTAGCTAAGGATCTTCCATAAGACCCTATTGGAGGTTTCTACATGGTTCACCTCAAACCCAGAGTTTTAATGGTTCACTCCTAACCAGATGTTTATGCTCTCCACAGATCAAGGGTCCACACAACGCACCCACCACGTACACTCCTGCCGAAGGCCTCCTTGAGGACTTCAAAGGGTGAGAACCACTTAAGACCCAATCCTAAAAAGGAATGATCACAAGTGTCCTCTTGGACTCTAGATACTTACAAATAAGTTGATGAGTCCCTATTAGCACAATGTCAAAGATCTCATCCTCCTTGTTGACGAAGAGTCTTCTGCTTCCTTGATCCGCAACACAAAAAGATGTACCGATATATGGTGACGGGTTGGGTCAAGGTTTGATGGAATCCTACTCCCTAAAGGTTTTCCTATAAGGAAGATAGAGTAGTTCCAATCATCTAGGCATTCAAGGCATCCCAACTTAATGATTTGCCATTAAGGTAGTAGTTGGAGGATCCTTGAATGTGGAAGTTCATTCCCCAATCCACTCTATTGAATATCAATAGTGGATTAGAGGATGAACTTTCTTGAGAGAAGGGGCTTTGGGTATATGATCTAAGGTTAAACACTCAAAAGCTCTCTCTGCTTTCTCTCACAGCAACAATAGACAAGTCCTCTATATATATGCAAAAGGTTCCAACGGATATAAAACGGTCACATTTATGACTGAGTTCGATATCATCTATCAGGTTCGATATCATCGAGTGTATACTCTCGATAGCATCGATGGTCTGCTCGATGACTTGAACTCAAAGTCATACGCTTTTGAAACCTTTTGCCAGATGGTTGATGAATCGAAACCATTGTCGATATCATCAGATTTCGAACTCCGATTCCATCGATGGTAGGTTCGATCTATTGACACTTGAAAAATGAGAGAGACTTGACATAAAATATTTCAGGTTTTTTGGATATGATCGAGGGTCAGCCGATGTCATCGGAATTTGTATATCGATGATATCGAAGGCAGTGTCGATGCATCGATAAATCCAATAGATTTACCAGTAAACTCGCTGGACAGTTTGTGTCCAGTTTCGATGTAATCGATTCGGCCTCGATATCATCGACATATGAATATCGATTTCCTCGAATGACCCCCGATCAAAGTTAAAAACAACCTGAAATATCTGCTAAAAGAAATGCGCGCCCACGGTCAATATCATCGATGGACTTCCGATCTTATCGATATTTGATTTCAGATCATATCGGAAGGTGCATCGATATATCGAAGAAATTTAAAATTTTCTCTAAAAAACATGGGCGCCGGAAATCTGCCTATCTATCTTATCGAGCCACTTTCGATGGGCTCGAGATTTGAGTATCAATGGTATCGATAGGTGTATCGATACATCAATAATTCGTCTAGATATGTTGTGAAGTTGCTGGACATATTTGGTCCTCTTTCTGATCATATTGATGAAGCATCGAGAACTCGACAGTGCAGGTCGATCATATCGATGGTGTTTCGATAAAATCGACAACGCGAGAAAAACTTAGAGATTTCCTATTTTAAAAAAGTTTTCTCACCTAAAAACCCTATGCTTTTCTAACTTGTTTTTAAGGGTTTTACTCACTTGGTGTTTTGGGACAAGGGATGTGAGGCTTTAAATTTACTTGTGGCGAACTTGCACACATCCGGTTGAGGCAGACGCTTGAAATGATCTTCCTATCAGGATCTGTAGACAATCTGACTCAACACTCACGTAACTTGACAAACTAGGGCACTTTCAATCTCCCCCTTTGTCAATTATGTGACAAAAACACCCTAAAATACTCTAGACAAACACACCCTAAATTGTGTGTACATGCTTTTACATAATTTTACAATTTCTATCCCATTACACAACCAGTAGCTGCTCCCCCTGACTTGCAAACTCCCCCTTTCTTGTTGCAGCTTGCTCCCCCTAAACACATGCACAACTATTCGAGCAGATACGCAATTTTCGTTCGGGGTGTTTGCAAATGTTCTCCCCCTTTTTGTCAGTCATTAACAAAGATAGATCAAGTGATATTGACTGAAGAGTGAATTGCTTGGGAGAACGGACCAGGCAGAAGCAGATCAATTGATGTATAATAATCAACTCAGTTTAAGCAGACATTAATTTCAGAGTCCATGTAATTAAGCAAGCGGAAGACTGAGATAGAAATATAAATTCTATACGTGTTTCATAACCTTTAGAGTATGAGTGTATTACCGAGCTAAATTTATACATGTTTTGTTTCAAAATATGTAAACTGTCAAAATGTAATGTTCAACTAATCCAAGTAACCCTGTGATCCCATCGAAGCACCACAAGGTCTACATAGACCTGCCAGAGAGCTGAACAAAGGAGAACTCTTCCACCTCATCTACGAAGTCCAACTCCGCTGCATATACATCCTCACCACCTGCATTTATAACAGAGTCTGGTTGGTGTTTTAAAACACCATCCCAGAGTGGGAGTGAGTGATCAACTCAGTGGTACTATAAGGCAAAGGTTAACATATTATCAATTCAATCAAGCAGTAATGATAAAGCAATATAACAAACACTCCTAACTACTCTTATTAATGCAGGGATGATATGCGGTAATGACGCATGCCCTCACCTACACTCCCTCAAGCGACTTCATCAACCATTCACGCATGACAAACTCCATAAAAGTGCGCTTCCTCGCCAAAGCACATGCAATACGGTGCATGGTCGTGTTAGTCAAGTACTTAATTAGGCTTATTCATACAGTAAATTTGGGAAGCTAAGGTACCTTCCTTTATATCATTAACCCAAGCGGGAATCCATCTAGGGTCGTCAATCCTATTTAATCACACACGATAGGCAAGTTGTAGGGCATCACCCCTAATAAAAGCAGTAGATAAGCAAATTCAAGTGTTTATACTCAAGGTCACTATGGGAGGCTCGTCACCTGAACGTAGGTCGACAGATCGAATACAGTGTCCCACACCACTATATTCAGCTCACGAGTTTGGGTTGCTCATTGGTCACTACGGGGAAGCTCGTCACCCCAGCGTAGGCCGACAGCTCGACCACGGTGTCCCATACCACCATGCCCCGCTCATGAGTCTTAGCGGATCGTAGTACCATGGTTGAAACGGGCTTTACATTGGTAAGTGGTACCTTAGATTCAAGCAGTAGTGTCCATACATGGTAAACACACAATAGGCCAATCGGTTTATTAAACCAGTTTGATTGGTACGAGCGCACATTGAATTAATAGACATGGAGCGCATAAGCACTCCATGTGGCCTAACCACTGTCGACAATCATCGTGCGACCCAGATTCACCGAATGCATCAAATGTGGCGAGACTAATTCATCCACCCAAATAGAAATTGTTACCGATTTTCTGGACTAGGTTGTAGTCCCAATCTTACTCAGACATAGCATGTGGATATATGTGATAATCGTATAAGCATTTAACAAACAATCCAAATACAACACTTATTTGAGCTTTTTATTGAACACATTGAACTGTCGCCAAGCACTTGCATTTAATCCATAAATCGCGTAGCGGCGATATGATTTCATGAAAGAAGTTATACATATGATTAAGGAAATTAAGAATCCTATCTTAATACACTCAATAAATACCAACCATCAACATTTTCTCATTCAGACATTTTATCAAACGCTTAGACTACACATTACTATATACATAGACTAAATTAGTTAAGGCATATATTATGGCAAATCCTTTCTCAAAGAGATTGTCATACATACAACAAACATGAATTCTAGATTAATAGTCATGGAAAGTACAAATCATAATTGCAAGTTCATTTAAACATTTCAACAAACACATGGAATGCATTATATATTCACATAGTTCACACACATTTATAATTTATCGAATACGTCGTAACTAAGTTCATATGGCAGCAATCAAGTCAGATATAAATCATTACTGCCGTTGAAAACCTTGAAAACCATAACCTAAACATTTATAGTCCGCACCTTCGGTCGGTATACTCGTATCGAACTCGGTTCAAATCCTACGTTCCCAAAAAAGGAATAACGGGTACCTAAATCAGGAAATCCGTTAGCTAGGTTGACAAACAACTATTCTATACCTTAACTACGGTGTTAGGGTTTGGATTTCTTATCCAAATCGTCGCTGAAATGGTTCGTGTAGCGATGGTGGGGCGGCAATTCAGTGCGTGGAGTAGTGGGAGTGAATCCTAGCAATGATCTCCCAAACTCACTCTCTTCTCCTCACTCTTTTCTCCTCTTTTCTCTCTTCTCTCTCTTAGGGTTAGAGAAATTCGTATGGAATGGGAGTGAGGTGGTTTAAGGGCCTTATATAGGCTCAAAACTAATGTCAATGGCCCCAGGGCCATAATAGACTTAGGTTATAGCCAAATGGTGCCTGTTTCTGATGAATGATGCTCATATGAAGGTCCATTATTCACCAACGGCATGGAGCAAGTTCCTTGACCATGGATTTAGGCCAGGATACAATTTTTGCACATTTGGATAGGTCGATCAGCCATGACGGACCTGTATCAGATCAACGGTCATTGTCACTCGATCAGGGCCACAAGTACACAGATATGTGCAAGAAAATTTCCCTGATCCATGGTTGAATTTCTGTAAGAAACTGACGGTCTGAAATTTTCAATTTCGCCTGCAAGCGAACGGCCCAATTCACTTAAGTTTCATTACATTTTTTAAAGATATTCGTGTTTCTCACACACTTCGCTCAGGGCTCATGTTGTACATTTCTGGATATTATTTGAGCTTGATTCCCAAGATGGTTGTAAAGCCTAATAAGATGGATATAACCCTATAGTTTCGTGGTCATCGGACTTTCGACGCGCGATTCAGGTCCGATATGTAGTTTCAGTGTACTCCCGAGAGCAACTGGGTTTTGGGTTTTCTCTTAGGTTTTTAAGTAATGTTGAGTTAGCGATTTTAATGGTTTTGGGTCTTGCCATTCGTATAGATAGTGGTTCGAGCTAATTCCACCGATTATTTAGTTTAATACTTAATTAATTTTCATCTAATTTTCACAGTACACGGTCTTTAGTGATTTCTACCTGAGGTGGTACTCGGGTCTTTGTACGGGTTTTTCTGAGACGTTACAATCTACCCCCCTTAAAAAAAAATTGTCCCTGAAATTAGTACATTTTCGTACTCCTCAAGGATCTGAGGGTAGTTCTTATGGACTTCGGCTTCTGTTTCCCAAGTAGCCTCTTCCTCAGTGTGGTGAGTCCACAATACTTTCACGAGTAGGATAACTTTACTGCGTAGCACTTGTTCCTTCCTATCCAGGACCCGTGTTGGTCAAAGCACATAGGTAACATCTTCACTTAGCTGCACCTGCTCCCATTTGATAATATGAGTAGGATCAGGAATGTATTTCTTCAGCATCAACATGTGACATACGTTGTGCACGCCAGCAAGTGATATTAGCAAGGTGAGACGATATGCTACTACACCCACTCGGTCGAGAATCTGGAATGGGCCAATGAATCTCGGCGTGAGTTTCCCCTTCTTGCCAAAACGAATGACTCCCTTCATTGGGTAAACTTTAAGGAATACATAGTCCCTAACTTCGAATTCCAGCTGTCGCCGTCTTGTATCGGCGTAACTCTTCTGTCTACTCTGGGCTGCAAGAAGTCGACGCCTGATAATATCAATCTTCTCTGAGGTCGCCTGAACCAAATCTGGGCCAATCAGGCTCTTCTTGCCAACTTTTTCCCAACAATGTAGTGCTCTACTTGGGCGCCCATACAATGCTTCGTAGGGAGCCATGCCAATGCTCGATTGGAAGTTGTTGTTATAAGCGAACTCAACATAAGAAAGACAATCATCCCAACTGTCCTTGAAATCAAGCACATACACTCGTAACATATCTTCAAGTATTTGATTTACTCGTTACGTCTGCCCATCAGTCTTTGGGTGGAACACAATATTGAACTTCAATTTCACTCCCATTGCTTCCTAGATTCGAGTCCAGAAGATGGACGTGAATAGCGTATCTCGGTCCGACACAATCTTCATAGGAACTCCATGCAGACGTACTATCTCCTTGATGTATAGCTTGGCTAAATCATCTGCTGAGTTTAAAACTCTAATAGGGAGGAAATGAGCCAATTTCGTCAATCGGTCCACAATCACCCAAATGGAGTCATGTCCCTTCCTCGTCTTTGGTAACCCAGAAATGAAATCCATAGATATGAAATCTCATTTCCATTCAGCTATAGGCATGGGCTGAAGTAAACCAGGAGGTCGGCGATGCTCAGCCTTGACCTGCTGGCATGTGAGACAACGGGATACATAATTTGCTATTTGGGCCTTTATGTTGTCCCACCAGTATGAACGCTTCAAATCACGATACATCTTTGTACTATCGGGATGCATTGCCAATTTTGAATTGTGTGCGGCTTCCAGAACCTCTCTCCTTAAGTCATGGAGGTTTGAGATGCATAAGCGGCCACGATACCTCAAACCTCCATCCAAGCCAACTCTTCACTCGGACTCTTCATTGTCACTTGCTTGCTCTCTCATTTTTACCAACAGTTCATCTTCTTTCTGTGCCACAATGATTCAGTCATCAATAAGTGGCTACACGCGAAGGTGTGCAACGCTCTCGAACGGCTCCTCTACTGTAAGCTTCTGTTCGAAGTCCCGCACGAACTTTACCATATTCCATTCTTCTATCATCAACGGAGCTACAAACTCTATTATCTTCTTGTGGCTCAATGCATCGGTCACAAGGTTGGCTTTGCCATGATGGTAGGAGACCTCAAACTTGAAGTCTTTCAAGGTCTCCATCCAACTCGTTGCCTCATGTTCAGGTCTCTCTGTGTGAAGATTACTTGAGGCTCTTGTGGTCGCGAAAGAGCTCGAACTCCTCTCCGTAGAGGTAATGTCTCCAGAACTTTAATGCGAAGATGACTGCTGCTAATTCCAAGTCATGCGTGGGGTAATTTTCTTTATGTTTCTTCAGCTGTCGCGAGGTGTAGGCGATCACCCTATCCTTTTGCATCAGTACACAACCCAAGCCGACACGCGAGGCGTTAGTGTATATAGTATATTTGACCCCTTGCTCTGGCAATACTAGCATGGGTGCGGACGTCAACTTGTCCATTAATTCCAGAAAGGCCGCTTCTGCTTTCTCATTCCAAGCAAACTTCAGATCTTTCTGAGTGAGCTGAGACAACGGTCTTGCTATCTTGGAAAAATCTTTAATGAATCGACAATAGTATCCAGCAAGTCCGAGGAAACTCCTCACTTCTATCACTAAACCGGGCTATTCCCAGTCCTATACCACAGTTATCTTGGCAAGGTCCACGGCGATTCCTTCCTTAAAAACTACATGTCCTAAAAACTTGACTTATTCCTTCAAGAAGTCACATTTTCGGTACTGTGCAAATAACTGATTCTGCCTGAGAGTATCGAAGACTTCTCGCAGGTGCTCCTCGTGATCTTTCCGACTCTTGGAGTGTATCAAAATGTCATATATAAATACGATGACGAAACGGTATAGATATGGCCGAAACACCCGGTTCATGAGGTCCATGAACACGGCCGGTACATTTGTAAGTCCAAACGACATCACAAGGAATTCATAGTGCCCAAAACTGATTCTGAATGTTGTTTTCTGCACCTCTTCATTTCTGACGTGTAACGGATGATACTCGGAATGCAGGTCGATCTTAGAGAAATATTGTGCCCCTTTTTACTGGTCAAACAGGTCATCTATCCTGGGCAGAGGATACTTGTTCTTGACCATGACGTGATTCAGCCTGCAACAATCAATACACAATCGCAGCAATCCGTCTTTCTTCTTTACAAACAATACAAGTTCTCCCCAAGGAGATATGCTAGGCCGTATAAAACTTGAATCCAACAGATCATCTATCTGTCTCCTCAACTCCTCCATTTCACACGGAGGCATGTGGTATGTTGGTAAGGAAATGAGTGTCGCACTAGGCACAAGGTCGATAGTAAAGCCGATCTCGTGCTGAGGAGGTAGTCCAGGTATCGTCCTGAACACGTCCGTGAAATCTTGGACTATAGAGGTGTCCCTAAGTGTCGGACCATCAACATTCTCCAATAAGGAAGCGTAACAACTTAAACGGTAGGGCCAACTGACCTGAACTGGGAAAGTAAAGGTCGTGTTCTCAGGTCTACGAGCTGTCACCACTCTGGTATCACAGTCGATCTCTGCCTTCATTTTGGTGAACCAATCCATGCCGAGGATGATGTCATAATAATGCAGCGGGGTGACAATCAGGTCAATGTGTACCGTTCTGCTCCCTAAGCCTATCGGGCAATCTCTACAAAACTTAGTAGCGTCGGAGAAAGTCCCTGTTGCGGTAAGGACTCTCACCCCAATCATAGGGGTAGTGTTTAACCCCAAACGCTTGATTGTAGAGCATGATACTATCGAAATAGTGGACCCGGTGTCCACCAATAGGAATACAGGTGTACCTTGAATATGGGCAGTGACTTCAAAGGCTAAAGGCACTGCAGTTGCTGACTCAGATCCTTCAGCTGCAAGGGCATGTACACGTGCTTATTGAGAACGATTAGATTGCGCTACCATAGGTCGTTAAGGCGGCCTATTTCGAGGTACGGTCGGTCTGTAAAAAGGTTGTGATGGGGGTGCTGATTATAGAGGTGGAGCTGAAATAGCTTGTTGTCGCTGGCAGTTGATCTTCTGAGGTGGCATAAAGTTGTTGTCCCTCATCTTGGTAAAATAATAGGTGTTTGTATGGCCCATCTTCTTACAATAGGTTCACCAAAGGTCTGATCGCTTCTGCTGGGTCGGTGGAGTCATAAGCTTGGGAGGTGAATCTGCACGTGGCATCTTGCCGAGGAACTATCCGTTCGGCAATTCAGGCCAAGGCCTCGGGCCCATGGGCATACATTTCTGAGATAGTCTGTCTCTATCCTTCTCAGCTCGCAGGGACATGTTCACTAGCTCAACATAATTGAGAATGCTAGCGCAACACATCTTCGTACGGATATCGGGCCATAGACCCTCAGAAAATCACCGCATTCTCATCGGCTCAAGGATCAAAGGAGCGTATCTGGCTAGCTCCGTGAAGCGGTTCTCGTACTCAGCCACAGTCATTCCTCCCTGACAGAGGTGGAGAAATTTACCCTCCTTTTTATTACGGTAAGTGAGGGGGATATACTTTCCGTGAAAGCGTATTTCAAATGCGTCCCACGTCCACACGTATCCTATGGGAACAGTTCGTAGGATGTTGTCCCACCAGAGACTGGCCTCCTTCTCCAATATATAGGTCACAAGCTCCACTTGTTCTGCCTCAGTACAGTGCAACGGCTTTAACATCTTGGATATACGATCTAACCAATACTCTGCCTCCTTAGGTCGGTAAGTACCTGCAAAGGTAGGAGGACTGAAATACTGGAAACGTTCAAATAAACTGCTGGTATTCGTATTTCCAGCAGGTTGCATAGGTGGTGTAAGCGGGACCATATTCATGTTTTGGGCAATGACCCCCGCAATAGTGGCCCAAACTTGCTGATGTTGCTGCATTAGGAGCATCATCTACTCCAACTTATCAGGGGGAGGTGTAACGACTCGAAGATTTCCGTGCAATGGCCCGAGTACCACCTCAGGCAGAAATCGCTTAGAATCAAATCCTTTAGAAATTTGACAAAGTTAACTATGTGCTAAACTAGATTAGCCATGAAATCTGTTTGAATCGTTTTAAATACGATCTACAAGACCCAAAACTTGTAGAATCATTGACGCTAGGTTACCCTAAAGTCTAGGATCAAACTGATTACCCGGCTACTCTTAGGAGCACATTGAAACTCCGTATCAGGTCTGGACCACACATCGGGAGTCCGAATAATACAAAGTTAAGGACTTAGGACCGCCCGCTGGGCTTGACAACCATCTCAGAAATCAAATCCAGACAGTGTCCCACGGCTGTTCACTTGAGACCGGAGCGAGGAGTGTGAAAATACTTGATTTTCTTTACAAATAAATATCTCAAATAGTAATCTGGTACGTGTCACTTGCGGACATTTTGTAAGCAACCAAACCATCAGAATCTGACCCAAATACACCCTCGGATCAGAAAAAATTTCATAAACATACC
The DNA here is from genome assembly GCA_021015155.1 of Magnolia officinalis. NCBI lineage: Eukaryota > Viridiplantae > Streptophyta > Magnoliopsida > Magnoliales > Magnoliaceae > Magnolia > Magnolia officinalis. Next base: position 41,752,096 of record JAJHSJ010000006.1, on the reverse strand, counting down.
CATCTACTTGGAATTTCTGATCGAAATCCGCTGACCGTTGAACTGAAACTGGTCTGTCACGCGTGATCTGGGAATCTGACTGAAATGAAAACTTAACTCCACCTAGATCTAAGGTTGGTGAGCTTAAGTCCGACTTTTGGCTCAAGGAGGCCCGCCAGAAGTCCTCCGTTAAGCTGGAATAGGGTCACTTTGGTTATAACCTAAGTATACCTTGTCTATAAGTCTATTTTAGTGTGTTTTTAGGCTATATAAGGACATTAGAACCCTCTCTCTCACAGCCATACGAATTCGAGAGAAACCCTAGAGAGAGAAGAGAGAAAAGAGAGAGAAAGTGTGAGAGAAGTGAGAGAAACTCCCTACTACTATCCCCTGCCGCTACACAAGCTGCACCACCCCATTCTTATCGCTTTCCCGGCGAATCCGACTTCGTTTCTAGGTAAGAAACCCTAACCCTAATCTATTTTGGGGTTGTAATGGTTGTAGGTTATGAAATAGCTAACCTATTTCACTCTATAGGTTACCCAACTGCCGAATACGGAAGCTTAGCAAACCTATCGTATTCGTTACGATTCTACGGTAAAAGGTGAGGACTTTAGGTGTATAGGTTGCGGTTTTCAACACTTTCAATGTCAGATAATGATAGATTCATGATCTATATGCAATTGCACATGTACAAAGTGCTGTCTATTTTCTGTTTCGATTAAAGACGAAGAATATGGAATTTTACATATTCTAGGTATTTGTAGAAAGTACCATATACGTATAAATTTTGGGAATATGTTTGCCATGATTATTTGTTGTATGAATATATTATGTATGGATAAAATACTGATTTGGCGAAAGGACTCGCCCTAATACATGTTTGCTAATATACACTATGTATGTTGAAATAGTATATTCTAGAAAGTACGGTATACGTATAAATTTTGGAGATGTGTTTTCCATGATTAATTGCTGAATGAACATATTATATATGCGTAAATTACTTGTTTGGCGAAAGGACTCACCCTAATACATGTTTTGCTAACATACACTATGTATGTTGAAATAGTGTATTCTAAGTGTTTGTGAAAATGCTTGTGAGAGTAAGTGCTTGGATGATAGTGCCTTAGGTAGGTGTTGAGATGGGATTCTCAATTACCTTAGAGACATATAAGATTTCCTCCATGTTGGCTGTTTAATGTAACCGCTTACTTATGAAATATATGTGTTTGTATTCCTGTTTATATAGTGCTTTATAACAAACTTTATAACATGCTTTATGATATGCTTGTTAACATGCTTGAATTACTTTGTTTAATATGATTTACTCTACATGCTCTAAATAAGGATTGATTGAGTTTGGGACTATGATTATGTCCAGACATTCGGTACCAGACTTAAGATCGTGGTTGAGATTCATTTTGCCACGTGAGATGTGTTCGACGAAACCGAGTCGTACTTCGGTTGACGATAGTGGTTAGCCACACGAAGTGCTTATGCGCTTCATATCGTTCAACTTGTTGTGCGCTCGAGCTAGCCGAGCTCGTCAAGTAACCCGTTATGTCTTATGTATGTTCACCATGTTTGGACGCTACTGCTTGAACCTAGGGTACCAAACTTACCAGTGAAATCCCGTTAACCATGGTACCTCGATCCGCTAAGACTCATGAGCCGGGCATAGTGGTATGGGACACCGTGGTCGAGCTGTCGGCCTACGCTAGGGCCACGTGCCTCCCCGTAGTGACCAGTGAGCAACCAGACTCGTGAGCCGATTATGGTGGTATGAGACACTATATTCGAGCTGTCGGCCTACATTGATTGGTGACGAACCCTTTATAGTGACCTTGAGTATACTCTGAATTTGCGATGAGGCGACGAGTTTTGCCGCAGTGTATAGAGTATGAACTAGGCTTGTATCAGCTTAGTGATGAACCGTTAAAAAGGTGATGGGGGAGTGGTGTAACCATTGTGCGTAACAGCCCTGACAGCCTTTGCAGCGACCTAGAAACACACCATCGTATGAGATTAACTGGGACTGACGACCCTAGAATGGATCATGTTTGGGAATGATACCAAGGAGGTACCTTAGTTTTCCAATCCTGCTGTTTGAAATGGACTAATAACAACTCAGTAATCATGCTTATCATCGCATTGCATGTGCCTGGAAGATGTGGAGCACTGAGGGATGAAAACATACCGCGAACGTAAGATAGTGTCACACGAGGGAGTGTGTGGTGAGGGCATACATCATGACTGCATTCATACTTGCATTAATAAGAGTAGTTAGGAGTGTTTGATTGTACTGCTTTATCATTACTACTTGACTGAATTGGTAACATTTTAACCTATGCTTTATTATTCCACTGAGTTAGCTACTCACTCCCATGTTATGGGACAGTGTTGTACATAGCAACCAGACTCTGTCTTAGGTACAGATGAGGTGACGATTCAGGAGGCTGAGCCGGACTACGACGAGGACCAGGACGAGTTCTCATTTATGCAGTATTTTGGTGGCTTCGACTAGACTGCCTGGATCAACGGGATTTACAGGACTCATTTCCTTAGTTGTACTTTTGACATTTTGTTCATAAAACAGATATATGTATATGGTGACTCAGATGGGTTCATACTCTGGAGATTGAGATGGTTTTGTTTCTTTTACATACATATATATATACAGTTTCAGTCTTCCGCTTGCCTTTATACAATTAATTTGGAGTATGAATTACTGTTTTGGTATAATCTCACTCATGTTTATTGCTCTAACACAAACAACATTTAATCATCATTATCTATGTTGCATAAGTGATGTTTTGGAACTCGAGAGTTGAGTTGCTACTCGACCCTCGAATTTCAGGGCGTTACAAGAGGAGCCTCCTGAGGCATGTGCGGCGTTGACGAAGACGCACGGTTCTGTTCCGGAACCGGTGGTGCACAAGGTGTTGGCCCATTGGTGGGGCCAGTGACCAGCTATGAATCCGACATAGTCTCAATATCTGGGCCCAAACTGGGGTCCATATGGGTATCGCTCAGGGGAGGTGCCCCGTCAATCGATCCACCAAGTGCGAGACGTGCAATGTTCCGAGTGTTTTTAAGAGGCATTCCCTATATACAACATAGGGTGCAATATGTCTGAGATTTAGAATAATATTACTCAATTTCTCAAACATTCTACACATTCCAATTCAAAAGAGCTTCATGCATTTCATTTAACTAAAAATTGTCACAATATATGAGATGTAGTATTACATGAATCAAGACAGAAGATGCATGTGAGCTAACATAGTAAAAGTTTTAACACCAACTACTCTAACATATAACTAAGCCTACCAAGGCTATTACAAAGATAAGAAAGAAATAAGGAAAACCCAAAGACGACTACAACGCATTACTAACCCTCTGACTCTGGTGAAGGTGGAAGCGCACCCTTATCCTGCATACAACACAGGAGGGTCTTCAGAGTGTGAGACATCTTCTTGAATTTCTGTTTCAGATAGGCCTGACTCTCCTTGACCTCTTGTCTCAGGGCGGCCTGGTTCTCTTCAATCTGAGCCATGCGGGCTTCTAAGGCGGCCCGATCATGGTGATCCTCATAAGTAGTAGTAGTAGGTCCCCCATCTAAATCCTGGGCCTCCTCTTCTTCCTCACTGCTTTCCTCATCATTTCCTTGCTCAGTGCTTTCCTCTTCATTGCCTTCTTCCTCTTCACTCTCTTCTTCAATTTCATCCCTAGACTCATCAAGCCTTGCTTGTCGTTGCTTAGGGCCTATGCCCATATTGTTGAGCGTCGTGTCACTAATGATATGGATCGGGGCATGGTTATCCATATGGAGTCAGAAGCCAAAATTTTGGGCGATCTTACAAATAAGTCGATCGAAAGGGAGTGAGGCATCTCCCCGTGTAGATCGTGCAGTACCCACAATCTGAGACAAGACGTATGCAGGCAGACATAACTTATCTCCCTGACCAGCTCTGTATAAGAAATCCACCATGAGTCGAGTACATTGCGTGCGGTTACTCCACCTGGGATATACATTATACGTGAATATATGGTGGAGCAGCCGAAAATCGTTTGTCATTTTGGTCTATGAAAGGCTATTTCCTCGCCTCCACCGCTCAAGCTGGCCGCAAAGGAAATGTGTGCAGCGATTTCTTTCTTGTTCACTAACAAGGTTTTTCTTGCTAGCATGTACAAGTCCACGTTCCATTCCCATGATACGAGCCACCACATCTACATTGACTATGGCCTCCTCTCTCCCCAAAGGGATAGTAAACTGAAGAGGCTCTAATAGTGGGTTCCGTATATGAGCGTAGAAGGCTCGTACGGTGGCTTCATTCGCATGAGTATTTCCCTCCAATATGGGACCTCATCCATTTTCCAGGAGCATGTCCATCACTGGGTATAACCCGAAAAACCTTTTATCCACATGAGCCTCGAATACAACTTTGCTATCCCGGAACTTACCAAGTTCGATGCCCGGTGGTAGAGATTTTTCGATGGGGATCCGCAGGTCAAGATCTCATTTTGATCTTCTCTCTCGATTGATGCTTGTACTAGCCTCGGCGCTCATTTTCTTCCTTGAATGGGTTGGGCGGCTAGGCCCGACTTCATCCGTGGACACCCTCTTCTTCCCCATAAGGGAAAGGAGTGTGGAGAGGGAGAAGATAGTAGTGACTATCTCAAAAAGAGCTATTGAGTTGAAAAAAAAAAAACTTGAAGGATGAGATGGGTTTGTGGGTTTGGAAGGTTATGAGACACAAAAGAGAACTTTTGTGCTCAAGTAGGTGGGAAATGGGAAGATGGAGGGATGAAAATGAGGAATAGTGAGGTAAGGATGAATAGGTTGGAAGGTTTGGAGGTTTTGAATGTATGAAAAAAGGGATTTGAGAAGGAAAGGAAGTTTTGGAGGGTTTGGGAGTGAAAAATGGAGTTAGAGGGGTGTGAAATGGGTTAAAGAAACCCAAAAGGAGCTTTAGAGGGGTGGTGGGGTGCTCCCACACGTGAAACAGGGCCCCACATGTTGGGTGAGGGCAGTGGGCAGCCGGAACCGCGTGCCCATCACGGCCCGCTAGAGGTGCGGGCAGCACGCCGCCGTCCGGGCGGTGCCGTCGGGCCTCTCTGGAGTTGCTGGCAGTGGCTCCGCCCTGGGCCGATGACCACCCCCTCCCAGGGTGCTGTACACGTGCGGGGGACCCCCTGAGTCCCACCAGAAATTATTCTTTGGGCCTTACGCCCGTGTGATACATTTTCTTGGTCCATCTCATGCATATTCGGGCCTTTTGGCGTATTTCAAGTTTGGGATTCCCTGACTTTTAGCTTAAACCCGTCGATTGATGGCCTAAAAAGGGATTAAGATCATTTCACATGATTTCGCCCATCGGCAAAACCTTGGGATCCTACAATCATTTCTACATTTCATCGCCCCCTCCTAAGTCAAGGTGCGTCAGTGTGCGTCGTGTTACCATAACCCCGGTCCAGTTTAATCCAAATCATGCTCTGATACCAACTTGTAATGCCCCGAATTTCGAGGGTCGAGTAAAGCTTAACTCCCGAGATCCAACGCATCACTTATGCAACATAGATAATGATGTTTAAATGTTGTCCATATTAGTGCATTAAACATGAGAGGAATTATACCAAATCATCATATCATACTCCAGAGTCAATGTAATTAAGCAAACGGAAGACTGAGATAGATATATAAAGTCTATACGTGTTTCATAACCTCCAGAGTATGAGTGTATTACCGGGCTGAATTTATACATGTTTTGTTTCAAAATATACAAAATGTCAAAATATAATGTTCAACTAATCCATGTAACCCTGTGATCCCATTGAAGTAACACAAGGTCTACATAGACCTGCCAAAGAGCTGAACATAGGAGAACTCTTCCTCCTCATCTATGAAGTCCAACTCCGCTACATATACATCCTCACCACCTGCATTTATAACAGAGTCTGGTTGGTGTTTTAAAACACCGTCCCAGAGTGGGAGTGAGTGATCAACTCAGTGGTACTATAAGGCAAAGGTTAACATGTTATCAATTCAATCAAGCAGTAATGATAAAGCAATATAACAAACACTCCTAACTACTCTTATTAATGCAGGGATGATATGCGGTAATGATGCATGCCCTCGCCTACACTCCCTCAAGCGACTTCATCAACCATTTGCGCATGGCAAACTCCTTAAACGTGAGCTTCCTCGCCAAAGCACATGCAATGTGGTACATGGTCGTGTTAGCGAAGTACTTAATTAGGCTTATTCATACAACAGATTTAGGAAGCTAAGGTACCTCCCTTTATATCATTAACCCAAGCGGGGATATATCTAGGGTCGTCAATCCTATTTAATCACATACGATAGGCAAGTTGTAGGGCATCACTCCTAGTAAAAATAATGGATAAGCAAATTCAAGTGTTTATACTTGAGGTCACTATGGGAGGCTCGTCACCTGAACGTAGGCCGACAGCTCGAATATAGTGTCCCATACCACCATATTCGGCTCACGAGTTTGGGTTGCTCACTGGTCACTACGGGGAGGCTCGTCACCCTAGTGTAGGCTAACAGCTCGACCACAATGTCCCATACCACCATGCCTGGCTCATGAGTCTTAGCGGATCGTGGTACCATAGTTGAAATGGGCTTTACATTGGTAAGTGGTACCTTAGATTCAAGCAGTAGTGTCCATACATGATAAACACACATTAGGCCAATCGGTTTATTAGACCAGTTCGATTGGTACGAGCGCATGCTGAATTAATCGACATGGAGCGTATAAGCACTCCATGTAGCCTAACCACTGTCGACAATCATCGTACGACCTGGATTCACCGAACACATCAAATGTGACAAGACTAATTCGGCCACCCAAAAGGAAATTGTTACCGATTGCCCAGACTAGGTTGTAGTCCTAATTGTACTCAGACATAGCATGTAGATATATGTGATAATCATATAAGCATTTAACAAACAATCCAAATACAACACTCATTTGAGCATTTTATCAAACACATTGAACTTGTCGCCAAGCACTTGCATTTAATCCATAAATCGCGTAGCGGTGATATGATTTCATGAAAGAAGCTATATAAATGATTAAGGAAATTAAGAATCTTATCTTAATACACTCAATAAATACCAACCATCAACATTTTCTCATTCAGACATTTTATCAAACACTGAGAGTACACATTACTACATACATAGACTAAATTAGTTACGGCATATATTATGGCAAATCCTTTCTCAAAGAGATTGTCATACATACAACAAACATGAGTTCTAGATTAATAGTCATGGCAAGCACAAATCATAATTGCAAGTTCATTCAAACATTTCAACAAACACATGGAATGCATTATATATTCACATAGTTCACACACATGTATAATTTATCGAATATGTCGTAACTAAGATCATATGGCAGCAATCAAGTCAGATATAAATCATTACTGACATTGAAAGCCTTGAAAACCATAACCTAAACATTTATAGTCCGCACCTTCTATCGGTATACTCGTATCGAACTCGGTTCAAATCCTATGTTCCCGAAAAAGGAATAACGGGTACCTAAATCAGGAAATCCGCCAGCTAGGTTGACAAACAACTATTCTATACCTTAACTACAGCGTTAAGGTTTAAATTTCTTACCCAAATCGTTGTTGAAATGGTTCGTGTAGCGTTGGTGGGGCAGCGATTTAGTGCGTGGTGTAACGAGAGTGAATCCCAGCAACGATCTCCCAAAATCACTCTCTTCTCCTCACTCTTTTCTCCTCTTTTCTCTCTTCTCTCTCCTAGGGTTAGAGAAATTCATATGAAATGGGAATGAGGTGGTTTAAGGGTCTTATATAGGCTCAAAACTGATGTCAATGGCCCCAGGGCCATGGTATACTTAGGTTATAGCCAAAGGGTGCCTGTTTCTGACGAATGAGACTTATCTGGAGGTCCATTACTCACCTACGGCACAAAGCAACTTCCCTGACCATGGATCTAGGCTAGGATATGATTTCAGTGCGTTTGGATAGGCCGATCAGCTGTGACGGACCTGTATCAGATCAACGACCGTTGTCACTCGATCAGGGCCACAAGTACACGGATATGTGTAGGGAAGTTTCCCTGATCCATGGGTGAAGTTCTGTCAGAAACTGACGGTTTAAAATCTTCAATTTTGCCTACAAGCAAACGGCCCAATTCACTTAAGTTTCATTACATTTTTTAAAGATATTCGCGTTTCTCACACACTTCGCTCAGGGCTCAAGTTGTGCATTTCTGGATACTATTTAGGCTCGATTCCTGCGATTGTCAAGCCTAATAAGACGTACATAACCCTATAGTTTCGCGGTCATCAGACTTTCGACGCGTGGTCTAGGTCCAATACGGAGTTCCAATGTGCTCTCGAGAGCAACTGGGTTTTGGGTTTTCTCCTAGTTTTTAATGTTGAGTTAACGATTTTAATGGTTTTGGGTCTTGCCATTCGTATAGATAGTGGTTCGAGCTAATTCCACCGATTATTTAGTTTAGTACTTAATTAAATTTTGTCTAATTTCCATGGTACACAGTCTTTAGTGATTTCTGCCTGAGGTGGTACTCGGGTCTTTATACAGGTTTTTCCGAGATGTTACAATGGCATTGGCCAACTCAATATAGAGACGAGTGGCAGGGCCAACTCAAATAAAGATATGAGGCAGGAGCAAAGCTTGTTTCCATGGCCTCACATAAATTCAGAGAAATCACTTGTATTTGACATCATGTCATAATCCCAAAAGGGCCAATAGTTATAAAAGGCAGGATAATTCATATTACTAAAGGCATAAAAGAGGCGGGATAAAGACGAGATGAAATACATGAATACAGGTAGAAGGCAAGATAAATAGATGAACTTAAATTATTGTAAGCTTAAAGGATAAAACCCTCACCTTGGTTGTCTGTTCCTTCTTCGGGTGTGAGTGGGTGTTGTGGTTTGAAGTTTCAGTCTAGTGTTGTACAAATCAAATGGTTATAATCTCATATAATATTCTTTAATTAAGTACTATAATTTGTCTTGGGTTAGAACACGTCTTAACAGAGTGATTGTGTGGCTAGGAGTGTAAGGGTTTTAAATCTCAACTCGACCCAGTCCTGGTTATCTTGAGTCCAACCATTGAGAAGAAAAGGAAAGGAAGGGAGGACTACATGCAGGCCTACCTCGAGTCGCCGTAGCCTTTGCTACAAGTTCTTTCTCTTCTTCTTGTTTCTTTCTTCCTCCTCTCTTCTTTCTTTCTCTTTTCTTCTCTTTCTTTTCTTTTCTTTTCTTCCTTTTTCTTTTCTCCTTCTCTCTCTATCTTGTTGCTGTGATCGGTTTGAGCTCTCTCTCTAGTTTACCTTTTTCTCTTTTCTCTCATTTTTCTTCTTTGTTTTCCTTTCTTCCTTATTGTCTTTACGGTCACGAGAGGCTTCCTTATATAGCCACGGGGAGGCTTTTTAGATTGTTCTTGTGCAAGAAAGTGGCGTGCGTAACCTGCTGCGCTGTGGCCCTGTTTTCTCGGCAACGAGGATTGGAGCGGCGTGAAAGGTCACGGCCCCACTTTCGATCTATTCTGCCTCAATGGAGAGGTTCGGATTTTCTGTTTGTGAAGTTTGGACGGTCCCGATCGGGGTCGAGATCTCTGTCGCAGATGCTCTACGCAGTAGAAATCCCGGACGCATGCTGATTGTGGAACAGTCGGCCTGCATTGCCTGATGGAGCCCAAGATCTTGATCCTTTATTAGATCCTCTCCTTCCATTGGTTTGGTAGGATCATGTTAGCCCAGGGGCCAAAATATGGGGTGGTCCGAGTTTTGGGTGGGCCACACCATCAATCAGTGTGGGAGTGAAACTCGCTGTCATACCCGGGGTAGTCGTCCGCTGTTACGGACAAGTGCCTTTTTTTTCAAGATGTTATTCAAAATAGGAGGGGTCCATTTGTGATGACTTCTGGCGGATCCATTCCCTTCACCGCCTTCAGTATGTTGTGTTGACCTATGGCCCCAAATTTGTAATAGATCTGATCTTAAGGTGGGCCACACGATTCGCCAATGAGCAAGAGGGTGTTCACCGTTAAACAATGTCACGTAAGTTGCCATGCACCTAACCCTTGTTATTTACAACTTTGTCATTAGTTTCCTAACTGTCTTCCGATGTCTGTTGCATTGGGGTATACCATCCAAATATTTTGAAATTTGACGAGTATAACTTATTTTACCTCCTCTTTCTATTGGTCTAGTTTGGGCCCCGATCTCCTAAGGATGACCATGATGCTCTTTTAATAGCTAACACGCTTCAAAATTCTAATATAACGTTTGTACACACCTAATTGGCGAGTTACCAAGTGGTTTGGGCCTATACACTGAGATCCTCATGATGATCGGTTTACCACAATATTCGTGTAGCCTGTTTAGTGGATCCAAACATGACGGATGATCAGATGACTCGCTTAAAAATAAGGGAACTTGATGATTAGCATTCTGACATTTTATGTTGGTGGATGTACGGTTAGTTTCGTAAACGGATGGACATAAAGTGGGTTTTTTGAGTGATTAGGGGTAGAACATGTATACAGTTAGATTCGAGTGACTTGTTCACATATGTAAGTTCTTCAGATTGTATTTTTAATGGTGGGTTAAGCATATTCATAAGGGGTGAATAAGATGAACGGATCAGAATCTTGATATGATAAGTGTATGGACGGATGCAGAGGTCAAGTAGCTAGTTTACTATGATCCAAGGGCCGAAATTCGACATGTATGGTTAATTTATGGTAATTAGGCACGATATAAAATTTCACATGAAATGGAGCATGAGAACCATGTGATTTGGAATTCAGGGGTCTAGGTTAATGACATTTTCGTAATTAGTGCAAATGTGAGAGTTTTGTAAAATCTAATGGTTCTACATGGTTGTAGGCACATTTCCAAACAATTCTTACAAAAGGACTTATATCTAAATCATTATGAATAGGGAGTTATTCGTTAATTCATTTAAGGGAAGACACATACGTTAAATCACATGCATGATGGAGAGTCTTACCTTGAAATTGACGGTCAGATGGATTGATCTATGAATGGAGATCATTCCTAACGGTTGGGTTTGTGTCAGGGAAAGGATGTAAGGCTAGGATAGCTGGATTGGTAACGTACACACATATATGTTAGATTGAATTTTTTGGTAATGCTCGAAAACTTTCAATACTCGAGTATTGAAAAGTTCGGGGCGTTACATTCAAGTCCCCATGCAAATGAAAGAAAGAAATCTAAGGGAGAAGATGAAATCTAGCTCTAGAGAGCACCCACCTTGGATCTTGGTCTCCTACTTCCACCACTATGTTCTAGAGCTCCAAGGGATGAGATTCAACGGTTGAGATGGGGTCTTGATGGTTGGATTAATGGGGAGAATGGGTGAGAGATGGCTGGACTTTTGGGTTTGCTTGGACGTCCCAAGCTTCTCTAGCAATGGAGAATGAACGAAAGAGGAAGGGAGAGAGAGATAAGAGGGAGAGAGGAAGAAATGATTGCTTTGTAAGGCAATCATAGCTAGTGTAAGAGGCATCGCTCATGGGGAAGAGAAAGGTAATCATGGGTTAGGGGCTAGGGAGGCTAGAGCTAGGATGATGTCATCCTAGCCTAGGCATCATGATTGCTTGCTAGAAAATCTACTTGGACACCTCGAGTCCCGCAACATGCGATCAACGGCTGAGATAATGCGCGAGTTACAAATTATGATCTAAGCGTTGGATTGGCGCACGAGACGCAGTGTCGGAACCGCGTCGACGGCGCGGTCGCAATGGCATAGATCTCGGGTTGAGTCGACTCGAGTTTACATGATGTGACTTAGGGTCACGCACAAATGCAATCTACGGGTCGCGGGTCGCCAAAATTCGACTAGGAAGACAGCGGGATCCTACGGAACGGAATGGTCACTAGGACATGGGCCTGACAACGAGGGTCAGCGAATCAAAATACCCTACATTATTTGTGATGGCACGGGACATATTATCAATACCAATTTCAACAGTGACATCAGGATTTTCTTTTAACACATGGAGTAGGGTTGTGAGCAAGCATCGAAGCTCACTTTCATAAAAAAACAGTTGAAGCATTAATTTGTACAGAAGATTATTTGTGTCCGATATGGGGAAGAGATGATATTAACGATGAGAAAGATGAAGAGATCGAGATTAATGACGAGACTCTACCTGCAACAACAACTACATGAAGGCGGTTATCAATTATTATTTTTTTGTTGAAATTTGAATGTTATGTAATATTACTTGACTTGAAACTTGAAAGTGGTGCAATGTAAGTTTGTAACATTTATTTACTCATTATTGTTTATTTGCATTTATTTTTTATATATTCATATCGCTTTTATTTTGTTCTTATATCAAGTTCAAATTATTCATTTCTAGTTTCTATTTCTCTTTATAAATCCTCAACATTATAATTTTTGTGTACAACTCTAATAAATCATCAACATTCTTATTTTTTTATTATAAAAAATTGAGTGTAGATATGTTGTCATCTGACCCATTGACCAACATTTAGAACTATGCTTCCCTGGTTGAATCACCACCAAGGTCTGGAAGAACAAAGATTGTATGTGGGGCAAAATTTGTGAACAAGACCAATCAGCTTCAGTTATACTTGTTATGTCAAGGTGGTGATGCAAAACCGTTCCCTAATGCCCCAAAGAATGTCCAAATTATCTTTCAGGCCCTTTTAGATTTGAATAGGAAACCTTTCACTCCATCCAAACCTTCTAGATTTGGTACATGGATAACTTCTACGGAAGAGGTAAAGGAGGAAGCCAGATTAAAAGCCTTGGAGGAAAAACAACTCCAACTCACCTTAAAACGTAGTATGAAAGAGGTTTCAAGACATCAATGATATTCTTCACGACAACATGATGCTGAAGCAGGATCGAGCACGAGCAACAAAAAGAAGAAGAGTAGCAAATTCAAGTTCCTCGCCCATCTCAATGAATTTTATAAGGCATTGGGTACTACGTACAAATCTTCACATAAAGAAAGTTTGAGAAATCTATTTCAAACTATAAAATAGCACAAATGAAACATCTTTTCACCTTCTGAGTTAGAAGAGGTAAACCAATATGTATATGAAAAATTAGATAGTAGTTCGGATACATCGGATGACGATGCAGGAGCTTATAATTATGTGCCAAGAACAGGAAGATACTCCTCCTATGGAGGTTATTAGTTGTAATTTGTTAACAGTGTAATTATGATGGGTTATGCATTTGTTGACTTTGCAGAGTGGTGGACCCATAACTTAGTTTTGGGCTCAATGGTTGCGGAATAGCCCACTGCCCCTTGAAGATTGGTTCACTGCGTGGTCTCTCCCCCTTTTTTGTATTTTTTGTATTTTTTTTTTAATATTTTGTCTTTTTTATTAAATTTTATTTCTAATCAAGGAGAGCAAACATACATAATATAAATGACAAGAAAGTAAAGGGGATTAATGCACACTGGATATACAAATCATAAAGGCAAAGGACTAGTACTGGATTGCTAGAAAGTAAATGGACAAGTGGTAACTGGAATGTAGGATGCTCACGAGAAAGTAAAAGGACCAGTTTACACTGAAATGCGGGATCGATGTAAGCTGGAAATTAGTAAAGAGGACTAGTATGAACTGAAAAGGTTATCAGGTTAGTAGATTAGTAGGTTAGTATAGGATTGGTAAAGAGTGGTATGATAGAAATTAAAGAATCCCCCAAAAAAATTGTAAAGTCTCATATTTCTAATTGGGCCTTGGTTAGTGGCTAGGAGTCCCCAACAGAGTCTCCATTTTGTGAACGTTATCCTGTGTGGGCACGGAAATGCCCTTCGCTTCCTCGACTTTCTCCTTTCTCATGTCTCCATCTTTTTTTTATTTACTAGTTTGATTTTAGTGTGGAGATAAGTCAAAGGTAAGAGTGTGTATAATTTGGAGTTGCCCCTAGTTAGAATACAACTTTACAATCCACAGTTGGCTAGAACCTGTTAAATTTCCTACAGGACGAGAAGTTACGAGATTCATTGACTCGATTGACTCTTGCATTGGTATGCACCATAGATTTTGGATAATGGCCTCAATTATGGAAAAAAAATGAAATGAACTTTTTCTGCAACCTGTTAGCTGCACTGCAACAGTAATCAGGAATAGGAACAGGTTGTGCAGGTAATGTACAGAGGAATCAGCAGGTCGGACAGTGGGCCGCACTAGAGTAAGAGGTCGGTATGAAAATTCCTACCGTTAAAAACTCCCTAGGGTAGACAGTGATGTTTAAATGCCATCTATACCCTTAATAACATCATTCCTGCTGAGATGAACTGAAAACACAAATATTAGCCTGATTCAAAACTTCTCTAGCCCCACGAATTTTTCAACTGTGGACGTTAAATCCTTACGCTTTTGGCCCATTTGAGTATTGGATCTGGCTCATTTTTATTCCCATGTCATGAAATGATCTCAAAAAAGGGATGAACAGACTGAATTTCTCACAAACATCACGGTGGGCCCTACCTAGGTTTCCAGCACAGAAACTTCCTGCAAAGGCTTTCGCAGGGAATCCGCATCTCCTGTGTTAAGCTGAAAAAAATTCAAGGAAAAGACTCCTGACAAACATCACGATGCACCCACCTAGCTTTCAGCCACGTTCCTCTAGGGAATCCGGGTCCACGGAGGGGTTACCGCCGAATCGGATTCCCCGATATCAAAAACCTCCTCTGCTTTTCCACTTCCCATCGCGTTAGGACGCAGCGGATTGAATGCCAAAGCCTTTCCTAGTAACTTCCATCGATGGGAAGTAAGGTGGGGTACTGTGATGTCTGTAAGCAATATAACCTATCCATCCATTTCTCCGAAATTATGTTAGGGCATGGGCCGAAAAATGAGACAAATGTAAAACATAAGTGAGCCATATACTACGTGAAAAAGTGGATAAAAAACTGTCTACCGTTGAAACCTCCTTAGGGTCTACCGTGATGTTTATACGCCATCTATACCATTAATAAGGTCATACTTATTGGGATGAACTGAAAATAAAAAAACCTATTTGCTAATCCAAAACTTCTGTGGCCCATGAATATTTCAACCATGGACGTTCAATCCTCACTGTTTCCTCTCGTGAAGCCTTTGAGTATTTGATCTAACTTATTTTTGGGGCCATGCCCTAACATGATCGGAAGAAACGAATGGACAGTGTGGATTTCTCACAAACATCACGGTGGGCCCACTTAACTTGCGTCGCAAGAAGTTCCGGTTCTCTCCTGAACACGATGTATTCCCAAACTGAGTGGATTCGGTGTTAACCGGCTAACACATTAGCGGGTGCTGCTCCCAACCGTGGCCAACCTTGATATATATATATATATATATATATATATATATATATATATATATATATTATATATATATATATATATAGATATATATATATATATATATATATATATCCACACCGTCCATCAGTTTTTACATATCATTTTAGGGTATGAACCCAAAAGATGAAGTATATTAAAATCTAAAGTGGACCACATCACAGAAAAAAGCATTCAAAGAGATTTATTTTCCATCTAACCTGTTGATAAGGTCACATGGACCTGGATGAAGGCTAAATAAATATACCAGACTAATCCAAAACTTTTTTGGCTCCAGGAAGATTTTAATGGTGAGAATTCACTCCCTATTGTATGGTTTAATTGAAATTCGGATGTGGTTTCATTTTTGGGACCATGCCCTACGTGGATATAAGAATGCATACAACAAGATGGCCCCACGGTCCAGTGTTCCCAGGTAGCACCTAATTCGCTCCCTGCCAATCTGCGTGCCAGCGAACGTGGATTGGTGCGAGAACAAATCCCGCGAGGCGGGTGCAGCTTTGACCATGCGACCCACTTAGATATATGTGTTGTATATCCACGCTGTCCATCAGTTTTATCAGATCATTTTAGGAAATTATTCTAAAAATGAAGAAGATAAAAATCTCAGGTGAACCACAAAAGTTTTGAATCGAGAAGCTATTTGTGTTGTAGCTTCCTGTGAGACTGTCTGACCTCATCAACGTATTGGATGAAAAATAAATATTACGGTGGACCGTAGAAAGTCTTTAATGGTAGGCGTTCATTGCCCCCGGTTTCCTATGCCCTGGTCCAGGTTTCCTACGCTGTGTTCCACCTGATATTTTTACTTGCATCAATTTCAGATTATGTCCTAGAATGAGTGGAAAAACTGATTAACGGCGTCAACATGGAAGCGGATTGCGCAGTAACTTTGTAACATCCCGAAAAGTCGGGGGTCAAGTATAACTCAACACCCGAGTTCCAGAACATCACTTATGCAACATAGATAATGATGATTAAATGTTGTCTGCATTAGTGTATTGAACATGAGTGAGATTAAACCAAAACAACATATTATACTCCAAAGACAATTAAATTGCAAGCGGAAGACTGTGATAGATATATAAAATATATAAAAACTGTGGTGAGTCTCCAGAGTATAATAACATTACCAGGTTAATAAATTTCAAGTACATTTCTAAAATATACCAAATGTGTAAGTGTAATGTCTTCTATCCCAAGTACCATAGCCCCGTCAATACAATAACAGGTCTTCATAAACCTGTCAAAGAGCTACAAGTAGGAGAACTCCTCCACATCATAGTAGTCCGGCTCTTCTTCATAAGCATCACCATCACCTGAAACTCAACAAATCTGGTTGGTGTGTACAACACCGTCCCGTAACGTGGGAGTGAGTGATTAACTCAGTGGAACAATAAAGCATAGGTTAACATGTTATCAGCTCAGTCAAGCAGTAATGATAAAGCAGTACAATCAAACAATTCTAACTACTCTTATTTAATGCAAGTATGAATGCAGTCATGATGTATACCCTTGTCAAACCAGCCTCATGCGACACCATCTTACGTTCGCGAATGCGTTCATCCCTCAGTGCTCTACATCTACCAGGCACATGCAATGCATGATGAGCATGATTACCGAGTTGTTATTAGTCCATTTCAAATAGCAGTATTGGAAAACTAAGGTACCTCCCTTATATCATTCCCAAACATGATCCATTCTAGGGTCGTCAGTCCTAGTTAATCTCATACGATATTATGGTTTGAGAGACGTAGCGAAGGCATCACATAGGGCTCGTCACCCGTCAGTACGGATATAGATCTCACCGTATGCAGCTCAATTGCTGGCCGTCAGCTCGAATACAGGTCTCACTGTACTCGGCTCAATCGCTGGCTGTCAGCTCGAATACAGGTCTCACCGTACTCGGCTCAACTCATGCTCTAGTTGTTGCGAAGGGCTCATCGCCAATCACAAACCTTAGAGTATACTCGAAGACACTACGGATGACTCGTCGCCCATCAGCACGAATACATGTCTCACCGTATTCGGCTCTCGCCATAAGTGTCGACAGCTCGAATATAGTGTCCCATACCACCATAATCGGCTCACGAGTCTGATTGCTCACTGGTCACTACGGGGAGGCACGTAACCCCAGCGTAGGCCGACAACTCGACCATGGTATCCCATACCACTATGTCCGGCTCATGAGTCTTAGCGGATGAGAGCACCTGATTTACCAAGGTACCATGGGTAAAGGAATTCATTGGTAAGTTTGGTACCCTAGGTTCAAGCAGTAGCGTCCAAACATGGTGAACATACATTAGACAGATCGGGTTACTTGACGAGCTCGGCTAGCTCGAGCGCACAACAAGTTGAACGACATGAAGTGCATAAGCACCTCGCGTGGCCGACCACTATCGTCAATCGAAGTATGACTCGGGTTCGTCGAACACATCTCACATGGCAAATGAATCTCAGCCACGCATTTATTTTCGTTACCGATTGTCTGGACTATAATCATAGCCCCGATCGCATTCAATTGCAGATAATTAAAGCAGTAATGAATCAAGATTCAAATCATACAATCAAAGTCTGATATTATCCGTTTAGGGCTGCCAGGGCTGTTGCACGCACTCGTTGCTCCACTCCCCCATCACCCATGACGGATCATACAACGTAAATAATAATTTAAACATATGCATTACATAGATAAAATCATAGAAGCAATTGAGCATGTTATGAAGCACAACACAAGCATGAGTTTGTACATATTCAATTCCTAATCACACAACTATCCAAGAAAATCATACACATAGTTAAAAGAGTTGAGAATCATATCTCAACACCCTTATACATTACAATTTACTAACTACTACTCATCCAAACTTTTTAACAACCACTTAGACTACATACACCAACATACATGTCATATGTTGATCACATAGGTATAAGGCCAAATCCTTTCACTAGAGAGTTGCCCCAATCATAACACGCGTACACCCACGACGGATAGTCATGGAAAGTAGGAATCCAAGTTCCATATTCATTCAGTCATTTCCACAAACACTTGGGCCACACATTTTAGCATATATAGTGTATATTGGCCGTAGCGTGATTTAAGGCAAATCCTTTCGTCAAAGGGGTATCGCCAATACAACAATCATATATCCATGACAATTAGTCATGGCGAGCACGAATGAGAATTCTATACTCATTCAGTCATTTTCACAAACACTTAGAATACACTATTACAACATACATGGTGTATGTTAGCAAAACATGTATTAGGGCTATCCTTTCGCCAAGCAAGTATTTTACGCATATATAATATATTTATACAACAAATAATCATGGTAACCACATCTCTAAAATATATATGTATACGGTACTTTCTACAATACAGTATTTCTACATACATAGTGTATATTAGTAAAACATGTATTTGGGCGAATCCTTTCGCCAAATAAGTATTTTATCCATATATCGAATAATCATGTCAAACACATTTTCAAAATTTATACGTATATGGTATTTTTTACGAATACCTAGAATATGTAAAATTTCATAATCTACATCTTTAATCGAAACAGAAAAAGAAAGCACTTGTACATGTGCAATTGCATGCAGATCATGAATCTATCATATTGACATTGAAAAGCGTTGAAAACCATAACCTATACACCTAAAGTCCGCACCTTTTGTCGTAGAATCGTAACGAAGTCGATAGGTTTGCTAAGCTTCCGTATACGGCAGTTTGGCGACCTATAGAACGGAATAGGTTAGCTATTTCATAACCTACAACTATCAAAACCCCAAATTAGTTTAGGGTTAGGGTTTCTTACCTAGAAATGTCGCTGAAATCGCCGGGAAAGCGATAAGATGAGGTGGTTAAGCACCTAAGGCAGCAAGGAAGAAATGCATGAAGGATCTCCCACAACTCCTCTTTTTTCCTCTCTCTCTTCTCTCCTTTTCTTCCTCCTCTCTAGGGGTTTCTCTCAAATTCGTATGGCTACAATGAGAGGGTTTAAGGTATTATAGTCTAAAAACTACCGAAATAGACTCCAGGTCAGTATACTTAGGTTATAACCAAAACGGGTCAGTTTCAGCTCAACGGAGGACTTCTGGCGGGCCTCCTTGAGCCAAAGGTCGGACTTAAGCTCACTAACACTGGATCTACGTTTAGTTAAGTTTTCGTTTTAGTGAGATTTCCAGATCACGCGTGGCGGACCAGTTTCAATTCAACGGTCAGCGGATCTCGATCGGAGATTCCGAGTACATGTAAATGTGTATGAAATTTCTCCTGATCCGAGGATGTAATTTGGTCTGATTCTGACGGTCTGGTTGCTTAAAACTGATCCACAAGCAACACGTGCCAGATTACTATTCAAGATATTTTATTTTGAATTAATTTCACATTTCTCACACTCTTCACTCTGAGCTCAAGCGAATAACGCTGGGACACTATCTGCATTTGATTTCCGAGATGGTTGTCAAGCCCAGCAAGGCGATCCTAAGTCCTTAACTTCGTGTTAATCGGACTTCCGACGTGCGGTCCCGATCCGATACGGAGTTTCGAGATGCTCCCGAGAGCAACCGAGTAAAGAGATTGATCCTAGATTTTAGGGTAACCTAGCGTCAATGATTCTACAAGTTTTGGGTCTTGCAGATCGTATTTAAAGTGATTGGTGCTAATTTCACAGGTACTCTAGTTTCACACTAGCTAATTCTCGCCTAATTTCTAAAGGATTTAGTCGTGGGTGATTTCGGTGTGAGGTGGTACTTAGACCTTTGTAGCAATGTTTAGTTTAAGTATTGTTCTTCATCACCTAAACTTTAAGGTAGTGTCTAATGTGAAAATACTTAGAAGGATTTAAGGAACGAGGTAATGAAAGGTGAGATTTGTGAAGAAAATGGTTTGAAAAGGGACTTAAGACCCTTGAATTGAGTGTTTGTGAAGTTAAACAGGAGTTAGGATTGTTCCATCGCCTAAGGACGTCTAATTCCAGGTTGGAAAAAATCCGGGCTGTTACAAACTTACTACGCTTTAGCCTACCGAGTAAACTCTATGAGGTCCACCATGATTTATGTATTTCATCTGCTCTGTCCATCCATTTTATCAGATAATTTTAGTGCTTGATCCCAAAAATAAGGCATATCCAAATTTCAAATGGACCACACTACAGGAAACAGTTGAATTGAACGTCTAATGTTGAAAAATTCTTGGGGCCCACATAAGTACTGGATCAAGCGTATATTTGTGTTTTCCCTTCATCCATTTTTGTTTGATCTTATGAACAGGCTCTTCGATGACAAATAAAAATCACCGTGGATCCTAAAAAGGTTTACCGGTAGAAATCATTATCCCCACTTTTTACAGTGGTATGATATAGTTGATTTTTTAATATGCTTCAATTTTGGGCTCAATGTCATGCCCCAAATCCAAGGATGGACAGTTTCCGTGATGCCTCGAATCCAACACTCGACTTCCATACACCAAGTCCCGAGTTCGACGTACCACAAGGAAGATTTTTTATTGAATTATATATAATAATAATAATAATAATTATTATTATTATTATTATTATTATTATTATAATTATAATAATAACTGAGCATGAAGATTCATGATCAAAATACCAAGCAACACTCTCCATTATAAACCCTGATGGTTACAACTGCAATGCTTTCCAAAAGGTACACAACGTCAACATTGCCAATCGAAAAATAGATACAATGCATTAAGAAAGCTAAGTCTTCCAAGCTACTCCTACCTTGAAAAAAATAGGAAATAGGAAGCTTAGGCAAAAAGCCTAGTGAGTACACACGTGTGTACAGTGTGTTCTACATGTAAGCAAGATAAATATGCCACAAAGAAATCATGTATAGTGAAGTGTAGTACGTAAGGTATGATGTCAATGTCAATACAATGCATATGCATCATAGTAATACTCCGAGTCAATGCTACCAGCATCACCTTGTCATATTTTCATTTCTCCTATACCACAGCCATAACCGTATTGCACGCATCCGTAATCACATCATCATCATCAATTGTCATGCCATATCATAACCGTATATCTCGGGAAAACACCATGGTCGACACCCATGCACCAGACACCAGTAATCGACATCGCTACCCACCAATGGGGTTACAACCTCCATTTGGTATACTAGTAGCTAGATGTAATGCCCTGAAAATCAGGGGTCGAGCATAGACTCAACTCCCGAGTTCCAACGCATCACTTATGCAACATAGATAATGATGATTAAATGTTGTCCTTATTAGTGCCTTAAACATGAATGGGATATCATACCGAAACAACATATCATACTCTAGAGGCAATTAAAGTACGCTAGCGGAAGACTGTGATATGTATATAAACTGTTCAAAAGTAATAGCAAGCCCTCAGAGTATGAATGTCAATAGGTTAAATTATTACAAGTTTAATTAAAAAATGTACGAAATCAGAAAGTGTAATGTTATCAATCCAAAACCCTGTAACCCTGTCAGCACAACTCCAGGTCTACATAGGCCCGCCAGAGAGTTGCATATAGGAGAACTCCTCCTCGTCATCGAAATAGTCTGACTCTGCCTCATAAGCATCGTCATCACCTGCAGCTAAGACAGAGTCTGGTTGGTGTATAAAACACCGTCCCAGAGCGTGGGAGTGAGTGATCAACTCAGTGGAGCTATAAAGCAAAGGTTAACATGTTATCAATTCAATCAAGCAGTAATGATAAAACAATACAATCAAACATCTCTAAGTACTCTGGTTAATGCAAACATGATATGAATTAATGATGCATGCCCTCGCCTGCACTCCCTCTGCGATCTTCCTCTTACGGTCGCGGCATGCACCCCTTCCTCTGTGCTCAACACCAACGCCAAAAGCATATGCAATGCGGTGCATAGCGTGATTACTGAGTTCTTATTAGACCTTTTCATATAGCAGGATTGGGAGCTAACACACCTCCCTTTATATCATAACCCAAACATTGATCCATTTAGGGTCATCAATCCTAGCAATCACATACGATGGATGGTTTCCAGGTCGCTACGGAGAGGCTCGTCACCGTCAGCGTAGGCCTGGTGTATACTCTAGTTTACTACGAAAATGCTCGTCGCCTCAATGTAGATTTAGAGTATGTTCGAGGTCACTACGAATGGCTCATCACCTAGTCGTAGGCCGACAACTCGAATACAGTGTCTCATACCACCATATTCGGCTCACGAGTCTAGGTTGCTCACTGGTCACTACGGGGAGGCTCGTCGCCCCAGCGTAGACCGACAGCACGACCACGGTGTCCCATACCACCATGCCTAACTCGTGAGTCTTAGCGGATCGAGGTACCAAGGTTAAACGGGTTTTGCACTGGTAAGTTGGTACCTTAGATTCAAACAGTAGCGTCCATATATGGTGAACATACATCGGGTCAACCGGGTTGTTTGACGAGTTCGACTAGTACGAGCGCACATCGAATGGATCGACATGAAGTGCGTAAGCACTCCGTGTGGCATATCCACTGTCGACAACCCAAGTACGACTCAGATTCATCGAATGCATCCGTCGTGGCTAAACAGTTGGGCCACCGACCGTGAACCATTACCGATTACCTGGACTACGACGTAGCCCCAAACACACTCCAAACAATAGCATTCACATATAGTAATCTAAAACAGCATGTGACAACTGAAATCAGACATAACTCTTACTTGAGCAATTTAACAAACACATACTACACATATTATCATACATTAACATTTCATCCATACAGCATATAGTAGTAAGATAAGTTATATAAAGGAAACTCTAAACTATGTATAAGGGGATTGAGAATCCTATCTCAACACCCTCATTAGGTACATCACATCAAGCATTTTCTCATTCAGGCAATTTACCAAACACTTAGACTACACATTTTACATACATGCAATCACTTAGTTAGAACGCATATCGTAGCAAATCCTCTCACATAGGAATTGCCACACGTACAACCATCATGTATCCTCAAACATAAATCATGGCAAGCACAAATCATAATTCCATACCCATACAAACATTTCAGCAAACACATGGAATGCATATATTTCAACATAGTTCATATATATGTGTAATAAACGGGAACACCATATCTAAGCATGTGTGATAGCAATCAAGTCAGTCATAAATCATTACTGACATTGAAATTCTTGAAAACCATAACCTAAACATTTATAGTCCGCACCTTTCGCCGATAAAGAAGTATCGAACTCAGTTTGTATGTCAAGTCTTCGTCTACGGCACGACGGCCACCTATAACATGAAATAGGTTAGCTATTTCATCACTTACACTACTTGAAACCCTAAAACAAATTAGGGTTAGGTTTTCTTACCTAAGAACGGAATCGGAATCGCCGGGATAACGATTTAGAAAGGTTGATTCAACCCATGGAGTGATGGGATTGAATCTCAGGAACGAACTCCAACACTCAGTCTCACTTTCTCTCTCTTTCCTTCTCTTTCTTTTCTCTTCTCTCTCTAGGGTTTGTAAATTCGTATGTGAAGGGAGAGAGAGGGTTTAAGGGGCTTATATAGGCCTAAAATTGATGGGAATGGCCCTAGGGCCATGGTATACTTAGGTTATAGCCAAATAATGGCTGTTTCAGTCCAATGGAGCACTTCCGATGACACTTTTTTTGCGTGTGGTCGGACTTAAGCTCCCTAACATTGGATCTAGGTTGAGTTAAGGTTTCAGTCCGATTGGATTTACAGATCGATCACGGGGGACTAGTTTCAGTTCAATGGTCACCGGTGTTCGATTAGGGCCGCAAGTTCACTGACATGTGTTACAAATTTTTCCTGATCCAAGGGTATAATTCGGTCAGATTTTGACGGTTTGAAAGCTTAGATTTGGCCCGCAAGCTAACGACCCAAATCACTTAAATCTATGTTCAATTTCTAAAGGTATTCACGTTTCTCACACATTTCACTCTGGGCCCAAGTTGTGTGCTTTTGGATACTATCTGGATTTGATTTTCGAAATGGTTGTCAATCCCAGCAAGGCGGTCATATTCGTATAGTTTTGCTGTCATCGGACTTTCGACGTGCGGTCCAGGTCCGATACGGAGTTTCAAGGTGCTCCCGAGAGCAACTGGGTTTAGAGATTGATCCTAGATTTTAGGGTAATGTAGCGTTAATGATTCTACTTGTTTTGGGTCTTGCGAATCGTTTTTAAAGTGATTAGTACTAATTTCACAGGTAATCTAGTTTAACACTTAGTTAATTTTGTCTAATTTCTAAAGGATTTGGTCCTGAGTGATTTCTGCCTGAGGTAGTACTCGGGTCTTTGTACGGATTTTTCCGAGACATTACAATCTACCCCCCTTAAAGAAAAATTTCGTCCTTGAAATTAGTACATTTTCGTACTCCTCAAGAATCTGAGGGTAGTTCTTACGAACCTCGGCTTCTGTTTCCCAAGTAGCCTCTTCTTCAGTGTGGTGCGTCCACAACACTTTCACAAGTGGGATAACCTTGTTACGCAGCGCTTGTTCCTTCCTGTCTAGGACACGCATCTGTCGCAGTATATAAGTAGCATCTTCGCTCAATTGTATCTGCTCCCATCTGATAATGTTGGAAGGATCGGGAACGTATTTCTTTAGCATAGATATATGAAATACGCTGTGCACGCCCGCGAATAATGTGAGCAAAGCGAGGCGGTACGCTACCTCACCCACACGATCTAATATATGGAATGGGCCAATGAATCTCAGCGTGAGTTTCCCCTTCTTCCCAAACCGAAGGACTTCCTTCATGGGGAAAAATTTCAGAAACACATGGTCCCCAACCTTGAACTCTAGCTGTCATCGCCTCGTGTTGGCGTAACTCTTCTGTCTACTCTGCGCTGTAAGAAGTTGACGCCTGATAATGTCGATCTTCTCTGAGGTCGCCTGTACTAACTCTGGGCCTATCAAGCTCTTCTCGCCAACCTCTACCCAGCAATGCGGTGCTCTACACGAACGCCCATACAGTGCCTAGTAAGAAGCCATGCCAATACTCGCTTGAAAGCTATTGTTATATGCGAACTCTGCATAAGGAAGGCAGTCATCCCAACTATCCTTGAAATCCAGCACACAAGCTCGCAACATGTCCTCTAAGACCTGGTTTACCCGTTCCGTCTGCCCGTCAGTCTGTGGGTAGAACGCGGTACTGAACTTCAACTTCACACCCATTCCTTCCTAGATACGAGTCCAGAAGATAGATGTGAATCACGTGTCTCGGTCGGACATGATCTCCATAGGAACTCCATGAAGACGTACTATCTCCTTGATGTACAGCCTGGCCAAATCGTCTGCCGAGTTCGAAACTCGAATAGGGAGAAAATGGGCATATTTCGTCAACCGGTCCACAATCACCCAAATGGAGCCATGTCCCTTCCTCGTCTTCAGTAGCCCTGAGATGAAATCCATAGAGATGAAGTCCCATTTCCATTCTGCTATGGGCATGGGCTGAAGCAATCCTTGAGGTAGGCGATGCTCTGCCTTGACCTGCTGACATGTGAGACAACGAGATCCATAATCTACTATGTGGACCTTCATATTGTCCCACCAGTATGACCTCTTCATATCTCGATACATCTTCGTGCTGCCAGGATGCATCGCTATCCTCGAATTGTGAGCGGCTTCGAGAACCTCCTTTCTCAAGTCATGAAGATTTGGCACGCATAGGCGGCCATGATAACATAAGCCCCCATCTGCACCAACTCTCCACTCAAAGTCTGTATCTTCACTAGCTCATTTCCTCAACTCTAACAACCCTTCATCTTCTCGTTGAGCCACTTGATTCGGTCATCGATCAGTGGCTGCACACGCATATGTGCAATGTTCTCAAATGGCTCCTCTACCGTAAGTCTCTGCTCAAAGTCTCGTACTCGACTCAGTACTCGACTCAATACTTGACTCGATACTCTTCTCTCCTTACTCATTTCTCTTCTTTTCTCTTTTCTCTCCTAGGGTTCGGAGAAATTCGTATGAGAGAGAGGTGGGATGGTATAAGGGCTATATATAGGCCGAGAAGTGATGCAAATGGCCCCAAGGCCCTGGTATACTTAGGTTATAACCAAAGGGCATCTATTTTTGACAAACAGGCACATAGGGAGGTCCACAACTCACATACATCGTAGGGTAAGCTCTCTGACCACGGATCTATGCCAGGATGCGATTTCGGTGCGATCGGATTAGCTGATCGACCGTGGAGGACCCGTGTCAGATCAACAGTCATACTTATTCGATCAGGGCCACAGTTATACGAATATGTGCAAGGAAATTTCCTTTTCCCATGGGTGAAGTTTGGTCAAAAACTGACGGTCTAAAATCCTCAATTTCATGCGTGAGCGAATGACCCAATTCACTTAAGTTTCAATACATTTTCTAAAGGTATTCGCGTTTCTCACACACTTTACTCAGGGCTCAAGTTATGCGTTTCTAGACACTATTTGGGTTCGATTCCCGCGATGGTTGTCAAGCCCAGTAGGACGGACATAACCCTATAGTTTCGCGGTCATCGGACTTTCGACGTGCGGTCCAGGTCCGATACGGGGTTTCAATGTACTCTCGAGAGCGACAGGCTCCTGGGATTTCTCCTAGGTCTTTATGTAGTATTAAGTTAGTGGTATTAATAGTTTCAAGTCTCCTCATTTGTGGAAATGGTGGTCCAAGCTTAATCCACCGCTTATTCAATTTAGTACTTAACTAAATTCTGCCTTAATTACGACTGGATACGGTCCTTAGGCATTTTTGGCTGAGATGGTACTCGGGTCTTTGTA